>CALNXK010000005.1:4285000-4375000 GCA_942486035.1 Porites lobata
CATCCACGAACCACTCCAAATAAGAAAAATACGGCTATATACAAGCGGGTACAATCGTTACACTAGTATGTACATAACAGATTAGGTCACTACCACAATGTCTCAAACTCATTAATAATTCACGAAGAGAAAACAAAGGGACGGTGGTTTAGGTATCGGATCTTATTAAATTTCCTTAAGATCTTGCACCTCTCCCAGAATTATTGTTCATTTGAGAGCTATATCGAATGTTCCCCTCAGTGTCTCAAAGAGTCATAAAATTCTCTTGTGTGTCGTTTTCAGGCAACTGTCACAGTCGGTGTCTGAAAATTGTACGAAACACTGTGTGCTTAGTTTGATTTATTACTTTTAATTGTAAAAAAACTATGTGCCTGCTATTGTGAGGATACGATTGCCATATTTCTTAACCTGTCTTTTCACCACTGTTCTCGGCGAAACATTTCCTACGATATTTGTGGGAAAACTGCACAAAAGAAAGTCGTGCAACTAATTGATGCCGTTAACGGAAAGAGCTCAACTATTAATATTTGTTGATTCTGTAGCAACAATAATTTGAAGCTCAAAGTTGCATTAAAGACGTCGCTCTAAAGCTAAAGCTAACCTGAACAAAATAATACTGAATTTAAGTCTATTTCCTAGGATCAAGCTACCGTCACGAGCTAGAGTTGGAATACTTTTGTAAATAATACATTCAGTTGATATTTTGACTACGAACCAAAATGGGGCCTATCGCTTAACGTCCCCCTTTTTAATTTTTGTTTTCCACCGTAGCCGTCGTTCGCGGGCTGAAGAAAAAGTCTTCAAAAAATTTGATTGCTAAATATGTAATCTGGTTTATGAAGACCCAGGAGCAGTCAGTCGGGTCGAGAGAAACGGCACCACTATCCGAAGATGTAAGCTGTTAAGAGGAATCTAACTTTGGAGTCTGTGGACGAGAACATAATCCTGTCAGTAGTAGTGTTTCTTGTGCGATACAAGGTTGTTTGCCAGTGAGTCAATGAATGAAAGTTTAAAGGCTGGCCATACAAATGACAGCTACAGGGCAGTACTTTTCTGCGGTACGGATCATTACACTGTACACGGTGGTTCTGACTTTCCAGTCTGTGGACAATAACCTATCCTAGGGTAGTGTTTATCGTGCTGTACAAGGTTGTTATGATGTTTGCCAGTGAGTCTGTGGATGAAAGCTCAAAGTCTTGCCATTCAAGTGCAGCTACTGAGCAGTACTCTCCAGTGGTACTTTTTATTATGCTGTACAAGGTTGTTCTAACTTTGAGTCTGTGGATGAAATTTTAAAGTGTAACCATTCAAACAAAAGTTACTGAGCCGAAATACAACAAACTGTTTCCAATGTATTCCAGGTATGGTTTTATAAAGGTGTTTGTTAAGGCTAAATAATATTGTATATGCAAACGTTTTTTCATTATTTAGCAAATCGAACTTTCTTCACTTTTAAATGAACGAATTGTGTTCGAAGCAAACAGTAACACGAGAAATTACTGTCGTAACAGTCTGCAAAGCTAAAACTGACCAAATATTTCAGCTTCTGGTGACTTCTAAACATTGAAACTCGGTTTCTTATGAAATCGCTTGCAAGGATCAGCTAGTCGAGGGAGCCCGCCCTTTCCAGCTTTCTCTTAACTTCGCAGTTATTTCCTCGATCTGAGAAGAGGTTATCAAGTTAAAGTCGTGTAGATTCACCAGATGAAGCAGAAAATTCCTTTCCAGATTTTTTTCCTTGAGTCTCTGGCTGTAGTTATCGATAAATGAACGGCATGCCTCTATAACTTGGAAGTCAGCAATGTAACTGAAAAAGAAAAGGAACGTCTGTTAAGATTTTATACGTACGAAGTTAAAACATAAACATAGACCATTTAAGCTCAAGCATTTACACGGGCGATAACAGAAGCGCAGCCGCCAATGGCATAAAATTTTGGTGCTAATGTTGGTTAATCATTTCAAATTTGAATTCAACATGTCGGAAAAGGAGGTAATGTTCTCATGCTTGCGTTTTCCGGGTTTGCACGTACGAGCTTTACGCTTTTGCTTGCTGTTTTAATATAATTGCAGTTGAACCCCATTAAGCGGCCACCCTCAAGTAAGCGGCCAGTAATCAAAGATCCGAAATAATTGTAGACTGAATGAATGGTAAATTAAACCTCTATTTAGCGGCCATCTCTGTTAGGCGGCCGCGGCCATCTTCTCACCGTCCCAACGAGAGTTCTCCCATTGTTCTCACCTCTGTTAAGCGGCCATCAAGCATTTTATACACTCAGTTTGGCTTCATTTTAAGATTATAATGAGGGAAAATACAGTACGAGATAGAAAGTGACGACCGATTGTGGACCAGTGATGTTTCCCCTGTCGCGTGTTTGATTCATTATACTACTACATGAGAAACTTCTGCAATTTGGTTGGCTTAGAGCAGTGGTATTTCAGCTTAATTTGAAATACCTACATGTGAAAATTACAAACCTTTTACGGGTAGTAGTATAAACAAATAATAGCATGATTTGTACGTGATATTTGGCATAAATATCACTTGTGATATTTCAAAGTTGTCTCAAATTTCAGTCGCCTAACGGCTCGTGAAATTACGTATAACAATTTTGAAATATCTCTCGTAGTATTTATGCCAAATATCCGGCACTACAAATCATGCTATTACCTATACTAATAAAGTGATGTTTCCGCCAAAGATTATGCTGCGGATTTATCACGAACCTCTAGTGAGCGGCCACTTTCCGGTACCTCGAGGGAGAACACCTAATGGAGGTTCAACTGTATTATTGATAAAGAACATTTTTCCAACCTGTTTTTCATCATATGAAGATTCCAAAGCTTCATCAGTTCTTTCTCTCCGTCGTTGACGTCTGTAAATTCATCTATCAACTGAAGTTAACAAATGAAACAAAGATACCATCATTTACTAGAAACACTGTGACAAATACGACAACATTCAGAGAAATAATTTTCAGACTATATGTCGCAAGAAGGTACGTTTTATTTGCTCCAAATGAAGCGGTATCCGGATGACTCACGAAAGTAATTTCACTACAGCTTAATTTGCATTGTCTCGCTCAGTGATTGGCTAAAAGAATCTCGCGTCATTTTGTCTCCCAATGAGAAAGAAAATCAAAACAAATCGTCCGAGATTCGAGGACGACTACAATGACGAGAATTCACCAAAACGTTTTTCGCTTATTCTCCAAAAATGATATACACCCCGGAAAGTTATATTGTACTTTTGTCACCAGAGAGGATAGCAAGGTTATCAGTTTTATTAAACGAGGTTAAGCCCTCTCCAGATCGCAAAATCATGAACCGTCTGATATTTGATGACTTATTTCCGTCACCAAGACTTTCTAGCTAAATCTCGTAGTAGAATGACGACGGCTATCACGTTTTCCCGCCAAATGACGCTAGTTCACGCGCCCGCACTTCTTCTAAACTCTCACCCTCGTAGTTGTTCTCGTCTTAGGATCTGAAGGTCTCTACTGTGGTTTTGGCTAAAAAAATCAATCAAATCAGATAAACACCTGAATAGTCTTGACTCTCATCCATTCAGGAATTGTTTCGTCTTCGCTATCATGTTCTTTCTCTGCAGTTCTAATGGGAAGGGTTGTCTCTGAATGAAAGTACATTCTACAGAAAAATACACAATTGTCAATGAACAAATAATATGAACGTACATTAAGTATGAAGAAAAGCGCAAACAAACCTGATGGGAACATACAATTAAGTTAAGAGCGGTTATACGCGCCTGTTTCCCGCCGTACTTACCGCGTGTGGGTCATCTTCACGCGGGATATTTAAAAGCAGCCCACTGATTGGTTGTCTCTTTGCGGGATTTAAGGAACCCGAGACAAACATCTCTTTAAATTTTTGTCGTTTCCATTTATACAGTGGAACCTCTCCACAACGGCCACCTTGGGGACAGAAGAAAGTGGCCGTTGTGGAGAGGTGGCCGTTATGGGTAGGGGTGTAATCATGACAATTTTTTTAGGGGAGTACAAAATGTTTATTATGGCAAGTTCATCCTTACTGTATCCCATAATGGTAATCCAATCATAAATGACATATAGAGATAGAATACACTAAAAAACTTAAATAATGTTTTCTATCAAAATGTGAGCTTGACAAAACTAGCCAGGGTCGCAACAATCGCTATAATTATTCAGGGCTGTCATTAAAATTTCAAGTTGCCGGGCTAATGATACAAGCAGGCGGGGAATCCAACAGCTAGCGATTTTGTTTGGTTCTATTTTTCTTCTATATTCCTATAAAAGTAGGCGGGGGTCACGTTCATAATAGCCAGGGAAAATCCCCCACCCCCAGCCCTTAATGATAGCCCTGACTATTGTAGACAATTTATGCTTACTGCAACACTATAAATGGGACACAATCAAAATACGATTGCCGCGATTACTCATTAACGCGCCATACGGTTCAAATTTCGTCAGTCGCAGATAAAACTGGTCATTGTCGAGAGATTAATTTGGCAATTGGGGACGCGCTGCCGTTGCCGTTGCCGCTGTACCGTTGCCGTTGTAGAGAGGTTTAAATAAGAGCCAATGTATGGACTGTCTGCCGGGACAAAAAAGAGTGGCCGTTGTGGAGAGGTGGGCGTTAGTGGAGGTTCGACTGTATGCTGCACACAGAAACCCACAGAGCTACTGTCCCACGGTAATTTTTTCCTGCTAGGAAGCGGTCACGCAGTTTTCTCTTTCCCAAGGTAAAAGGCCTTATCCCGCATGAAAACGGACGGATAAATGTAACCGCAATTTAAAATATTTCTGTCACTAGCCTGCATGACAGGCCTTTGAAGAGGAAAGGAAAAAGGGATTTAATAAGACGCGCGAGTATATAAAAAGTACGCGTGGGAGGCCGTTTCGTTCCTCTTTCCTCGCACGGCCATCGTTTTTTCGCTTGTATTAATTATTCCCCTGTACCTTTCCCGCCACGCACGCGAGGCTGTGACGAGTAGTGAGTAAAACGTACCTATGATGTCCATTGTAGAATGGTCTACTGCCATCTAACTCGCCGTCGTCTGGTTCTTTCTCTTCGAGGAATTCTGAAAAAAACGAAAAACCGTTTGGTATCAAAAGAGAAAACTTCATAGCTAGAAAATTCGCCTAATCAAATTCAATCTTCGACGTTGAGTGCATCCATAACTCAGCAATAGACAATGAAGGGGGTCATTCTTTGCAAAAGGTACAAAAATGGATTTTACAGAAAAACAGTTTGGTCTCAAAAACTGAGAAAAAAGATATATTCACGTAAACATTGACATCAAATTTTTCAGTAGAAACCAACTAGCACACTATAACACGCGAAGGGAAGAGAGAACAATAATTTTCACGCACGCTCCCGTATTCCGCTCGCTCTACTCGTAACCTATTTCAGCAACGAAGCTAGAACTTTTTAAATCTAGTGCGCATGACCAAAAACAAATTAACGTTTTGCGTTACCTCCAAACCATCACGTGAGTAGTTGGCAATCTCCTGGACGGTCCTTCACGACTAAGAGCGTAGCCCAGCAGGTCGTTCATGTCCTCGGGTTTACCATCATAGGATCCATCGTAATTCTCATTGACGCTAACATCTATTCTCTCACCCTTACTGTGAGGCTAAAACATAAACAAACCAGAAATAAGCTGATAAAATCTTACTGCAGATTGTCCATTTCGAGGTTGCGTCGGTGAGTCAGTGTCATGACGAACTGCATTATGGGACTATCTTGGGGAAGCGTTGCCATGGTTATTACGACGTTGCACGGGAAACTGGATCTAAACTCATCCCCCAAAGTAAAGATCCAGTCTCATTCGCAAAACAATTCAAAAACAGTTCCGATGTTCCTGTTTACATTCTTACAGAAAAGAAAAATCGCTTCAACTTAAAGTTTGAATGGCCATTTATTTAAACTGCTGAAATATCAATACCATATTCAAAAATTAAACTGCGGCTACCAGACTTAATTTGACGTAAACCACACTTTTTTTTCTTGGCAAAAGTTTTCTTCCTTGATTTCACCCTAGGAATAAAACTGCAATCAGTCTCCTATTTTAGCAAAGCAAACGAAACGCTCAAGGGCGCGGAAAATCGCTTCCCACGGAGTTTGAAAGGAAACGCTTTCTCTGCACCTGGCGATTCGTGTCTTTTCGCGGGAAACGCCATTGCACGCGCTTGCGCATTTCGTTCACATCGCCATCTTTGAAATAAAGGGCTACTCGCAGACTAATCTCCGTACTTACAGCGTAAGTGAAGATGAAGCGCCTGTGACAAAGCTTCAAATGTTTGAGCAAACTGTATAGCTTACGACAGTCAATAGAACACCAAGGACAGTAAAGATCTTCTCTGGCCTCAGTTTGTTGACGCGTGTTGTTATTATAAATAAACTGGTAAAATATTCGCTGTTTCTTTCGATTTTCTTTGTTCCCGTCGGCCTCCTCAGCGGGAGATCGAGCGTCGTTTGTGGAAGAAGCGTTTTGCGTGGTCAGCGGTGAACGCAGCGGAAGTGACGAGGGACGCCTTGGAGGCCTGGCTACTGGAGTACCTGACCATGAGAGCTTGAACTTTAGGGTGGGGCCGTAAGCAAATACTTCAAAAGGACCCATCTACAAGAAGAAAGAAAATAACTGTTCCATTAAAACAGGCAAGCCAACAAGAACATGGCCAGCGTGAATTACCTAATTTAGTCCTGCCTGCTAAATTAGCCGAAGTCAATCAGATCAATTTTAATCACGTGAGGTTATGACGTCACGATAACCCTCGATCTAAAACTTTCTTACTTATGCTCCACTGAACAATAATCTGGTACTGAATGACGGACGTTCACACCAAGAAAATACAATTGAAATGATCAAACTACTCCTTAGAATAAGACTACGAACTGGAGTCTCTCTCTTTTCTAGGTCAGTCGTGCGAAACGTGCGAGACACTAAAATGATCATGTACGTGACTGATGGCGCCAGACGGGGGAGGGGCGAAATACCAGCAATGTCTCTTTTTTCTTCTGGTGCTGCCGCCCCTCGCTTCTGGCGTCTCGTGGCTTCGCCGCTCGAGGCTCGCACGCGGTTCACTCATCTCACTTAACCCGAAGAAAAAGAGAGACCGTACTATTAATTCTCAAATTTGTCATATTTCCAAATATAACGCTTAAATGTGAACAGAACAGAGAAGTGTGTGTGTCTTTTTTAATAAACGAAGCGGTAATTAGTCTCGCTTGATTTAGCAGCAAGACTCTAAAATGCAAGCGTTTCTTTTTTTTTTCGTGTGTGTGCCGGCCAAAAGGGAATTATGTTCCCAAGCGTTCCTAGCGAACACCGTGGAAACTGGGGATAAGAATCGTGCCAGAACGCATAAAAGATCTCAGAAATCTTAAGAAAGATTAATGCGAAAAAGCTTTTCTGGAACTGGTCGGTCCACAAATTCTATCGCTTGAAAGCGTTGATTACTTTGGGACAAGTGAATATTTCAGGTGGTAAAAAAAAAAAAGAATTTTCGATGGGCAGGCTATTAATCTAGTCGGTTGATGAGCATGCAGTTTATTTTCGGCGATGATTGAAATGATGAGCCATGTTCATCACGTTTTTGCTTCCTGGCAATGACGTAATTTCTCTCGAATGGAAGCCCTTGATTTTCGTGTATTTGTACGCGCGTACTCAATCAATTCAGAAACAAATCGTCAAATACGATATAAAAAGTAAATATCCTGAAAAATACTCGACCGTCGATAAAGTAGGACGTGAAAGACTTTTAGCGAGGAAATCCTGTTTCGTGTAGAATTAATCGCCTACTAATTTCTTTTCTAATCTCCAAGCAAGCGAGACTCGCATGTTTAAAGAGCGTTCTTGCATAATTTAACATTACTATCAGTCCCTGTTTACTCACCTGTCCTTCAAAAACGTTCTCCCAAGACGTTCTGTTTGACAAAATACCCTTCTTTCTTCCCGGTTTTTTGTTCTTTTCGTTCAGTGCCAGCTCGTAATCGCCGTCAGTGAGCAGACAATGCTTGTTATTATCAAACACAATCAGCTCAGCGGTATAAACCTTGTTCTCTGTCTCATACGTGTTGGAGTTTTCCGAGGCACTGCCTTCGTCCCAGTCCACGTCGGCCGAGCAGCCGCGAGCTACACGGCGCCGTTTTATAGGAGGTTCTTCTGAAGTAGCTGCGTCGGTAATACCTGAAGGGTAGCAATTTAGTTATGATTTGCGTAGTAACCAGGATTTTACTATCACGCTCATTCATTTCTTAAACTTTAATTTCACAGCCTTTGTTGCCTCCGAACAGCTTTGGTCACCCCTTGCAAGAGTTAGCCGAGTTAAAGCCGTGCTCGGGATAAAAAAAAGCAACATATAATTTACATGTGAGTGCAGAAACATACTGAACTATCGAATTGAGAGCTCATGATTAGTTGAAAGAGCTGGTCTGGACAGAGGAAAAAGGGCAGGATCGACCTCCGGCCAGATCAATACTCAGGGTCTTAAAGTCAATGAAGACGAAGATAGCGGGTTTATAGAGCGTTTTCACTCACGTGGCCATTGTTGGAACCAAAAAAGCGCTTACATAAGAAAAAAGTTCAACTCCCACGACGTCGCCACGACGTCATTTGAAAACGCTCTTTATCACCAATTAGAAATGGTGTGTGATCATCAATAAGCACTTCGAACATTGACGCTTAGATGAAGGCTTTTTTTACTCATTTTACCAAAGCTTAACTTTCAGAAACACTGTTCTGTAGAATACTATCAAATTAAGAGTGAATACCATTCTCTTCCTCTGGGACATCTGATTGTGAATCTCCTGCCTTCTTCTTCAACTTTTTCTTAGTGCCTTTACCATTAATACGATATGGAACGCTGACCTGCAGGCTCAGAATACACGTTCGACTCGTCTTACCGCTCTTGAATGTACCACTGGGAACAGAGACACTGGCAGAGGGGGAAACTGGTAACAATTGAGTGCGAGGATTAAAAGGAGCGGAGCCTTGGCCGAGTGGAACTGTTACCACTTGTGGGTCAGTTTCCTACAAGAAAAAAAAATCAGCAGGCCATTTCCTAGTTACCCTAAGCCTCTGTCAAGCGAGGCAAAGTGCGAAGCTATTGATATGAAATTGATTTTTTATTCTCATGCAAATAAAACTCATTTTCTCAAGAGAGGTTTTTTAATTGGCCTCGTTTTAAAAGTGAGAGTATTTGGAACTCAGAAATAGCTTATTACGTGTTTGCATTGGAATGACAGTATTGCACAAAATTTACGAGGAAGGTGATTTTAGCGAATTCCCACGATTTTCCATCATTTGTCGTAAAAACTAATTCCCACGAAAAAAGAAACCAAGAAAATTTATTCCCTGTTCACAAATTCAATTTAACTGACTGCGGACAATACTATGACCTTTGCTAATACAACTGTAACAGAACCACTGAGAGTCTTGAGGTTAAACTACAATGTACTATACAAGGGTAAGACGGTACATCATACCGAAGAACAAAAATATTGTTTTCATCGAGCGCCCCATGGAATATCATAAGCAATATCCACGAAAAATTTTTCGCGACAAAAACGTCTGAAGTTCAAATTCGCAAAAAATTGTTCCCGCGAAACTTTCTTGGCGTTTTTACGGAGCGAGACAAAAAGAACTTGGCTAAAATCCAGCTATCTTGAACCAGTCACGCTTAGTCAGTAACGCATATCACCAAAATATTATAAAGATGAAATTCACAGTCAAAATGTTTTATTTACATATACGTAACGAGACGTAAAACTAGTGTTACTAAAATATGAATTCTTGGCAACTGGCCTTTAAACAAGGTTGTATAGTGTTGCTTAAACTCGCAAATTGTTAACAAATACTCAGCACCTAATATTGCACAAGAAAACGGGCTCTAAGATAAACCTCCCAGAACGCCGCGAATCGAACTGCGACTTACCTTCCTTCGCTTATGACATATTTTCACAAGAACTACATCAACTTTGATGAAATCTTCGACCAGCAATGTGCTTTTCTTGCTGTTAGCCAGATCGCCGTTTGCTAAAAGATGAAATGAACACATACAATTAAACAAACAAATAAATCTAAAAACTCTTCATTCATTCAATCATTTATTCATTCACTTCCAACTCCGTTCGTGCAAACTATGGTTTGGGCAAAAATCCAATCATATACCTGGACCAGATCCATGAAAAAAACCAGTGAAAGTAAGGTTCATATATCCACTGTTTTCACTGTAGAGAAAAGATGAGGAAATTTAGTAATCAGGGTATACAATTCTCTAGATCCTAACAGACTATCTTCCTTGCCACCTAAAAACAATCGTTGGGTACAATTATCATTTTCCATAAGCGTTTTGCAAGATTTAAGGTCCTTTAACAGCAGTCGCCAGTATTGGTATTGCATTGTTTAAAAAATACTTAGGCATGATCTTTTTCTGTCCTTCTTTTCTTTTCTTCTCAACTTAGTAAATTTCCTTTGTATTTTTTCTTCCTTGTAATTCGCTCTGAATGTAGAAGTATTTTTATTTTGAAGAAAAAACTAACCTTGTTTGCCCATTGAATGCCTGCCTAATAAACTGCTTCATGGCCATTTCATTCTTTTATGAAAATTGGCTTTTTACTGAGCACTTAAACCAGGAAAGGGCAGTAACATTTGCAAAAGAACTACAAATGGATTTGTAGAGGAAATAAAGACTTTCATGTATTAACTGAAAAGACACGGATCTAAGTATGACAAATGATATGTAAAAAGTTATTTTTGACTTTATTGGTGTGATTTTAATGCATCTGTTTTCTAGCTAAAGAAGAAATGTAACCACCAAGCATATTTTAGATATATCATCATTGCAGTATAAAAGAATTTACTAACAGTGGGTCTGTTGAGTCCAATCTGTTGTTGTCACTCTGAATTTTTTCCAACATGTTGTCCACTTTGAAGTCTCGACTACAAAGAAAATAAAAACATCACATAATATTACATTTTAAAAATGAAAATAGCACTCGAAGGTAATGTAATTGTAAAAATTAAAATGTCATTGCTTAAACTATTTACAGTTGGCACTTAAAGAGCTCAGAGTCGATGAATTCAAGAGGCAGCTTTCTAGAGTTATACATGCTTTCTACAAAGTTTTTGATTCACTGAAGAGTAGGCATCAGCACCTAAATCATGTTTCTATATATCCAACTTGTTTGTATTCCGCTAGCTGGGGTTTCTAATTTAACTGTGCCACTATCAGCCATTTAGCTTGTAGGTTATTGATGCTGATAAAGGGTAAATAAAGAAATTTCGCTGTCTGTGCTAGATGAACTGAAATTTTCAACATAAAGCAGCTATGGTTTTGCTCCTGTTGTCTTCTCCACAGTCATCTTTCTCAGTTGAACAATAATCATAATGTGATAGACTGTGGGGGGATCCAGGAAACCTTAATTTAGTGCCAAGATAGTGCATGCTATAACAAGAGCAAGTTAGCCATGATACAAGACGACCTTAAAGAGCAACATCAGAGATAAAATTGTACTTGTTGTGACCTCTACCTTTGAGTTAATGGCATTATTTTGTAACATTGAAACCCTTAAGTTCTAAGTAGGGAGACCATTTCACAGTTCTCACAAGCCATTTTTTTATTGTGTGTAACTGTGGTACCAGTGCACATTAGAAATACTGAAGGGATCTACCACGGGGATGCGGTGAATCTTCCCTTACAAAGTTGGAAAAAATAATGCTTGATTTAGCACCACACTATTAAGATGAGACAACTGATGAAAGCTAAGCACACAGGGAAAAGCTCCTTCTGATTAGCTTTGACTAGTTACAGAGGCATGTCACAAGCAAACACAGAGAAAAGCCTTAATCCTGTTAAGTTTATATAATGTTTAGAGCTTCCTGGTTAGAAGTGAACAGAACTTGACTAAGGATCAGTGGCAGATCCAGACCTTCAGATAAGGGGGAGGGGGCTGGTCATCCAGACCCCGAGATAAGAGGGGGGCCTGGTCTCCAAAAAAACTTTTTGAATTCCAGTACATCCTTTATACAAGCATCTCTCATGTTTTGCTTGCACAGAGCAATTACTTGCTTATCTTGGCTAATGATTTAGCTGGTGGATTACTTGCCTGGACTTTTGCCCACTGGACAAGTGGCTTTAACAGTAACTTGCTCAGCAAGAAAAACTACTCATCCCAGAGAAACAGACGGGACTGTTTTTGAGCCCTGGGTGATGCTTGGATGGAGAATGAAATGCAAAAATTTGATAACTGAGTTGATCAATTGTACTGGCCATCAGAAAGAGATTCAAAAACTCATGTCCCTCTTGTAGATGAGGGCTGGAAAAGAAACTCAAAAATATTTTTTGTGTATGCTATGTGGTATAAGAGCATATGAAACTGTTTAAAGATTAACACTTCAAAAGACAAAATGCAAACTTCAGAAAATTATTTGCTACAGATAGATTGTGACAACAAAAATATGCCAAACTAATATGTTCTTAACATCAAGGTGTTGTGGTTATAATCAATTAATTGATCTGTACTGATTAGTTATTTTAAATCTTGATAAGCCAAGGTAAACCTAAATAACTTCTCATTCTTCCCCACATTTCAGTGATTAAGTAACCTGTAGGCTTACCTTAGTATTAGAGATTGGATAACAACAGCCATAGCAAAAACACAAGAATTTTCAAGGATGCTCTACTAAAATTGAACTAATGACACAAGAGAGAATGTGACCTAGAACGATGTGTTACTGAGAAGGAATTTGCAATAGAAACTGAAGAAATCCATTCAATTGATGTTTTCAAAGAGTGGACCTTAAAAGAGAATTCAATAACAACAGCCCTTTCGATTCGTTATTTTAGGTGCACAGAGTCTGATAATATTTTACCGGGGATTAAGAAAAGGTCTTAAGTGTAGAGGGGTGTGTATACATAGCTTATCAACTTGGTTTTTTAATTTTGTTTTTTAGTTTTACAATGTTTTTTTGCATGACCCCAGAGGATGCAGAGCTTTAATTTTGTATTGTGGTAAAATAAAGGCTGTTTGTTTGTCTGTATGTCAGAATGAAAAACCCTGCATCAAATGTTTTAACTGCAAAATGCACAAGAAAAAACACACTGCTTGGGTGTGATCTTTATACATGTCGGTGTCAAAAGTGCACCATAACAGGGCTGACAAACTTTTACAAGGTTTCCTTGGCTGATGGCTTGTCCCCAGGTGGTAAGGAACAAAGAAGTGTCAAAATTTTGTCCAAGAGAAGAGCACAGTGGTAATGTTAAAGATTTTACTCCCAAACTTCCACTATAGGCAACGTCTTACAAAGGTATGCCAAGGTGGCGAGAGAAAAGGGAAAACCGCAGTAAAGAGCTTGGCTATATCATAACTAACCGCACCTAAAAATTCACTGCGTTCAAGAAGAGTAACACAGCCGGGTGATTGCGAGGACAGCTTCTTTTCCTAAAGCTGTGGTTGGAAGATCTCCTTTTCTGAGAGAATTTCAACTGGAGTATAACAGAAACACGTGTGAACGGTCGACACGTGTTGAAAGTCTTTGTTTAAATCTATTAGAAATTCAGCAAAATTAAAATTCTAAACAAACCAGTCTGCGAGTTACTAGTCTAACATGCAGAAGGATTCCTTTAACTTTGTTTAAATAAACGTTTATGAAGAAGAAATGAAAATATGCGATGATAAAGCTCACAGTACGCAAGCTAAGCACTTACCGTTTTTTTGTCGATCTGCAGGTTCGTCGGTGCTTCATGTACGACAGGGTGCGATGAAGAAATACAGGCTGTAGAAACAGTCAATTGTTATATACTTGTATAGTACGACAATCTACTTCATGGCTGTTGGAAGGTTAATCCTAATACTTTTCAAACTATCCAAGGTATACGATTCTATTCGACGCCTACGCATGGGACAACTTTCACGTCTCGATTGATCGAATACATAACAAGCTACTGTAAGATCGAACTCCACGGCACTTTCACGATTAATCAATTAAAGGACAAAGAATTCAACTCACCGCGACAGCATTTCTAGTGCGAAGAAATCGGTAGATTTGAGTTGGCTCTGAAAACGGAAAAATCGTTGGTTTAAACGCCGGACTGAGAATGTACATTTCAGCGAGTCGGCACGAAATACATGACATCTCAGACAGAACTTACTTTCAAAAGCCTGAAGAAATAATTCATGGTCTGCGCGAAGTTGTTCAAATTTTGTCTTCTTGGAAGTCGGATAAATTACATCTGTCTTTTCACTTGTCATTTTCAGTGGATTTTCGACGGAGCAGTGGACAGAAATCGCGAAAAATTCTCTCGATCGGTCGCCCTTTCACTTCCTGGCGTTTGAGAACCGCGCGAAATGCACGCGACAGCGACTGAAAGGTACTGTGGGTATTCTTTGTGCCGCAATGCCGGCCCCCTTGCGAACGCTTGCGTGCGCCTCAAGAAGCATTGGGCCCATCCGCCAGCTCCTCGATCTTTAATAGACATCTGTGAGGTTTAAATGCTGTGTTTCTCTCCTACGCAACCGTTGTTATTTGTGTCCTTACGGCGAGGAGCATTGCGTGACCAGACGAAAAAAAGAACACTGCTGCGTAACGGACCAGTGGGCACTTTAGGACAAATCTACTTCTTCGACGAGAACTCAGCACAAAAGGAGACAATGAAGTCCCTTATAGTTTATAGAAGGGAGAGACTAGAAAATAGAGCTGCGCGTGATTACAGTCAGCGAACAGCATATTAGGGCTTGATATCGGAATACAGGTTTTTGGGTCAAGCACTAATTAACACGTAAAAAAACTAACCAGCTGATTCTTATGACTTGTAAGAAGATTGAGAGAAAAATTATATAAAGAAAAATCAAATAAATTGTGAATTCCTATAAGTGGACTATTTTTTTTCCAGATCTGCACAAATCATGACGGCTGTCCTCACTTGTTTGTGGGTTTTATCATTCTTATTTTTCTTTTTTAGTTTTGTCACCTCTAGCCTGCGAAAGGCAGACGCATTTCCGGTCGTCGCTTCTCTCTCTCCGAAAAATTTTTCGGAGGGAGAGAAGCGACGACCGGAAATGCGTCTGCTGTTCGCATGCTATGTCACCCCGTGCAAGGGAATAGGTTTGATAGATATTGTGCTCGCAAAAGTAACATAATATCTTACTAGCAGTGCTCGTATGTTTGTAAACTTATACCAATATACCGTTGTAATTATGTTAATTTTTGTAAACTATGCTCATTTTAGCAAAAAATGCAGAACTTATGCTTTTACTTTTTACGTTAAATTTGGTAAAACACCTCGAGAACAATGCAACAAACAAGTAAATGGCGAACATATTTGCCCTATTTACATCTAGAAACTTTAAGAGTGTATAATTTATTGGCTGACGACTATAAAAACACAATCAGCACGCAGACGCCGTCTTATGCCAGACCGGCGTTGAGTCCTGTGGAAAGAGGTCTCTTTCTGTGGGACCCAGGTCCCATGAATGTGACAATCGACAGACAAAAGGTACAGAAAACAGTTTTCGGCGGAAAATTCTCAAGCGAAACTTGCAAGTTTAAGAGGAAGGGGAGGGGAGAAGGGGGATGACGGGGGGAGACCAAAACCCACAGTCCCGGGTTAATTTATTCATATAGTCATAAAATGCGTCTTGAAAGAGCGCTTTATAGAGCGCCCCGGGTCTAATGCTTTTTAAAAGCGTGGCTTACCGTACGTATTCGATTAGTGCCTCGATCTTGGCGCCGAGCCTCAAATTAGCGCTCACCTTGAATAATCACCCACCCTATAGGCAGGAAAGTTAAAAGCGCCTTACCTCGAATAAGCGCCAACCTTCGTGTTACTCCACCAAAATAAAATATGACCTTACTGGCAATGAGATCGAAATACTGACTAAGTTATACTGGGCGGTACCCCTAAAGATCGAGTTTTCTTATATTTTTAGGAAAAGTACCTGAACAGTTAAAAATCATTGTCATCGTTACGTTTTGTTGCAAAATAAAATTAGTACAATATTGTTGAAAACTGAAAAAGTTTAATAAGTGTCCTGCCTAAAAAAAGCGCCCTCCTCGATTAGAGATTACCCTCAAAGTCCAAAAATAAAATAAGCGCCCAGGTACTTAATAATTGAATAAATGAGTAGTTGGAAGCGTTTTTTAAGGCATAAAAAGTTACCAAGAAGTTACCTTTTTTGAAGGACTGGTGAGGCAAAATTGTTTTTTGAGCAATAGCTTAATGAAATGCATTATTACACTATACTTTGTTGCCGAAAATTGTTTCTACCACGTGACAAGGCGGTATTGCTAGAGGACAATGTAATAAAAATTGCGTGGAGAAGCCATGAATTTGGTTTCCGCCAACGGAATTCGTCCTTATCATGACTTTTCCCTTAAAAAATGGGAGGCACCCTGCCATTTTCAAAGGACTGGGGATGAGCTTTGTTCTCATCCGGGGAAACAATTTTGTTTTTGTCCACCAGCATGGCCATTGTGACGTCAAAGGAAAATCGGTAATACCTTTGATTTGTTATTTTGAGAAATTTAATGGAAGACTACTCTTTGGAGTGGTTTATATATATATAGCCCCTCTTATAGTACGTCGAGGGTTTGGTGGGTTGTTTGCGTGTAGACTACCCCTTTTACCTAACCATGATGTTCACGTCCGCGTGGTACTGAAAAGTATAAGCGCTATATAAATATTTTATCCTTGAGTATTATTGTTAAACTTACTCCTGTGCATAGTCCAGTTCTGGCCCCTCTTTTACTGTGACGAATTGCCGAACAGAGAAAAAGAACTGGACTATGGAGTGCATGGACTCAGGACTGGATACACTGACAGTGTTTCGTTACTGTGACCAGTCTCTCAGTCGTTCGTTGGAGTTCATTGGCTCCTAATGGAAAGCGTCTCTAAAGACTGGACACAGATCAATAAAAAATTAATTGGCAATAAAGCCAAACCTTCCGGCCACTTAAAATTATGGCTAAAAAACGGCGGCTTTAGATGCTTAAAGATGAGTCTTAGAAGTAGAATTTAGTTTGAATCACTTGTACCAGCCTTTATTACGCAAAGAAAAAATTGAAAGAAAAGCATTACGTTAAATCTTTAAATAACACCGATGGCTAGGGGCACAAACATCTCCGTCCATTTTGTGAGTAATGCTGTGGACAACCTCGTTCCCGGGATCTGCTCGTTTTGACTACGTGTTCTGCTGTATCCCAGGATCTTCTTTATGGGGCCGCCATATTGAAAAACGAGAAACCCTGGAGAAGACGTTGTGTTATCGAAGACTTTCGATTCCTGCATAAGCTTGTTGATGTGGTAATCCGTAAACTTGCTGCCAGTGGGCTATCATGATAGTGTACATGTTCTTCGGAAAGATTTCCTAGTAATAGGTGCCCATAACCCTCACTAAATTTCCCAGGAGAGTCGAATGTTAACAAATCCAACAAACCAAAATTATGCAAAGGAATAATTTATTTTAAAACATGTCGTAGGCGCCGAAGTACTAGCTTTAGAAAAAAATTACAAATAAATACTCTTCTTCGTACAGTTCATATTTATAGCAAATGGTACAACAAATCTTTGCTTATTAACGACTTTGTACTACGCACCAAGTTAAGTTACTTACAAAACTAACTTACACAAAGATTGATAGCACATAAAGAACATGTCATAGACGTTCCCATAATTTACCCCATTCTCGGCACAAAATTGTTTCTTTTTATTGCCATTGTCAAGACTGGTTTTGCGGTGGCCAAAAATTAAAAAACTATAATTAACTGTCTTTCTTTTAGAAAGTTTTGGAAAGGAAGAAGACAGGAAATAAGGTTTACTTCAGCTTTTCTCGATAAGAAACAGGAATAGCTAACTGAATAACGTGATTTAATTTTTAGAACATTCAAGGTTAAACTATAGCAAAGCCCCTCAAACGAAAGATCTTTGAGCCTTTATCGTTTATTGTTTTATATGCTTTGATTTAGCAAAAATGTACAAAATTATCATTAGTTCCTTTTTTTTTTTAATTTTTCCTTCAACTATTTTTGGGTGATAGAGATGGTAAAAAAAATAAGAGCCATTAATTTCATCAATCAAAAACAAACACAAGTCCGATATCACCTCGCATGTATTTTGAAAAGGTTCGAAGAAAACATTTTGTCCCCTGAAAAGCTATTTTGAGCCATGTTTGCCGACAGAGGTTAGATTGTTGCTTGTTTAAAAGCTGAACAGTGAAGTTCTACGTTAAAGAATTACTTCTCAATAACACTTTACAGAATTCACCTTCTTGAGAGAAGGATGCCTTTTCCCGTGCTTGAAACCTGTTGCGCGTTTTTGTTTGAGTTATGATTGGCTACTGTTTATCGTTCGCAGCTGTGATTGATCAAACTTTACAAGGTAACTACGTCTTTAGAACGATCATTCTCCAAGAAAGCATTTCATCATAAATTCATACTACATCGACCATAAGATCTGGTTGGCATGTACAAATTTCACCAAAATGGATAGAAAAGGATTTGTACAAAGAGTGAACATTTATCGTTTCAAATACGATCGGTACTAGAAATAACACCGACTAGACTGACCTCTAAGTAATAAATTGTTTCGTCTTCTTGCGCTTGCTAAATTTTGTAACTGGGTACAAAAATCTGACCACTAAAAGTAAGCGCGATTTTTTAACCAGTCAGAAGCGAGACCTACGTCATTCGGGTTAGGGTATTCGCAACTTTTCCCGCGCTTTGGTTGCTCTGGCGACAAGAGTTTCACAACCTGTATAAAGCTACTTATCTTAGAACACCTAATTAATCAGTTTCTTTAATTATTCGTACTCTAGGATTTTCTTGTGATAAAACAGTAGATATCTGAAATGGAACGGTAGTAAAAAATAATGTTAGAAAGTAAACAACAAAAACAGGCTCTTGGTGCTTACGTTTCCTCAAGAGAGTAGTTTTAAGCATTAAAACTGACAGCATGCAGTCTCCACTTCCATATTGTTATCATTTTTAGCAACCACAAAAGTGACGTGTACTAAAAAGTACAACCTTGTCTTGTTCGTTGTACTAGAGTGATCAATTCTAATTAAAAATTCCATACCCCGGGGTCAAATGAGATTGACAACGTGACCTGCAAAACCGCATCAGCAACTAACAAACACGACGAAGTGGACAGATGGTTTGAATTGTGCAAAATGACCTAAAACCAGCACCCGTAACAAAAAAAAAAGATTGCTTTTCCCTATGCAGCTCTAACAATCTGCTACAAGAAAAGACACTGCCGTACAGGTCTCCAGGGCATTTAATACAGACTTGTTAAAATCAAATTTCTTTTCTCGAAACTAGTCTTTCCTTGATGACTCCTCATATCCATCATATTTTCAGATTGTTGCCAAAACTCACCCTTCACTTTGAAGAACGTCATCCAAGGTTGCTTTAGTTATCCAAGCATCATCGCATTTGAACCACTGAGGAACACAATGCACAAAAATGTTTAGAAAATCAGTGTGAAGTTGACAGTTATTTTGGAATTTGAAATTGAAGTCGAAATACAAAAATACCAAAAGGACAGATTATCTTCCAAGCGTACCACAAAGGCAATATATTTGAGACCAGATGGAATATAAACCCATGATATCCCTCGATACTGATTGAGTGCTGTAACTAGGGAGCTAAGCGACATTCAAGACAACTTTTGTATGTTTTTCCCCTAGCTCCTATACGGCTTCCCTGGCCCTCACACTTGTTATAGTTTTCGGAGAAGTATTGAACAGAGACGAAGGGCCACTTCCTCTTCTCATCACGAGACCCTTCCGAGACGCACTGACTGCGGGGCTTAAATTTTGAGGTCTTGGGACTAGGGAAGGTAAGATGCAACATTTATTAGGTTCATAAGTGACGGCGTTCTAATTTTGTTTTTTAATTATTTAAGCTCGATAGCGTGAGGAGTGGTTGCCCAATCTCCCGAGCCAGGGGCTTATGTATAAAACGCTCGAGCATTCCGGATCGAATTGGAATTTAGAAATGTTGGTTTTTGCGGAGAGGGGAAAACCGGAGTACCCGGAGAAAAACCTCTCGGAGTAGAGAAGAGAACCAACAACAAACTCAACCCACATATGACGTCGAGTCCGGGAATCGAACCCGGGCCACATAGGTGGAAGGCGAGTGCTCTCACCACTGCGCCATCCCTACTCCTCCTGCATGCTGCAGCTGGGACAAGCAGTGTCCACTGAATAGATGCTGTGTAGCGATGAAGAATGAAAGATGGTAGATGGTAAGCTTGGTAAATAAATAAAAGTGGCGTTATCGCAAGCGTTAGACAGAAAAAAAAACGAGTCCCAAACACAATTTGAACCCAAGACCTTCCAAGTACTCGTTGGTCACTCTACCCACTTCTGGTACGTAAGAGCTCATGAGTTTCAAACCTGCTGTTGTTGGCGAATGAAACTTGTGTAATGTCCGACTTCCAGTGTACCACTGTGATTTACTACCGCGAATAATGTGTATCTGGAAAAACAAACAAAAACACAATACATAATTGATAAGAAAGGTAACTCTGTTGTGATTTTCGGCGATTTTTGCAGGCATGTCATTAAAACTTAAAAATGCTGACCCAACGTTTTCAAGTTTCAGTCCATGTCCATCATTGCGATCCGTTACAACAGACGACGGGAAACAGTTTCAATGCATAAATATAGTCTTAAATGTAACAATACTGGACCATTTCTTTTGAAATTCAAGTGACTCGATGCAACTTGCTTACACCGCAAAATTTTACTTAAGCATTGTATACGATCTCTCTTGGGACGAATGTAATACCCTGGAAAAACTGGAAAGACTGGTTTCCTCGAATAATAGCCGGGCCCCCTTTTTTTCGCACAAAAAGGGGGCGACTATTCCAGGGAAGTGATTATTTCAAATAGTGCTTACTGGAAGTCGTGCCAATAATATTTCGTTTTATTTTCCCATAAAATCTACAAATAATCACATAAAATAACCTGGACATGGACTTTTTAAGTGTTAAAAATTTAGTTCCTTGATTAATTTTCAGAGCGTTAATAGTCACTGATCAGTTTTGCTGGATCTCGTTGCACTTGAGCTTGACAGAGAGGAGATAAAAGGAAGAGATGGCGAGAGGGCGGGCGATTATTCGAGGGAGGCGATTAACCGATGGACGACTGTTATTCGATGAAATACGGTATGCAAAATTTTGAGCGATAAACATGGTATATTATGACATTGTGAAAATGGTGCATTGCACGTGAGAATGAGGCAGTGCTGTGTCGACTGGCACCATGGGAATGTTTTGGGGACTCTATCGCTCCTGTTATTGGCAACTGCGAGGTTGCACAGGAAACTGGATCAAAATGTCCCACAGTTCAATTCAACAAATCACCGACTCTGTCTCACGTGGAGCCTCTAATTGTCAATTACTGACGGCATATAGCAGGGCTGTGCTCTAGCAGCGCCCGGTGGCCACTGGCGCCTAACTTTTGCCCTCAGGCAACTAGAAAATCTCAGATTTTTCATACAAATCATATGCTGGGCACCCTGGATTTTACAGTTTCAGAGCACTGGGCTCCCTTTAATTTTCCTTAGAGCAGTCAGCCTTGTATAGTTCCGACAGCTATATTTGTCCAGGCAGAAAGTCGACCTCTAAAAAAAACTATTTAAGGCCAGGGACAAGAACTTACTTGGAATCACATGACAGGGTAGACTGACTGTGATCATTAGCACCATTACCGTTCAACCTAAAGATGAAAAAAAAAAGAGATCATTATTGGTATTAGAAAAGCCACTGATCCTTAGCTAATGTACCTGGTGTTATGGCATTGTTTGTCGTAATCACATGTTTGACGTACTCCGTATCGCCCGAAAAAGGCATTTGACACATCACATCTCTAAAACAGAACCTATTGCCTTCTTATAGAGACTTTGTAAATACGGGGCGTTTTTGACAAAGGTGACTAATGCATATAAATGACAGTCGTGATTAGTGGCCTGCATGGAGACGTTAACAGAAACGTGGGACAACGCATGATCCCTTTTCCTTCCTTCGCTAGCCGTGAAATACAAAATGCTTAGCCATATCATTGCCTTCAAGAGGTCACACTATAACATGTAACTTTTGCACCAGTATGAAAACAACACCGGGTAGGGCTTCTGTCCAGACATAAGAACGGTGATTTAGGCGTTATCTCTGTAACGGAGCGAAACTGCGCCGCGCCGATCTCGAAAAAGGAGCGTCACTTATCGGATAGGTTCGTGGTCTCTTTTTGGTCAGTACAGTGTAAACAGGTATGAACCGTACCGTACAGGTGTGAACCGTACCGGAAGTATATAAATAGGAGCGAAGACTGGAATCCACTGAGACGAAAGTAAATATTCAGGAGTGAGGTCTGGGATTTAGTTCACCAACCCCTCTTGGCAAACCACTCCGGCGCGATGTTCGATGTGTGCGAACGACTTGTTCCATTTCTGTGCCTTATACTGTCGTGTGAACGTAGCCTTTGCCACTGGAAACGTAAAATATCTCATATACATAATTTTCTCTCTGAACACAAAAACTCTGAAGGAATAACATACCTTGACGCGGTAAAAGGTGCCATATCTAATTGTTGGGGAAAGGGAATGTACGTAGATATTTTCTTAGATTTCTTCGAGTGTTCAAAACGCTGAAAGATAAAAAAAACCCAGAACGACTGAAATTGTTATTTATCTCACATTTACCTCCAATTAAGCGTTATTCTAGTATGCGAGGAGTAGGAGGAATGCAGGCGGATGTTTCGAAGGGTGTAGAAAAAGAGAAACTCTAAACTAAACAAAACCCCTATAATGAGGGTACATTGTACCGCAGGCTACGCGATGCAGTGGTATAATATTTTGCTAAGGCCCGAAAGCTGAAGCTTAAATTTGTACTTATAGTCACATTATTTTTTAATTGTATTTTTTGTGGCCACTGAAGCCGAACTACGAATGACTTTGAAGTTTAGATAGTACTAATAATATAAGTTAATGCCAGAATTTTGTTTGCATTCTAAGTCTATTTGTTTGTATCTGAAATGACAACCCGTCTACCCGCAAAAATCAAATGATCGTCCCCATCGCAGGGGGACGGGACACGCAACGCCTTCTTTGTTATAAGGCCACCATTTTTTCCTTTTCCGACAAACGCAATTCTTAGAACGCAATTAAGCATTGCCACAGGCAGCCCAATAATACATCCGACATGAGAAATACGGGTAAGGCTTACCTTAAAATGAAAGCATACTACAATAGGTAACTTTTTCATAGTTAATTGCTTGGTAGATTCCTACAAACAAGAAACGACACTTAGAATCCCGTTCAACAAGATCCCTCTTTTTTCTACAAAATCATAAACTAATATTGCATTAGATGGTTTGAACAATATATTGGGCCATGTTGGATTTTGTTGGAAAATGTTGGACCAACATGTCAGAACGTTGTGAGACCTTGTTGAGCCATATATCTATGGCAACAATTGTTCCTTATTAAATCGTAAGAGCGTCCAATTTCTCGAAGCAATGTGTGTTAAATTACTTCAAACTGTAATACCACTATCTAAGATCAAACCTAAACAGCACTCATTGAAAATCTGTTCATACCTCACTGATAAAAATGTAACAATTTCAGCGTAAATTTAATAAAAAACGGCTGTTACCTGATATGTCTGACATTGACTACATTTTATCTTTGCTTCGCTTCCTAGTCTCTCGGGTCTCGTAAATCTAATAAAAACATCAAAGTGTACAATGTATCTATTTATTTGTATTTATGACAACAATGCAGTGGTGATGCAAAGGGGCAGTTAAATTAACCTGGCGGAGCTTTTCCTGCAATAAGGCAGTAAAAATCCACTGTATGAAAAAACAGCTCTTACAAAATAATCGTTTGCATCCACAATGCTAAGTTTCATTTCTTTCATTATTATAATTCTTTCGTTATTTTATTTTCCAAAGATTTTTCAGAGGTTTTTCGCAAGACCTACTATATACACATTGGGAAAATCAAAAATAAAATTAGCCTTAAGGACAAGACGAAGAAATAAAACATTGAAGATTCTTTTTCTACCTTCTTAAACAATCTACAAGTGACTTGGGAACGAAGCTTTCATCATGGTGGCTACTGTCTTCTGTAAGCTGAGACTGACCAATTTCCTCTGCACAACGAGAAAGAAAAAAAACAGTCAATTAACAATTTAATTTTAGCTTCAATGGAAGAAAAATAAAACGTACAACATTCCGAAAGTATAGCCACGCCTACAGTGTGGAACCCAGACTACGAGCAGTCTCTCTTTTCTCTTAGTCCGTCAAGCGAAACACGGAGACATGAAATGACCACACGCGTGACTGAAGGCACAAACCGCGCTCGCGCACCTGTGCAGTTTCCCACTAAATCTTAACAAAGAAAGATACTGCTTGCAGTGTATGTGAAACCCAGGATGTTTAACATTATTAGTTAGGAATGTCTATTAGACCAGTTAGGAATGTCCAGCTAGACCAGTCTTTTCCGTAATCCCAATATACTGGAGAGCACCTTGTTGCCTGTTGACATTCTAAATCTGCCTGTACTGTTGATCCTCATGGTATCGTTGGCTCAGGCAACTAGAAGCTGCTATCGTTGGCTCCTGAACTGCTTTTTGAACTGCTTTTTCCATTCCCATTACTATGATCTACATTACCAAGATCCAAAGAGATATCCCAGAAAGGATCAATAGTCGTAGACACACTCCTATAAAAGAATAGCATGCCATTTTAAGACTTCATAATTCTCACGTTCCTCATACAGTAGGACTTTTAAGAAGCCACGCCAGCAACGAAAAATTCAAAAAAGCAATAGGCCTAAAGAAAACAACAAGTGCTTGCTTTTACCCATAGGCATTTGCAAGACCTTGAAGAACGAGTTCACAGTGCCTTTTCGCAATATTGCCCAATTATGACTATCGAGTAGCTGCACTGTTAACTCAGCCTTGCATTTTTTGCGTATCTATATCCTCCATTTGGATGCCTTACTACTGTTTTGTCACGTTGGTCCTCACTTACACAATTTACGATTTTTGAAAAGCAACAACTCATGCTGTGAATCACACTTTTTGGTTCTTTTTTCTTCCCGGCCCAGTACAACTAAACAAAGACAAATTTCCGACTTTCACGAATTAGCCTTTGTCCTTTTTAAACTTGAATACACGCCCTAAGAATCTCTTTCTGACAAATCTAGCGGATTAAAAAAATTATGATGAAATTTGCATGAACACAAATTCACAGCTAATTCACATTACAGGCCATGTTTTTGCTACTGACATCGTCATAATCCCTCATTGTATCTTGAACAGAGTCCAAACGTATCCTCTTTAATTAAAAACGAATATTTTTTCTATCTCTTCCAAAAAACTATCGTCATCACGTTTATTACGGTAATTTTTCTGGATTCCGCATGGATCATTTTGTTTTCATGAAAACTTACGGAATTACCCTCCGGAGAGCGTTTATGAAAGGTTACTTTTCCGGTGAGTGTTCTCATCGGGTTTGTGTAGACGGGATAAAAAAAATCATTTTTCCAATAAAAACGACAGTTGTGGACGGGGCCTAGCTGCCTACTAAGAAGCTTTAGCAACGGCTACGGAGACGGCAACGAGAACGGCAAAAAAGCAATAGGTATAGATTAGTAAAAACAACACAACTTTGCACGTGCAGCACGCTTTTTTGGTACCTTTTTTGCCGTCACTGCACGACTACAACGTGAAACGTCCTAATTTCACGTTTTATGAAGGACGTGAACAACTCGAGAAAAAGATTTATTTTTTCTTTTTCTGAACTTAGAAACACCAGGCTTTTGGAATTCAACTCGAGAAAAATTCGCTAACATTTCATTGAACGAGATGGAATGTCAGAGCCAAGAAGTTTTACGCAGCGCGAATTCCCTTCTGTGTGATGTTTACGTTGCCGTTACCGTTGTACATGTAGATACTTAAACTCCTGAACAACATGGGAAAGGAATGGAGAAAAATAGCCTTACTTACCTGCATGCTTGACAAGTAACATCTGATTGAAGACCTCCAGTGAATATTCTATCAATTATACAGTTACATCTGTTGGGATTATTTGGAACCAAAATCTCCTTGTTTGGGGCATCCTCTAAAGAGAAAAATACATTGAACATTGACATTGTGTATGGTATGTAAAGTTAGCAAAAGTGTCCAAAACAATAAAATCATTTCTATTCCTTGACGCTTCCCTGACCCTAAACGAACACGCGTTTTGTAATTCCTTCATTTTTTTTATAAGCATACCATAAATAATTTTATTGTATCTCTCAGAACATGAAACAAGACTGGTGAAAATTGTCCTCAAGGATAACATTATTAGCTGAACCACAACGAAACTGGTGAAGGAGAGAGATAAAACCTTTTGAGTTTATCAAAACTGACTTGTATTGGCCACAATAAAGATCCAGTTCCAGAAATGGTGTTTCAAGCAGCCGGTCATCACTTAGCTCAGTGTTAGCTAAAGCTCAAAATGCCCTCACCTTTTTTAAGTCACTTTGCTGTACCCTTTATACCCAATAAAGTATTTTATTAGTTCATTTTTCCTTTTTTAATCACGCTAAAGTTGCAAACGTTTTTAAAAACTTTTCCAATTTCAGAATTATAATAAATAGATTCTCCAACTTCTCTGTCTCCAACTCTTTAAAATTTTTAAAATTCCTCAATATGGAGGTTCCTGTAATTGATAAATATTGTCATAATTTACTTTATCAACGCACCTTTGCAATACTGATGAAGTACATCAAGGGCAGCAATAAAGAACTCATGTGCATCTTGCTGTTCATAACCAGCTAAATGGCGGGCATGTGTCCAAACAAGATGAAGCAGTTTAAAAGGAGTATGTGGATTCTTTTGACCTGAATAAAACTGAAAGACGAAAACATTTATGCAAGGCATGTTGTAGTCTGCTAACTCAAAACTGCAACTGATTTGATGTTTTCTATGACTAAATCATGCAACGATTTAGATCAATGAAGCGGTATCACAGGGGTCAAGAGTTAGAATCCATCGAGCCTGAATTTTCTCATGCCTTCTTTTCGCAACTGCATAAGTTGAGCCTTTAACTGTGATAATACTCTCTTCAATTATTTCTCGATTCCACGATTGAGATTAGATATGAAATTCATAAATTCATTGTTTAATATAGTCTAGAGTATCTGATAACGACATAGATGTAATTTTTTGGTAAACTGAGTACTACAGGTTAATAATAGCGTAAATGCAACGCTACGATTCAACCAAAATTGAAGAGGATATGATAGTGGTCAGACTTAAGAAGAGGAATTTCAAGTTACCGCTACACATAAACTACATGAGGGATATACAGGGAGGGGGGGTATGATACCACTGCTTCATCCAGAAAAACTTAAGAATGTTGACTTTCTAATAATCATACTATTAATTTTATTCACCTCCTGGAAGACGGACCCGACTTCACAAACAATACACTGATCTCTTTCTCCAGTACAGACATGCTGATCAGACAAGAAATAGTCTCTCAGTAATGGAGTGTGAGTCAAAGCCTGAACTATACAGTTCATGAAACATGTATTCCCAAGGTTAGTAAGTCCTCTTAAACCTGCAATAAAGTAAAAATGGATATCACTCAAAAGACAAGAGTAACTAAAAATTACAAGTACAGTGTATTTTAGAGTTTCTTGCAAATAATCTCTGAGATAGGGTAGGAATTCTTTGTGTGTAGTCTAGATTCAGCTGAATCTGGTCTGTTGTAAGCTATTAGGGTTTCAGAATCCCAGTGACACATGTCCGCACAAATTTCACAAAGCAATACAGAGGCCCTTTAAAGAGAGGGGATATGCATTTTCTAGTGTGAATTTCAAAACCTTTGTTTTGCATATTGAAAAGAAAAAAAAACATACCTGTGTAAATTTTTTTAGAAACGAGACTAATTTTATCTGCACATGTAGATATTTTACCAGTTGATATACATGCATGACTATTGCAGAGTGCTCAATGCAAGGACTAAAGCATTGTTGAGGTGATCTGATCCGACTTGGCATTTTATTACTATTTAGTTTTGTACCACACAACATGTGGGGCACTCCTGAGATAAAATTACCAAATGAAAAGTTTGTTACAACACACTCTGATACTACACATGCGCGTACAGAATTTCTGGAATTTGAATCAGAAACTATTGTGTGACAACTGCAGCAGATATAAAGCCAATGAGGAGAAATTTGTGCGCATGCCTGTAAGAAGGTAACAAGTTTATTTCACTTGTTCTAGCTCCCCAGATCGGGTCTGCAAATGTTAAAATATTTTTCCCACAGGCGGTTTGAAGAGGGATTGAAAGGCGCTGCTTGCTTTCAAATCTTCCAAGTTACATTAAATTCTATCTTAGTGTCTTTCAAATGCCAGATATACTTGCAAAGTTCTATTCTGAGTCTCTTGTTTGGGTCTCTGAAACATTTTAATGGTTCATGTATCTGGTCGTGAAAGAGTTCTTGGTAAGACCTACATAGGTCTCAGCTGGCCTTTTGACCTCCATTGTCAATGTGGCTTGGCAGACCACGAATGATCTTAAGCATTATTACCATCCATAAGGCAATGAGCTGCTTGATGGCAGTTACATGCTTTAGCTGGTGTCCATAATACTGACAAACATTTTTTAACTCACCTATAAAAGAATTCTTCTCCACCTTGATTCTCTTTTTGTTCTCTTTGAGAAGTTGAACCTCTGATTTGTTTGGTTCCCAAGGAACGTACTTAACACGGCCTTTTCCTGTGTAAAAGAAGCATTGTTGATACATACTATGATGTGAAATTCTTCCTGAGAAATAGGGCATTTCCAAGTTCAAAATCCCTTACATTCAAAGTGCCTGGGGACAATTTTGGCTATGATGCGGCTGGCCTCTCTTGACCCCTAACCCAATTCTGTGGCAAAATTACAGACCCCATCTGTCACCTCTGAGCAAAATGTAACTTTTGGGACCCAAACTTAGTCACTTTCTGTCACTTTTTTAAATGTAAATCTTTCCATTTTTAAATCTCTACTCACCAGAATTTTCTTACCCCTAAAGTCCCAAATATGTGCGACCCCATTTTTATGGAAAATGCAACCCCATTATTTTCATTACAGTTGTTACCCCCCGCCCTCTCCCTCAGGAAAATTATCCATGTGAACATTAAATGTAGTTTTATTTGAATAAGAACAGAACATAGTCTTCAGAATAGAGACGTCACACTCATCCCCAATAAAAGTACCAATTCTTTGGTTTATATCAACAAATTCGTAGCCATAGAGAAGTATCGTAAAATAATTTTACTATACTTATTAATACACACATACATGTAAGAGTCCAACTACTAACTAAATATGAGCAGCCAATGGAGTGTTTGATGTCTGCACATAAAGTAACAGTGAAGACAGAAAAAGTGCATGTAAAAGATTTTATTTAAGTTTACAACTCATTTTACGAGTCACTGGTGTTTTAAAAATAATGGATTGGTCACTGGTGGCTTTAACAACAAAATTACAAAATTAGTACAAGAGGAGACTTGATTTGCTTAAAAGTAAAACCTTGTATTTTGCAGAGAGATTTAACAATAATTGCATACAGTTTACTAAATTGGTGAAAATTTTGTTAATCAAGTACAGTAATCAAATCAATCACCTTCTTGTAATTTATTTATCTGTAAAAGCTGACACTATGCCTGGGTTTGAAGGCTAGTTTAAGTCACACAAGTGTCTTGGTTATCACTTTTCAGATCTACTATTTTTTGCAGAAAATGCAGATTAAAATCTGTTGTAAAAATATTGTTGGAAAAAATGTCTCTTGGAGGACAACATGGAAAACTTATGGTTAAAAGAAAATCACCATACAGCAGGTTTGACTAGCTGGGGTGCTTACCATTTACGCAAACCAACTGGGTAGAAATCTTGTGTATATAAAACCATAAAATTTGACATGGTGGGAGAATGCTAGAACCCATACAAAGTATATCCAGCTGAGCAGACTAAAAATAGCTGAAAAATTGCATCGCCTCAAATCACAGCCCTTATTTTTAGAAGCTTCCCAAATGGAATGGCACAAACCATTTGATTTTCCAACTGGAAATTTCCACTTTTCACCTGTAAATGGTACCCCAGTACCCCAGGTGTCTTAATCGCCCAAGGCTGTGCTCTAAGGAAAATTGAAGGCAGCCCAGTGCTCTGAAACTGTAAAATCTAGGGTGCCCCGCATATGATTTGTATGAAAAATCTGAGATTTTCTAGAGGGCAAAAGTGTTTATTTTATTTTTTAAAATTTAGTGATGAGTGTTTATTTTTATTTTTTAAAATTTGTACAACTAAATTTTTTTAAACAATGTAGTAGGAAAACAACATTTGAGACTTGTGGTTAACCTGCCTAAACCAAGTGTGGACTGTTACCAGAATGCACTGGGATATGAGTTGGGTTTTTTAATGGATTTAATATTCACAGAGAATGTGATCAAAACCGTTTTTAAGAATAATGTTGTGGGAAAACATGAGTTGAGAGGAACAAAATTTAAAACTGAAGAGTTCCTCCTTCTTTTCTACAATATTATTGTTTTGGAACTTTGAATACTGGTTGCTTAATGGAGGGTGCTTGCTTAAAAGGTGGCCGCTTAATGGAGGCTCGACTTTAGAGACAATTGTGATCAAATTTCGTGGGAATGATAGTGCCTATTTAAGGCTGGATGGTGCTTTGTAAAATTTTACCCATGAAGTTGGCTTATCCAGAAGAAATGACTCTTTGCTACGAGTTTCATCCCAGTGATGACCTATTCTCTTGTCTCTTAAAGTCGTCAAAGAAAAAGCGATATCTAATTTGTTACAGGAGGGAACCAACCCAGGGGACCCAACTAAAGCAGGGTAATATTTAAAGAAACTGTTAATTTCCCGCATGGAAAAAGGGTCACTCCTTTTAGTAGAATCTCCCAATTTTTTTTTTTGTGGGTCTCCAGATCTTCCTTTATCAGAGGTTGGCAGGTCTGATGATCCTTGGTGAGGAAGAAAGGCTACTAACTGGATGGAAAAAATCCGCGAGCGAAGAGAGCTGAACAAGGGACTGGGGAGGAGGAAAGAGCAGTGTCCCTTTTCCCCGTTATCCCTTGGTTGGTTTGCCTCTTTCTTTGCACTCACCCTTTTTCCCCAACAAGAATCCTGGTCCCAGATCCAAAAAATTTCTACAGCTACACTCCTGGGGAAGGGAGGTTGAAAAAAGGAGAGCTTTTTCAAATGAAAAGCCACAGAAAACTAAATTTGTCAAATTGATTTATATTTCAGTCAAGAAAAGAATTTATTCAAACCTAGTGGTGACAATTATATTTACTTTTTCCTCCTTCTTATCAAAAGTCAGCATATTATTGTCGGAGAATTCGTTAATTTGTTCAGGATTTATGTCTGGGCAGGTCATCAGAGCTTTATCAATATTAAAACGGCCACTCTGTTATTAAAGAGAGATATAAGATTAAAATCATTTGGTTAAAATTAGAACACTTTGCAGAAACGGTAGCCACTAGCTTAACAATCTGGAGGTAAGGAGATGACAAGTCAAACAGCTTGTCCAACAACGTTGATATAACAATCGGATTAAATCCCGGTTCTAGGACACGAAGAAAGAAGGATGAGTACATGTACATGTACATGTAGGCTAGGAGCAAAAAATGATGAACCACTATTACCCTTCTAACATTAGATGTAGCAAGTAAACAATTACCAAAGATAAAAGATGATGTGTACGTTATAACCTAAACAGTATAATTGTACAATTAACTTATTTCCTTTATTTGCGTGCAACAGCATAATGTGACACAAAATAAACTGCTTGAAACTATTTAATATTTACAATGCGCGTAAACGCCTCATGATTTGCCTTATGCATTATATTAATAGTTTAACTATTAAACTTTTTCTCTGCACTGATCAACACTGTATGATGATCCTACCTAACGTCTTCCAGGCCCTGACGCTCTGTTCGACGCAAATTTTCTCCAAATCCAGATCGTATACATTGTCTTTGCACACGAAACAGTAGACTGCACCATGCGTCAAATCCAAAGCTAAAAAATCGGAGTAAAACAAAATTATTGTGAAACGGAAAGTTCACAGTTGATCAAGGGAGACACAGAAGTATAAACGAAAGTAGACGGTTTCCGTACCTAGAGAATGGCCTGTTGATTGCGCGTGAAGGTGAATGTGCCGGTTTCCGGTGTAGCAACCGAAATAAACGCACAAAAGGCAAGAGTGAAGACGGCTGGAGTAGGTTCCACACTCGTGACAATGGCACAAGCTGGCCTTTAGTCAAGAAAAATATAAAAACAACATCATCATAAGGCTAGCAGTGTTTCAGACCGCTGGACCTCCATCAAGGAAATCTACAACTGGTGTTGTACCTTTCGCTTCCTTGCTTCACGCGAACCGCAACAGACGAAATGCGCGTGAATTTTGCGAAAGACTCTCAACCCATCGGCTTTTTTAAAGTCTTTCAGGTGTGGGCAGGAACACATCCTGCGTCTTCCGGCCGACCGACGCCGAAGATCAATCATAGACGCGAAGAAAAATAGCCAAAACTCAAATCAACAGCATTTCAGATACAAAGAAACATGTGCGAGATATATATGCGCAGAAAACAAACCAACAGCGCACGAGAAGCCGGACTGGATATAGCCTTATGTGATTGGACAACTTAGACAATCGATTGCCAAATTTGGAAGATATATTGACCGCGAATTTTGAACCGATTAGGCGCGAATTTTTTCTTGTTTGTGTTGTTTTCTTTGTTGCAATGACATTCCTAATTTGCAAAGCAGTCGTGTACTGGTAAAAAAGAGGACCAATCCCCCAAAAAGTTGCGGATCCAGGAACAAACGTGACCTACTTTTCAAAATGCGATCAATCGCACCAGCTTATAGGGGGAATCTAGGGAAAGTTGTATCATTTTACTGCTCCAGGTCAAATATCTGCTGTCAGAAATGGTATAAGCAGGACTGGATGGGATCTGTGCCGACCATCCCTAGCCTGCCACACAGGCGTTTTTAAGGGAGCTCGTTTTTCATCCCTCCCAACAAACGCCTGCTCAACCAAAAACAACATTCCTTTCCCACTGTTTGTGGGGAGGGACGAAAAACGAGCTCCCCTATAAACGCTTGCGTGGAAGGCTAGACTATCCCCGCCTAAAAAATGCCTTTTAAGAAGAGAAGTCACCGTCGGCGGTTTTTCGGTTTTCATCGATTTTATGTTGCGGTTTCGCGGTTGTTTTTCTTTAGTAATATCTGTTCTCTCAGCTCGGCTTTCTTTGCGGTATTTCGGCAGAAAAAGAAATTAAATTAAATTCCCGTTATTTACCCTCGGCAGTATTTATAGCTCTAATGCTAGTGGGGCCAAGCAAATGCCTGAAACAAATAATTTAAATCAAATATAATAGGGTTTTAAAAAATCCCAACTGGCCGGAAGACTTCCGAGAACAAATCCAGCTAGCGGTCAGGGAGGGTCTTGAACTCGAGGCTTCCGAATTGCAAGTCCAGCGCTCTATAAAAATGAAAGCCCCCCTGGTCCGAGCGTTGCATGCTTTCCCGTTTTTTCCACGTCCTAAGGAAATTTCCCAAACTACACATGGGTTATGTCGAGGTTACTTCCACTTGAATGTCAAGGTCCAGTTATATAAGGGGGGGTGGGGTGGGGGGACGCTGAAAGTCAACCACCCAACTTGAGTTGGCTATCCACTCGAGCTCTGAGAAAATCAGCTTCTTAAGTCCAAACCCAGGAGAGCAACTGTTAACATGAGAAAGTTGTCCCGGATATCCGGTGAAAGTAGGGTTGTCAAGGAAGTACCAGCAAACAACTCTACACGTGCGTCACACTATGTGTTATGGTTTTCAAAAGCTACGGTTCGAAATGGGACATTTTATTTAATAAAAGAAGGTGAACAGTAAATAAAATTGAATATCTTAATGCAGCTTTAATTCTTCCTAGATTTGTCCATCATTCTTTTCTACTGTTGCATGTTAGAGAGGCAACAGCAATTCATGCTTTCGTGTACACTATTAACATAATAGACTGAACACTTAACACGCAAAACAAGAAACGGGATTCTTGTTTTGCGCCTGTTTTACGCGGTTCTTCCAACGCTACCTATGCTTTCTTTTTGATAATGCATTTACAGTCAAGGTAATATTGAATTCTTAAATGTTAAATTGTACATCTGAGAAATTTTTCAGTGTAATTTAACTGCCTAAGGCGATTGCAGTTTACTTAAAATCTAAAACACGTAAAGCGTTTTACTAAAAACACTCTACTGATTTTGATGTGCCTGTGAGGGGAGACCGTTTTTCTCGGGAGTTGAACTTAAACAAGAAAGAGAGACTTGAATTGACAGGATAGGTTTTGGCTAATTACATCCGTTTGTTTCATAAGATTGCGCTGGGAAAATAAAGAAATCATTAAATTACTTCCCTCGACAAAATTCTGATCTGAATCCAAAATGTTGGGTATAACTCGGTGTAAGGAACTGTGAACTTTTCTTTGTTTTGCACCTTTTCTTTTTCTAGGTTCTATTGCGACGACTTCTTTGCGGATTTCTTGGTTTCACGTCACCCGTGAGTACTCTGAGGATGGGTCGAAATTTGTATCTTTTGGAAAACTGTTTATCCCTTTACCGCCAAACCAAACATGCCGCATTATGAATGACGCTATAATCCAACAAAGGATACCGTTTCAAAGGAAAGCAGCAGATTTATACATGAACTGCTAATTCAGGACCCTACGTTTCTTATTTTCCTAAATATTTAGAGCCAAATTTCCACGAAAGTAATTACGAATCATGGCGCATTGTAAGAAAAACTTTTAGGAGACATCAGTTACCAGGTATGAGCTGGTCGATTGATCGGTTTTTATCTACAAGAAGCAGAAAAAACTCTTCTCTCCGTTGTAACTGTTCTCTCATAATGTCTCGTCCATAGGCAAAGTTTCAAGGAGCCAAACCGCAGTGTTTGTTCCTTCGAAGAACGATATGAAGGTGTGTTTCTCTTAAGTCAGTCAACTAAAATAATCAGTGCAAGTCAGACGTCTTCAATTTCATTGCATGGTCTGCTTGGTGAGGCCGCATACGACCGAGGGTATCTAAAATGTCACGATGTCTTTCACAAATGCATTACAATCCGAACATTTCATCATCGGCTGTGTCCATCTGCATCTGTCTTTGCCTGGGCCGGTTGGCGCCTGCTTTTACACTTCCTGTCCGCTGACCACCTGCTGCCGCTCGTTCAGCAAGAAACTTGTCGAACTCTGAAACGACAATCACAAAAGCAGTTTTCAGAAAACTCTAAACTAGAAAATATGTTGTCGCAAAAATCTGGAGAAGTTGCAGAGGGTCAGCAGTAAAAATAAAGGGAAACAAGGCAAAGGGAAAAACTATGATTAAAAAACAAAACCTCAAAAAAAAAGAAAATTGTGTAACAAAGAAAATGAATCGTATTTCAACGGGTCTCACACCATGGGATTCGAACCAGCATCATGACCAACACCACCACCATAACCACCACCACCATTATCATCATCATCGTCTCTTCAACCACTTAGACCACGCTGCCACTTACTAAATAATTGGGTAAAATTATTATACTTAAACCATTTTTCTCTGTCATAGATGCTGTTTGAAGCTGGTGGAGCTGTATTTATCATGAATTTAAAGATGCGTTTGAGGAACATTAGCTTAACCGCGTATTTCAAAGCTATTTTGCATTATTTCGGTCTAAATTCACTCTCGGGTTCAATGGTCGATAGATGTAACCAGTCTCCATCGGTCACACCGATCGGCGGGGAGAGACCGGTAGAACCAATTCAGTGTGGTGTACCTTGGTGTAACATAAATTCAACTGTACAGGTTTCAGGGAAAAGCAAAGTTTCGACGGTAAAAAGCCAAGCTGAAACGCACTTCCGACAAACAAGCATATCAGGCGACCTACTGCATTAAGCCGCAAAATCGTCAGTAAAGTGAGAAGCATTAACCTGGCTCCTCCTCTTCCTAGAAGTATGCATGATTCTAGAAAGTGGCCTGGCTCACAATACATCTCTCCTTACATCACTGATCTTAAGAATTCTTTGAAAGCAGACTATGTTTGATTGATTGTTGTTGTTGTCGTTACTGTCCCGGAAATTAGGCGGTAGTTAGGACCGCACCGACAACCTCAACAATATAGCTCCACCCTTCCCTGTTCACGACTTTACTTTGATGTTAAACAAACCTGAACTACTTAAGGTTTCTCCTTCGGTACTTTGTTGAGCTGCTGCAGCTTCTGCTTTGGCCTGTTAAAAAAAAAAGAATTCCGTTGAGTTAACACTTACGCGTGGCAATAAAATGAAATCCGAAAAAAAAAGAAGAAAATACACAAGTAAGACACTGCCTAGTGCCGACAACTTGAGAGCAATGTTGAGAAGAAGATTTTGGGAGTTAATGACGTTGCGTCCGCTTCATACGGCGGGTTGATAGGTTTGAATATATAAGGCAGTGATCAATTTCGAAATTGCCGTGACAATATCATCATCATCATCATTATTATAACCAAGTTTTTTAATATTGAGTGAAATCAAAATAATGCATTTCACCCAACATTCAAGCACAAGGCTGACGATGTTACCAACATTGCGCGCAATAGATGAAAGTAGACGTAATCCTTGCAGTTAAATGAGAAAACTAAACACCTGAAAATATTTAAAAGAACCAGAAAAAATTGAGAACGACATGATGATTTCAGGTTCCAAATATTTTCACCGCTCTTGTCATTCACTTAAATGCTAAGATCATATCTACTCATTTTATCTGTGCCATTCGAAATCAAAATAAATGATTTATTTCAGTTACATATTATCCGTTATTTCAACATCGCAATACTTACTACATCATGCTCTGTTACATTCAGCCAAGACTCCATATCATCTATGTGACTTTAAGAAAAAAAAGAAACAAAGACAACCACTTAAAGACTAATACGACAAGGATTTGGTTGGCGACTAGCGCAACATTTTAACAATTCATTTTGTCACCATTTGCGATAAGTATACACTCTGCGGACTCTGCAGTAGCTCTCGTGATATCGGCAAGGTAAAATGTTTACCGAAAAAAGGTAAAACAGTGACGCCATCAAAGAGGCTACAAGCAAAGGGCGAGATGTCTACCCTTCAGACGGGCAAACTCTTACAACGCTACCAATATCGACGTCCTTGTGCTTGTGTATGTGCAGAATTGCATGAGAGCTCAATCTCTCGTCTTTCACACCGCTACAACGTTTTTTGCAGTCAGTTGAAAGAATAATAAAGGATGAAGGAAATTCTAACAAAAAGACACTATAGGACAACATAATCCAACAAATTTATCAGTCATTCCGATTTAATGATACAAATGCTTCCAGGAAATAAAAAATAATAATTTCCACTATTTTAGCTGTGCGCACGGGCGTATGTGCGTATATGGACGCTACGCTCGTGGTCTGTAGTTTACTTTGCGGTACGTTTGTGTTCTTTTGAGGCCAATTCACTTAAACCACTCGCCGGAGAGATTTAACAATTATCTTACTGACTGTAAGTTACGAATACTCCGTTGTTGCGCGTTTAGCAAGAAAGCCAACATGAAAATGCTGGGATGCGTGGTTAGCAAGAGGAGCTTAGTGTAACGACTTGAAATTCTTTCCCTAAATTTTTTGTTATCCAGTTTGCTTATAAATTGTTTCTAACAACAGTATAATTTGGATGATAAGGCAACAGCTTTTTTCTCACCTTGTTTCTTCTGCCTGTTAAGTTAAGGAAACAAAATAATCCAGCCATAAGTAAACTGTTACAAACTGAACGGCAATAACTGTTCAGCAACACGAATGTATGTAAGTTGGGCTGATACCTAGTTGATAACATATTGGGTTACGAGTTTTGAAGGGTGGTTCTTGATTGTTTCCTTCCTTTGATCTTCGCCATCAGTTTAACCCACTTTTTCTAAGAACTCGTTTTTTTCCACAGCTATTTCTTTTTCTTCATAGCTTTTCTTTGAGCAACATTCAAGTAACCGAGTAACGACAACTAAATTGCAAATATTTGCATACATGTACGCTCAAATCCTACAGGCGTGTGTCGTAAAAGGAACAATTACAATACACAAATTTTAAAAAGAAAATAAAACGATATAGAAAACAATTCCATATAATTTGCGTTGTAAAATGAAACTTAGCTTTAATAATGTTGTACTCTTTGGTCCAGAGAATTTATACTCCGTACCTTTGGTTCTGTCTTGTTAACAGCCATGGAGGTTGCAATTGAGCGATCAAATGGCTGAAGATTATCAGAGTATGTCGATCCGCTAAAAAAGTCAGAAAACAGGAGGACAAATAAAACACATGCAGTACGAAGGATCTTGAGAAGCTATCCTTTCTAAAACTCGCGCATTTGCACATAACACTAAGCGCTCAAATCCATATAATATATAATCCTCCAGGTGAATAATGTCTCTTGACCGACTCTTTGACAATGGAAGACGCGTGACAGTCATCATCAGGCTTGTTCAAATAGCAGATTAGTCATTAATGACACGATGTTACTGGCCACCAGTCTGTTAAGGTTTAAAGCGTGTTAGCATTAACTGAAATAGATTCTAAAAAGAACATGTAAGTGCAGAGCACTTCGAGCTGCCTTTTGTCAAAGTTTTAACGTATCAGGGTACTAACTAGTATTGACCATATTTGTCACTTTTGTTCAATTAGTCTTTTGAATGTTCTGCTGAGTGGCAGGTTCCAGGCACTCCGATTGTAAGGACGGATTGTAAGGAGATCTGGGCAGGAAAACAGCGAGGGGGTGGGGTGGGGAGTGACAGCGAAGGAACCCCCCTCCCTCCCTCACCCTCACTACCTCCTTATTTTTTTCCCGCCGCACTCCACTATTTGAACGCCTGCAAATGGCTATCTGCTGAGATTATAATTAGGTTGTTTGTAAAGTACCCTTAACTGCTGTCTTTTTTGTGGATAATATCTGGTAAACTACATACCCAGTGGTTCAATGCCACATGTTTTTAACTCACCTTTGTCTGACCTCATCAAATGTGCTTTTTCTTGACTGAGCGAACATGTCAAATTCATCATCTTGATCAGCTGCTCTTTGATCAGGGGTGGCGGCAACATCTAAAAATAATATAAAACATCTTTTCAAAAAAACCTACATCACGGAATCAAAACACCTCAGACTTTTAACTTTTTCAAAAGAATGACAAGTAGTGGACTTCTCCCAGTCCATCCAGTTCTTATGCAAAACAAAAACCCTCTTTCCTTGCGGATCGGATTTATGCGTTACGCGTGCTACATGTACCCCAGTAACTTTGAAAAAATAAAAAATAAATGCAAGAGACTGCTGACAGTCTAGGCAAGTCGGCAAGCAAGGCAGGGGTACAGTTATGTATATGAGTTTCAGTAAGCGGTAAAGGACTGATGAACATACAGCTGTAACAGAGCCTCAAGTGACAAGAGTCTAATAAGAAGTCTTACTATTCATTCATAAGTTGGATGCAACAATGAACACACAAGTTTCATTGCAGATGGCAGTTCTACCATAGAAAGATGAAGATTCACGCTTACGCCAAACGGCAAACGGCAAACGTGAATATGTACCACGTGACCAAGTTCCCCCCCTTAATTGTCATTGACTGTTTATTACTTCTACTTAATAGTAAGTAGTTTCACGCCAGTTTTATACATAAGAATTGTTCTGGACAGTTTCTATCTGCTAATTGTCTATTTTGAGAAATTCTCAACTTGAATCCGACGTTTGTTGTTTTCCGTAAACGTGACTCTTAATCTCTCTAATAAGCTTTCTTGTGTTCAATTCTTGATGAAAACACCAAGTGTGATGATGTGAAGCATCCAAAGTTAATAACTTACTCAAAGCTTGCATCTTGGATGTCACAGTATCGACTGAGGGGGCCTGGGAAGGAGCCACTGCTTCATCGTCAAAACTGATCAGAGATTCTCTAAGCAATTGAAACAAATGCATTGAAATGATGAAGAGTAACGGTGATTTAATTGCCAATGCGTGTATTGCAAGTGTAATCGTGACTGTTTACTGGGGTTAACTAAAAACTGATTTACTATTTAAATCTGTAGAATGGTGTATGATGCTAAATTAAACCATTTGCCCCCATAACCGCCCATGCAGATCTTATCCCTTCAACCGCGTGTGATGCCATCAGTTTTAATGGTCAAGAGCAGCTTTTCTGCTAACTTATGTAGGGTGAAGAGATCTTTCAAACCATACCAGAATGAACACGATTCAGTCAAGAAGGCCGGAGGAAAACGCAAAAATATATGTAACGCTGGCTCTGAAAAAATTCCCATGAAAATCTTGTTCCACTACCAACCTACCTTTCATCTAATCCTAAGATCCTAAAAGCTTTCCTAAAAACGTTTCCCAGCAAAAGAGAAAAAATGAGACAAGAAAAGCTAAAGAAGAGGAGAGGAGAGACAGCGAAATTTTGCTTTCTGCGCATGTCCAAAGTTTGCAAGCTAATATTTTGCGTCCGGCGGATCAGAAGGCCGTGAAGTGTACGACTTGCAAACGGTTTTGTGGTAAGTTCTAGCTCTTTCTCACCAGACAGTGAAGAGAAAATGGCTCAACTATCTTCAAAACATATTTTTCAGTAACATTTCCAGGGGATGAATAGGTTCAGAAAATCCACCTTCGAGCATAGAACAACCAAAATCAGGCCATTAAATGCCAAATTGGGTGAAAAAATAAGCGAAAGACATTTTTTTTGTTTTGTGATTATCCCATTTGCCCCTGAACCATCCATAACTGCCTGTGCAGATCCTACCCTCTGTGAAGTCATCAGTTTTCAAGGTCAAGGACAACTTTGTCAGCTAACTGAAAAACGTGCCACCATACAACTGCAAGAGTTAAAAATGGTCTCAACTTTACCCATTTGCTGTTGCTGGGGCTACTGGAGCAGGTGCTGGTTGAACTGCAGGGGCAGCAACTGGAATCTAAATCAACACATACTCAAGTTAAAATTGCACAAATTATACATTGCCGGGTACAGTGAAGTATTCAACAACAAAAGGGCAACTTTATTACCATGTAAGGCAAAAGTGGGGTTGGAAGGGTTGGTGAGCTAACTGTTGAAGTAGGTACAGGTATCAGAACAAAGTTAACTAAAGCAGGGAGTGTTCGATGACCATTTTGGTACGCATTTTACTGGTATTAAAGGAAAAATAAAGGGACATTTCCTGTCTGAGCTTTATGGTACCATTTGCTATTTTAGATTATTTTGCCTTTTCCTTGGAATGAAATGTCATAAATTACTGTAATTTAGGAAAAATAGTTTCAACTCAATTCGATTGCATAAGCGAAAATTACCTTGAAAATAGTGAACTAAACTGTTCCACTGCATAAAGAATTAGAAATCCCCACTTTACAAGGCACATTTTTCGAGATAATGAAATTCGTGTTTTTATCCACAGTTGCAAACAGGTCACTTCACGTAAAATTTGGTTGTCTTGTAAGTGAACTAAGAACCCTCGAAAAATCATAAGTCCGCAAATATTCAACGTACAGATTTATATTTTGTCTCTTTTTAAAGCTTAGGAAGTCTACTTTTCAGGGAAATAAAGATTTATGGTGCCCTAATGAAGCCTTCCGAATTATTTTGCTTCAAAGACACAATAAATTTTGCGGCGTTATCATTCAGCGGCATAAACAGACAGTGTACTTGGGTAAAATATTTCGAACTCAATTTGATTGCATGACCGAAAATTACCTTGAAAATGGTGTACTAAACTGTTCTACTGCATAAAGAATTTGAAATACTGACTTTACATAGCATATTTTTCTTATATTCTCTGTCCTGCATTATGTCATAAACATTACCTTACACCACCTTATGTTACATCGCTTAGAGATTCATTCTGCCTTGAAACTTTTGCACATGGCTTTATTATGATGCCGCCTTGCAGCCTTACGTCTTTGCAAGGCTGCTCGTTGGCAATGACAATTCCTTTATTTGTCCTCCGCAGTGTTTATAGTAGTTATGCTAGTGGGGCCAAGCAAATGACTGAAACAAATAATTCAAATCAAACATAACCGGGGGTAAGAATCCCAACTGGCCATAAGCAAACCAGCTGGCTATTTACAAGTGTGGTCGAGGATTTGAACTTGGGACTACCGTGAACAAATCCAGCCAGCGGTCAGTGCAGGACTTGAACTCAGGGCCTCCAAATTGCAAGTCCAGTGCTCTAACAGCTCGGCCACATTGCTAGCCTGTATACACATGCCCCCCCTCCCCTCAGAAAAAATCGGGGGGGGGCATCTGTACACAGGCTACCACGTTGCTTCCTATAGTAATACAGTTATACATTAACGAACCCTGGTTGAATTTTCTGGCCAGGCTGTTGTAATTCGTCCAGTGTCTGCTGGTAATGGTTCCACAGGAGCAGGGCGTGGTGGCTGCACGGGCGCAGGTGTGGGTGCGGGTGCAGGTGGTTCAGCTGATTGGGTTGTGTTCTGCCTGAATCTTTCATATCGGTCGTATCGAATAAACACGTTATTAAGATCATCATTTACACTTAAAAGCAAACCTAAGGAGATAAAGGAAAAAACACATTAGACTTAAAATAGACCTTCTTAGGAAAATGATCCTCCTTCTTATAATGAGATTTACCATGGTTTTATTGTGATAGCTTGGCTTTATAATATTTATTTGTCTTAAGATCTACATTCATTTCAACATCGATCGCAATGTACGGTGTATTGGCTGCCTACTGATGATATTGAAGTTTCTTCATAAAGTAGATTCTCCCACTCTATGCCTGACAACATGCTACAGTGCCAACATAGGCATAAATGCTACTTTCTGATTGGATTCTTTCTCTTAAACATGACTCTGTGGTGGCCAAATGAAAATTAAGTTCATTAACCACAATATTTGGCCTTAGGATATTGAAAGTGAACCATCCTAATCTAACATCACTGACATCTAACTTTCAGTTTTTGATGTTTTCAAAAATGTTTCTCAATTTTTTGTTGTCTAAAATATTTAATTAACCAGCCCTCCCTAGAGCTTTAGCCCTTAGATGGCTTTGGGTTCAGAAAAGTTACAATGATTTTGTAACATGATTTTGAATTTTAACCATTTCATCTAGAAGACGTAAATTACAGTCAAACCAGGTCAAGCGTTCCCGTCGCTAACAAACTAATGAATTCATTAATGGAAAAATGATTTCGTTTGTTGATTCAATAATCCATTCATAAAATGAATAATCCAATGGTCAAATTGTACCTCGATTCAATAATCAAATGTTGATTTGGTTTTTGAACAAAATCTACCTGTTCTTTATTCTTGTCTGTTGTGTTCAATGGTATTTGCTTACCTTTTCCTGCCGTTTACGATTGCGTTTTTCATTGCCTTTAATCAAAATAACAGCTAGAATAGACAGACCGCAAACGCAAAGAAACTGACAAAGGCCGAGGATTGAAATCCACCAATCACCGCACATACACTGACCTCAGTTTGACCGTCGTGTTTTCTAAGAGGTCAGGCCTAGGTCTGTTGCACTGATTATTGGCAGCAAACTGGCGTACATGTAACAGTTTGTTTGGGTTTGAACTTCAGAACTCGCCAGCACTCGACTCTCAGAAAAAAAAGAGGAAAAAACAAAATTCTGAGGTCAACTTGTGGAAAGTGGAATTTTTCAAAAAACAGTAATCGAATCAACATTCGATTATAGAATCGAGGCTAAATATTACTATTGGATTGTTCATTTTATGAATGGATTATTGAATCAACAAACGAAATCATTTTTCCGTGAATGAATTCATTAGTTCGTTAGCGACGGGAACGCTTGACCTGGTTTGACTGTAACAATATTAAGAAAAAACGCATGATCAATACTAACCTATTACTTCCTCATTGGCTACTCTTTGAATTAACTCTAAAACTCGCTGCTGCATGGCTCTACATGTTCTGTTTAATTCCTAGAGAAAGAGATTTAATTGTAAGGAAGCATATTCTTCAGCAAATTAACCACTTGTTTATTTAGGCAATAGACCACATTTTCTATGGGTTTACTGCCGTGATAACCCACGCGGGATGTTGAGAGAACACGAGAAAAGCTTGTAAATCATGAGCCGAAGCTTTTTGAGTGTTCTCCCAACATTCCAAGTGGGTTATCATGCTGGTAAACCCATAGAAAGTGCGGTCTACTGCTTTTATAAAATAACTTTAAGTTTCTCTAAGTTTATCAGCACAATAAACCATACGTTTTAACCAATCAGAATGCGCGCACTACCTTAGTTATTTTATAAAGGTAGACAGACCTCTAACCTCTACTATCTGTTAGCTAAAATCTTTTCTCAGGCAAATTTGGTCAAGACACAGTTGTGCACCTGGGGGACAAGGGATAGGTCATGCGACAATGTAGTAATGACATAAAAAACTAATTTTGATTTCAGAGGCCGGGTAGGCGGTGGCAGTGATTTTGAAAAAAATAGTTATGGTGAGTCCTGGGACTCATCTTGCGAAAAATCATGAGTCCCACTCCAAAGCCAATGAGTCCCAGTTAAAAAAAAACAAGTCCGAAATTGAAAATGCTTAGGCCTGTAACCAGACAGTCTGAAGACAGACTCTAAAACTCTGTATTACCGTTAACCAAAATTAAAATATAGTCCTTATATTTTAAAGCACAACAAAGGCTAAGCGAAATATGCATCATTCAACAACAGCCAATAACTGCCAGAGAAATTACACAAATGGGTTCAGATCGATCAATCGATCTTCGCGTCCTATGCATCAGGGAAGCAGGACGCAGAGGGAATAAAATCATTGGGGTGAGGGGATATGTCATGCAACAATGTACTGATAACATAAAAATGGGTTGTCTGCCTGATATATTCAGGGCATTGTACAGCAGCAACGCTTGACAATCAACTGAGTTGACTGAGGAACACGAGGTACATGTACAATAATAATTTTCACCTGTAATAACTGCAAATCTCCTGGTTCCTCTTGCCCAGGTGTCATTTCTGTTAACATTTCAGACATGACGCTGATATTGCCATGCACAATGTCAAGTTCTGAACGTATCTTTCCAAGCTGCTCAGGAGTAGGTACCACAGGACCACCAGGAGCTTGTACTGCATGACCAGGTTGGGTTGCTTGTGGAGGAACAACTGTGGGCTGTAATGGAACAACTGGACTGTCAGTAAATGTAGTGCTAAATGCCTTCGGTTAGTGCACTGCAGTGGCAGATCAGGGCAAACGGAGGATCTAGAAACCCCTTACCCCCAACTACATCTATCACACCATAGGTCATCCCTACTATGAAACTGAAATTAATATCAGTGAAGAGTTGCATTCAATATTCTTTTTGAAGCCTAAAAAACATTTTCTTGCAATCTGCCTTTCAAACATGGAATTGCAAAAGAAATTGTGCATATCTTATTTGACTTTATTGAAGGCTTCTCAAATTAAATAAATTTCTGAATTATTCATATTCCAATTTTGAATGCTCATTTATATGCAAGTGAGAACAAAACATACATCAATAATATTACCTGGGTAGGTGGGGGTCTTGATGGTCTTGCAGGAGGTCGCTCTGGCTGCGTCTATTATTGGAACACAATAGCCGTGAGCTGGCTGAATTTAATCAGCCATACTGATTTGTTGCTCACTGGCTAATAAATATGGCAAAATATAATTGCTTGGAAAAATAATGGAGCAGAATTACTATTTAGCCCAATATGAGCTATAATTACCTAGTTTTGGTTCAAACCTTTTCTTTCCAAGACCAAGTTATGGTGGTAAGATTTGTCAATCTATTTTTTAAATAGTGAATGAAATCTTATGCGGTGTTACCATTTAACCCTCTAAGTCCCAAAAGTGACCAACATCAATTTTCTCTTAATGATATCTATACAATGTCAAGAGATTATGTTATGAGAATTAACTAAGTGATCACCAGAGAGAAAATGCTTTGATCTTTTCTCAAACTCTCTCAACTTATTCTTTAAAGAAATGTATAGAGATCAGTTTGGAGAATTTGCTTGTGGATATTGGGGCTTAAAGGGTTAAAAGAAACCTCTTTGGCAAAACTTTTGCTTGGTGCTATTTATTTCTGAGGATTTTAGAAAACTTTAGAAATTTAAACTTCGTGTGAATTTTTCACACTGCCCACTATTACCAGAGCTGTCATTAAGGGCCATAACCCGTAACACCTGTTTTCGCTGAGCACACTTGCTGTTACGAGTGATCAAAGTGGAAAGCTGAAGATGGCACTATAAATTATTTGTGTGAGATGTTATGGGTGAATCTTCAGTTGCTACAGCCACTTAAGAACTTAATGACACCCCTGATTACAGCTGCAGGAGTAGAAGAGTCAAGAAAAATTTTTTTGTTACATTCTAGTATTAAAAGATCATGTATCATCTTACCCTCTCTGGTGTGTAGATTGGTGACAATGTATCTAAGTTCTTAGCAGGAAATTCTAGACCTATATGCAATGGAAGAAGAAGATACTTTACTATCATTTGAATGATAGGGAAATGTAGAGGTGGCTAACAACTCTTTTTTAGCATCTACTTTTAAGGGTTGAAATCTACTGGAGGTATTGTTCAAATCCTTTCATATAAACTTACTGGAAAGGTACCTAATGTTTAATTTTTATGTAAAATGCAACCAACAATAGCTTTTATTAAATAATCAAAATATTTAACGATCATAATAACACAGAAAATGCATTTAAAAAAGTATTAAACTTGATAAAGAGGTAGTATTAAATTTTGTCATCCCTGAGTCCAAGAACAGTATGTAAAGTTAGCCTCGCTCACGACCATAAAAGTTTATTCTAGCTCAGTTTTAGCTTAAAAATATGTGTAAAATGCTGTATAACAGCCTCCAACAAATTTATAGAATGTTTTATGTCACAGGCTTTTGTTGCTTCAAATTTCAGATCACTAGAAGCATCAAAGTCACTGATTACTGGGAGACCATTCCCATCTAAGCTTCAGTTGTGATTTTTAACCCCTCACAAATTCTTAAACCCTCCACACCCTTGCTAAGTTATCCCAATCTTCCAACCTTGCGCTCTGAGAGTCTCATATGTTTCCATTACGTATGACAGATCAGGAGAAGAACGGAATGCATCAGCCCAGTCTTGAATCAGAGAAAGAATTTTATCCTGCACAACTTGAGGAGGATTATTCTGAAAGATGGAAAATATAAAAGTACTATATTTTGTCTTATTGTATTTAACAGTCTTATAATGTAGCTTAAAGTCACCGGATACCTTTAGTCTGGAAAAATTGCTTACCAAAGACAAGCAAGATTAGTTTTATTTCTACTAGAAGTACAGTGTACTGTATGTACTACACAGTTCACCTACCAACTTATTCTGAATGCAATGGCTCAAAAGAGACAGTGGTACTCCCTATAACAGCCTACATGAAGAGGCTATGTCCAAGGGGGGAGGGGGGGTACCTTTTTCAGGCTTAAGGTATACGAAAGGGTAGCAAAATCTGTCATTTTGGTCTGAAAGGCCTAAAAGTGCTAAAAGATGCATTCTGTGGTTATGAAAAGATTGAGAAAACATTCTGGTTTTGTGATTTATTCAAATTACAAAGCCAGTGCATTTTGAGCAGTTAAAAGGGATGCAAACTTCTACACTAGGATGTCAATAGAAGGTATAAGAAAGGGGTACACCTTTTCTTTCAAAAAATGGTGTATGAAAGGGTAAGGGGTTGGACCTTGGGGCAAAGCCTCCCCATGTAAATCTTTGCTTAGTAACCCCCTGGGGAGACACCATGGATAATATTAATCTTCAACCAATGAGAAAACTAAGCAGTTGCCTCTGCAGTAGGCAAGAGCTCTAGGGTTCAACGCAGTCTTCTTACTAGTACGTGGGGCAGGATCAATCAAAGGTCAAAATGCTCTTGCTCCAATGCTGCGCTTTGTGTAAGTTTTATGTGACAGAAAGTCAAAATGTGAGTGATCAGATTATGAGTGATGGAAGGTCCAAATGTGTGTGATCAGATTGCATTTTTTGCATTCCATTCATTCTTAGTACAATTCCAAACAAATGCTGGCTACACATGCACAGGAGATTAGGATTGCTGACTTCTATTGTTTCCCGCAACAATCAATAACACTAATTTACACCATGTCTTTTCTTCTTATGGCTCGACTGGCAAACTCTTAGGTTGCCAATTATTCAAAAACTTCTCAATTCATGATGAATAATATTAATAATATTATGCAATTGAGAAAACTTGGCATAGTCTAGGAATCAATATTACCAGTACTTCTTATAAGCACATCAATCAACAATATCATCAATTTTCATTGTTAAAGAAGTCTGTATTTCTCCAAGTTTTATTCTTTCATATCCATGTGTACAGGTAAAACGTTCATTGTCACTGGTTGCAAACTTAACAGAATAAAATATTCCAGCTGGATAGACTTAAAATCACAGCAAGAACACAAAAATCAACTGATATTGTAAGCAATGAAAAGCTGTGTAAAGAACCATTAGAATGAATTCCTACCTTTGGACTCAATATTTTAACAATTTCATCAAGAAATTCCTTCTTAGCAAGAAGGACATGGAATCTGTGTCCACAATTTTTAACACAAGTCTCCAGCACCTACAAAAAATAACAAAGTACATGCTAAGTTTCTTTCATTTTTAAAAAACTGTACATAATATATGATACAAATAAAGGTTATTCAGGTAGATACAGGCCGAGTAGAAACGTCTACATTCAAAAATATATTCAAAGGACCCTCTCAAGGAACTTATTTTAGGAGAGGATTATTATAAGATGGAAATTGGCATCTCACAATGAATTGGATGAGCTTAGTTTAATGAAGAAATGGTGATAAAGGAAGGTTTGTCTTATAAAATCTGCCAATCAATTTGAGATAGGCATAGGACCTTTTTAAGACAGGCTTTTAAAAAGAAAAACTGTCATACTGTGTTGGAATATGGTCTCCTTTAGGGGTGAAATAAACCCTCTGAGCCTTGCCACAATAGGCCACTTGCACTAAGAGGTCACATGACCAATGCTTCCTTTAAACAATGAGTTGGAATCTTGCTGACACCAAAAATTGACAGAGCACATAAAAATTATCTTACACCCAAAATTTGAGAGGAAACGTATTTAAGGAAGATATTTTATGGCACTTTAATTTTTCAACAAAGTAGTATGATTTGTATTGGCCACCATGTTGGAGGGCACACTCCTACCCTCCAACATGGTAGCCAAGACTACTTTTTGCTTATATCTTGTTAAACATTTGATAGTTACGCACAGATGTGTGGTAAATGTTACCACATCGTCTTTTTAACATTTTCCTACAGCTGTAGAAGTGTAAGTGGAAAATTTGTGTTCAGAAAGAGGTAATTCATAATTTTAAAAATCACATTTTGGTCACGTGACCAGCTACAAACTTACTCATTTTAAGAAAATGGTGCCGGTTTGAAAAACCAAATCACTATTGTTTTGTTTAAGGTATGACCCTCTAATCGTTTTTTGAAGGCAAAATCATATAACTTTCATTTTCATAAAAACAATGTCACATGACCACTTAGTGCAAATGGCCTATTATTATTGGTCTCAACATTTCATTCTATTTTTCAAAGAGCAGTCCCAACTCTTCCATGTGGGAGCTGCTCCCCCATCTGAAGCAGGCAATAGAGTACTAAAGTGTGACGTCATAAAAATGAAATTTCTGAAATCATGGGATTTATCAGGATATTCTGAAATAACAATGTCCAAGAGGCCTACTTGCCAAAAATGAGCATTTTAGGGCAAATTATCTCTGAGATCATAGCCCAGTTATGCTTAGAAAACTCCACCCCACCCCTCCACGTCCCCCCCCCCAAAATAGAAGGGTTTGTATTGAGTTTTCTGAGTATAACCGGCTAACATCTCAGACACAATTTGCCCCGAAATGCTCATTTTTGGCAAGTAGGCCTCTTGGACATTGTTCTTTCAGAATATCCTGACAAATCCCATAATTTCAGAAACTTAATTTTTATGATGTCATCACTTTAGTACTCTATAGGCCTTCTGCAATAGTTGATCACATGATCAACTTTCTATAAACACAAAAACAATATTCAATATGGAAAAATGATTTTAGGAGAAATGGAAAGAGGATATAAAAATTAGCTAACCTGTAAATTTGTAGCCATGTATCTCAAAAGTAGCCATGGCAATGGAAGTCTAAATTTAGAATGATTTTCTTCTATGACGAAAACAACATTTGCTATCCAGTCACAGTTGAGTGGCTTTTGCATATAAAACCTTTGTAAACTTTGAAATTTTAAAACTGTCATGTAATCTTTCTCTGATGCATTACAGGGCTCCAAGTCTATTACAAACAAAAGACAATTTGAGTTCTGTAATGCACTAGGAATATTTCCCTTCAATCATAATCACTTTTATACAAATATACTGATGACTCATTCACATTTCACTTTCATAGAGCTGAAAGTAATACATACTGTACCACAGAGTGATAAAAGGGAAGGAAACCGTGTTGCTTTGCATTGGAGGGAAGTGCAACAAAAACTTAAGTTTAATCAACTGAGTCGACAAAAAAATTAGTAGAATTGTCCACCTTACTCCAGTTCACAGTGTGACAAGCTAACAGGCTGCTGGTCAAATTAATTTATCAACTTAATTTGTTGATAAAAGCAATTTTTAGCACATTACGAGGGCATTCTACATACACTGTAAGTTATGAAAGATATTTGGCATGGATCTTTAAAGTAATTTAACTTCTTTTAGATCATGGCCTTTGTGGTTTATCATGTAACTGAATTCACCCAGTCCTTTCAATTTCCTAGCTTGATCGTAATAAGCTTAAATCAAAACATCTGTTAATTTGTTCAAGGTCTTGATCTTGAATAAATAACTTCCCATCGGCAACAAAAAATATTAATAAATAATGAAAGCAGGCTTTTAAAAAAAACAAAAAACAACACATACATATAAGACACCTTCACTAATTCGGAAAAAAATACATGTGGATGAGAAGTGAAATAGAGCGTTATAAGCGCTTGATGTAACGTCTAGAACTTTATGAAAGGAGTCACGTACCGTCAAAGTCAAGAGAACGCTTTTATAATTCTTATTTCCGGAGAATCTCTTCTTGATAGCTTTGGCCGCATCTTTGGGCCTGCATATAATAACATACCAACATTTAAAAGTACTTATACTACATTTTGATAATCACGGTTATGGAAATTGAAGTTCTGGAACGCAGATCGAATCATATAATTATATGAACGGCACATAAGCTTAGTTACAAAGCTGAAACTTGGTTCAACAAATACAACATAAAACTCACCCTTCGTCGGTTTCGTTTATAATGTCGCAAATTTCAATGTTGGCGGCCCAGTCTTCCGATGGCAAATTCCCATCAGTAGCTTTCTCTAAAAGAATGACAGGTCAATGAAAATTGCAAATCGATCACGGGAATTATCAAAATGACCCTGCAAGGAACTATTTCAACATGGCATGAGTGCGAGCCTAGGTTAACAAGTCGTAAACAGCAAATTAAAACTTTGCAAATAGATAGAGACACGGTTAAGAAGAGGTTAAAAAAGCAAATTATTATCACAAAATACCTATTCTTTGCCCAACTGGTGAGGAGAAAGGGTTTGCTCCAAAAAGGGAAGCCATCTTGGAATAGCTTTCAAGAATGACGTCATCCTCCGTTTATAGCAAGCCTCGATTTGGATAACTTTTACCAGTCTTTTCCCATCCAAATTTGGCGCGTTGTCCCAGTGGTACTCAAAATGGCGGACGAAATGAGGTAATATTTGGTCTTTGTTTTCTCTGGTCTGTATTTTCCTGGTAACGCTAGTATTGTGGATTTGTTTAGAATAGCTTGCCCTTTATAAGATAAATTTCATTTCCCTCCTTTACCGTTAGTGTTAGTTAAACCTGCCACGTGTACTGTTGTTTCAACAGTACCGTCTCATCTAACAAGATGCCATAAACTTTAGCTATCCCGCACCCATAAAGTGAATTTGAAAGGGACGCGTACTGCTGAATGATGTATTTTGATCAACGTCAATTGCTGTGCTCTGCCAAATTATTCATGTATCTTAACAAATTCTGAAATCTCACTCGTGTTCGATTAACGTCAGCTCCGAGGATTTGTACATGTACTTTGAACTGCCCCTGGCAATTAGTGGTATTGTACTGCTATTCTAAATCTATCTGCATAACTAGTTTACAGTTTGTTCGAAAATGGGAATTCAGAGCTGCAAATAACTTCTCGTCCTTAACTGTTATTCTGTCTAAAAATGGTGACATTGTTGTTTGTGATAGAATTTCATTTTTGCTCAGTATTCAGTAAGATTTCCTTACAGCCTCATGCATATGCTATGGATGCAGCAGTCTCACATAAATAGTTTTACATATTTTGAATATGGTTGAAAGATGATAAATGTACAGGGCTGATCGGAAATCTTACCAACCTTTCTTGTTGTGTTATGTTTAGTTTGAATTATCATTGTGTATGACAACACAGACAGTAGAATCCTTATATCTATCCAACACTTGGTTTCTTAACACTCTTTTAAAACATATGTTTACTACAGAACAAAGTCATCTACACAAGCAGGGTGTTTAGTATCTGTTGGTGAATCAACAGATAAATACTAAAAAACACTAAGGGTTTTTGCTTGACATGATAAAACATCAACCCAACTGTTCAGATCGTGTAACATGGAAAAATGTGTGTTCATTCATTATTTATGCAGTATCTCCTAGCTGTCAATCACAAGCTTTTCCAAAAACCAGAAGTAGAGGCACCATTAACTATAATAGGAAGCAGTTGACCAGTTACTGGCATGATCAATTTCAGCATGTTTCTTTACATTAAATTATTGTGTAAATTTTCTTTGTTTCACAACTTATTGTTCTCTTTGTTTGGAAGCATATTTTAGTCCAGTTAGTTTCAAATTATTATAATGGCATAAGCAACATGTTTTCTTTGTGAATAATGAGGAAAGTTAATTTAAAATGGCTTTTTTTTTTCATAGTGAAGACTACTCAGAGGGTGAATGTGTTATCATCCATGAAATTTATGATTCTGAGGATGCACATGAACAGTTTGAAGCAGATTTGGAACGAGCATTGGAAAATCAATGCAAGATGATCGCCATTGAGCCAACGGCAATCGGAGAAGAGACAGCTAGGTGGATCCAAGTAGGAAATTGTTTACACAAGACGGCTGTTATTGCTGGACTTGGTTGCTTTGTGAGCCCATGGGTTTTGCCCAAAGCTCTTAAAGAACCCATGAGCTTGGTCTGTGGTGGAATTAGCTTCTTCTGTGCTGCTTTGTATGGAGTCTCATGGCAGTTTGATCCATGCTGCAAATATCAAGTTGAACATGACACTAAGAAGTTGGCAAAATTGCCACTTGGAAGCCTCACATCCTCATCGCCAATTGTTCTTGTCAGAAAAGATGATAAATATCGAAAAAGACTTCAGAACTTGGTAGCTGGCTCAGCTTTCATTTACTGCAGCTGGAAGGTTTATGTGTGGTATTTTGGTTGATGTGGCCTATTTCTCGTGTTCCTGTGTGCGAATCAAATATTGGAAGCCTTGGATAAACACATAGCAAACAGTGTTGCTAAGGTCAGGACATGTTACAGGAGCCAATCAGGCCGACACTATGGTTGAATGTGGGGATTTATTGAACCAAGATTATTTTATAAGGCAGTGTATCTCAAATTCAATAAGTTATTTAACATCTGTGTCATCCTTCAACATGATAGAAACATTACATTTTTTGCTCACCTTTTCACTTCCAATCTGAACCTTGATCTCTTTTGCCTAGTCAAAATGGTTTACAGTTGTGGCAAAAGATAACCAGAGAAGCATGCAGTAAAGGACTAAACATGTGTGGATTTTATTTAATTTTATTATGCCCAAGTGTCAAGTAGGCAAAAAATTTTCCACGGCAAGCAGCAATGGCTGCCAGTGCATTTACTGGTCTGCACTTACACATAAAAGTTCTGTTGTGGCTACTTACTGGTACATATTAAAGAAGACTGTACAATCCTAGCACAAAGAGCATATTAGAATCACATTATTTAATATGTAAAAAGCCAGTTTCCAAGCCAAAGTTTAGAATCACAGTCAAACCATTTTTACTTCAATCTAATAGTGGCTGAAGTAGAAATTCACAAAAATTCCCAATTTTCTTCTTGTGAAAAGCTCAAGAAATGTAACTAAACAGTGCTTTGCAAAAGTTCTTCCAAAGAAGTTTGAGTGGATACACCATAGGATTTTACTCAGATTCAAGTTAGAATGCCAAATCATTTCACGAAAACTTGATCTAGGAGTGAAAGGGCTCAGTAAAATCATTGCAATGTAATCATCGGTTAGCTTACATTTACTGAAAAACAGAAATGACTCTCTTTCATGTTTCAAGTACATAATGATGAGCCAGGGCTGTTCATTAAGAATTTCAAGGAGAATATGTTTTAAAAACCAGGGTTGGTACAGAGTCTTGAATTCTTGAAAAAGACTTGAAATTTAACTACACCTGGAAAAAATCTGGAAATTGAGAGATAAAGTGTGAAAATAAATGGTGATAAGTAGTGAGTTTTTTTTTTCAAAGCTACAACAAGTGCTTTTTAAGGGAACTAATATTATTGTTTTGGTCAAATCTTATTCAATCTCGCCCACAGGTTTGCAGCAAACCGTGAAAAAAGCTTTGTTCCTGTGTTGTTTTTAAGGACTCTATTGATCACATATTTCAGTGATAACCTTGAGTCTGGAAAAACGAATTATTGTTTGAAAAAAAGTCTGGAAGAAGTCTTGAATTTTGGATCCAAAAATCTGTGCAAACCCTGTAAAATCAATCACTTGTTTCAATCATCTAATTGAACAGTTATAAATTATCAGAATAAACTCAGTAGCAGTAAAATCAAAACACACACACACACTAAAAAAAACAACATTTTTTCTGAAGACAGATTTCACATACAGCAGTATCCATCATCAGTTCAAGGATGACTACAAAAGAAATATAAGCAACATATAATAATTGCCACTATGTCTTTAAGGTTCTAGAACTGACGATGGATACTGTATCCAAAATGAGTCTTCAAAATTTTGATGTTGTTTCATATACTTTCTTTGAGACAAAATAAACACAGTTGAACCTCCATGTATGACCACTGCTCATACGTAATCACCTTCCATGTGACTGCCAATGATAAACCACCATAATTTTCCAGTCAATGCCCTATAATAGGGAGCTTAAGCAACAGCGTTTTTGAGCGACGGACGTCAACCGGAAGTGGACTTTTTGCATCATTGGGGAGTGGTTTGGTTGAAACTCTCGGGTAAATCGTCTTTAAAAGAGAAAAGAAACTCAGCAATACAAGTTTGTTAGCGTCAAGGCATATAAAAAGGGAGAAGGCTTCACTTCCGGTTGACGTGCGTCGCTCAAAAACGTCTTTGCTTAAGGTCCCTAATAAGAACCTCCCATATCATACAGTGTACAACCACCTCTCATAAGCACACAACCACAATCACTTTTTCGGATGACAGTTTTATATTTTTTCAATGTTTTTAACCTCTTGTTAGTGACCACTTAATGCATAGTCTGATCTCTATAATAGCTCCTAATAATTATACTTATCCAACATGGAAACCACATACTGGTAATAATAACTTTAAAATTGCTGACAACAAATTTTTAGCATGGGCCAAAGACGAAACAAAACTCTGGTTAAGTCTGTCCGTTAAACAGCGCCAAAATCCTTGTTCTGGGCCCCTGGCCTGTGTACCAGGATTTGAGTGCGCGTCATGATTGGCCTGTTAAAAATGCCATTATCAACTTGCCAATCAGGATGAAGGGAAATTTGAAACGCACTTCCAGTAATTCGTTGAATCTGTTGGGGGCCCAGAACAGGGATCTTGGCACTGCTTCGCAGATGTTACTAACCGAGCTGACGTTAAATTATGTCTGTGACGCAGGCTACAAATTTTTTTCCATAAAGTACACATAGATGTATTGAAACGTTTACTCAGAAATGACCCATGGTTTGATTCTCTTAAGTGACTGCCCTCCCCCCCCCTGCCCCCCACCCCCACAAGGGACTTCTAAACCTTTACATTAAGGGTGGTCGCTTACAGAGGTTTAACTGTATATCAACATTATGCGTGCTAGTCATTATTTATCAAAGTCACAAACTGAGGGCACTTAACAAAAGTTGGGACTGGCTAGCCGAATGGGGCATTTTACTGGATTAAAAAGCCAACTCTACTTCAAACGCAGAGTCAAGAGATCACCAATAATATTATTGTCCTTGGAAGTGGAAAGGTAAAGAAAGAAATTTAACAAGATGAGAAAAACACTCTTCAAGATCAGCAGGATTCTGAAGAGGTTCCCTTTCTCATCTAAAAAAAATATGATGCCGGCAGAATACTTACATAATAGTTACAAAAAATTTCATGAGCATTGGTGTTTTATTTTATCTTGCAAGAATTCACTGGTTAATAATAAACAATCACTTGGGTTTTTTTAAAGAGTTTGTAGCTTGCACAACAGAGTTGAATGATATTACATGCAGCATTGTATGGAGTGTTGTGTGCTAAATAGTTTACTGAAAATGATTTTAAGAATTTGTAAATAAAAAATGAACTTTTGATGTTTCATTTTATTGTCTGTAGTTTACTTCAATAGATAGTACCCTGCTCCAGAATCCAAGATAAGGAAAGCAGATCGAGAAAAAGTGTGTGAAAACCTTGGGGTATTGGGAAGAGATGGGAATTAAAGTGAAGCATGTAAGCATTGTTTTCAATACCTTGTTCAGGTATACCAGCTCCTGGTATACCCTATGATTGGTCAATTTTTATGTCAACCAGGATTGCTTGGCTTTGCTTTCACAGAGACAAAGAAAAAACATGAGCATTTGAAACCCTCCTACACAGCACATTTTGAAATTTTAACATTCGTCATTTTGATATGAGAAACATTTTTTCTTGATGTGGGCGTGGTAGCGGGAGGACTGTGGTATTTGTAAAGATCAATGATTGCAGGCTCTTCATGTCTCTCTTCTCGCTGCTTCACTTTCTCACTCACCCACTTTTCTGGCTCATCTGCACTGACCAAGAGCTTGACACAGGTTAATAAAAGAAGATTCAGTTGGACCACTTCATCTCCTTTTTCTCTTATGAAAATATCAATGCTAGGGGGTTTTCCCATCCTTTTAACTTCTCCTACAGGCTGAGTATAAATTACAAGAGTTTGAAATTAAGAACTTCTGTTTAGTACTAAAAACTTGAATGAAAGTTCAGTTTAAACATGAACTAACGGGAAAATTGGGGGAGCAGGTTTATCTAATTAGTGTCAGTCAACTGCTCCTCCCCCTCTCCCCCATAGTGTGGCCTGGATTCAAGTCGGTGTTGATGCCATATCTGTGTAGAGTTTGTTATTGGTTTACTTCTCTGGTCCCATGAGATATTAATTTTCTCCAGGTACAACAGTTTTCCTCTCTACCCAGCCACCAACATGCCCAAGTCTTCAATCCTGGAAAGGTGTTTTCAATTTATTGTTTGTTAGTGGGGACGCGTGGAAAGCCATAGGTTTATTAAGTCTTGATACTGTCAAGTATAATCCTCTCTCAATAAAGTTAGTTTTATTTAGTTTATCTTTAATTTACAGATGAAGTGAAACAGGTTAGGGCAGGATAAGGAGTAGAGGAGGATGAAACAAGATCCAACAGATCAATTACCATTCCATCTTGCATTGACATTTAACTGCTCTTATATTTAATACATTTTGAACAAATAGTATTTATCAATTCCACTTGCCTTAAAATAGCTTGAGATGTTAAGATCTATTACCATCTGTTATGGATTGTCAGGGGAAAAAAAGTTCAAAAAGAAGCTTTCTTGAACAAATAAACCCAAATTATAACAATCAGTTGAACAAATTAACTACAAAGAAGGCACTTTTTAAATATTTATTTTAAATAAAATTAATGTTTTCACAAGGCATTCAATGCCAAACTGTTAAAATGGCTTTGCCACTTAATTAATTTGCTCTTGCCCTGATAATCAGCCAGCTTATCAGGATTCATTCAATTCATCTATACAAATTAAAGTTACTTGTTCGGGCCTCTGACAAGAAAATAATTATATAAGATAAAAAAAATGATAAAAATAAGTATAGCCATGGTAACAGGTTTACTGTCTTGGAGGATTTAAACTGCTCTGTACTGTATTTGGGCCATTCATTTTTTCACATGCAATATTCAAGAAACTTTTAAAAAAAATTAACCAAGACAAGTGCTACAGATTTCTCTATCATGACTTACGGCCAGCGCTAATAGCAAAAAAATAACAATAAAACTGTTTCCCACATCAATATTATTATAAGTCTTCTAGCTGAAAACAATATAGACTAAATCTTGACTTTACCCATGAACAGGTAATATTAATAACCACTATTATTTCATATTTCTAGGAAAGCTAAAAGAATAATAATTATTATTACTTTCTCTTTTCGATTGCCTTTTTTCATTTTTTACAATAATTTTCTTGCTTTTCAGCCTTTCAAACACTTCTTCCATAGAAATTTTTCTAACTTTTCCTATATGTAAGGAGAGATCTTCGGAAACAAAACTAACGGAATAGACAAGATCCAGTCCCTCCTCTGTCTCTCTTATCACAGGCTCAGACATGAGACGTGGCAAAAACCGCAAACAAGGTGTCAGCTTGCCATCTCCCTTGACGTTGAATAGACTTCCATATTCCATTGCATCTGCAAGATAAAATGATGAAAGTTGCAACATGTCTGCCACCAGTAATAGCTACTTTGTGGCTGCAGAGTTTATAAGAACAATAATATGTCCTTGCTCCTGTGTTAACGTAAATTGATTACATGATTCCTATACAGTCATGTACTATATTAAAATGAAAGACAACACTCTTCCTCTTCAAAGGAAGACAACAATCCATGTTGGCGTTAAAGGGGGAACACCGCTCCACTATTGGCACGACGTTCGACTTCCCTGTGTGACTAGCTAGAGCCCAACCTATCTCCCCAACCGAGTGTACCATGCTGGGTCGGACCATTTTCTGTCAAACATTGTGCGAAAAGTCGAGCATCATTGTTACTATAAAATTACTGCATTCTCTACGCTGCATTTTGATTAAACCATTTTCCATGTTTGATTGACAACTACGTTAACATGGCACAGGACAAATTTTCAACCAGCTGAAAACTTTGATCAGACACTTTGTTCACACAGAACCATTCAATATTAAATGGGAAGAGATGCAAACTTCTAACATAAAGTACAGTTGAACATGTATTTAAGGCATATTCATGTTGCAGCCCTGCAATGGTAGGCTCGATTTCCACAGTCTCCTGAGTCGGGTCTCTGATCCTGAACTGCAGCTGGTAATCGAGCCTACTGCAATGGGGGAAAAAACTGGTCTAGAGATAAACTATTTACAAAATAATATTCACAGAATCCTCCTAGAAAATTGAAAACAAAAGTATAGAGTTACCGCAGTAAAGCAGATCAAAATAATGGCCAGTCTTGGGGCAATGACAAGCCAAGATGACCATTATTTTGCCACACAAACTATCACTTTGCCAGTCATTTTGACCAGACATATATGCATTTCAATAAGGGACCAAAAAATGTTCACACTTGTCATTATGTTTCAAGGCGACAAGCATCTTTTTTGGCATTATGTTTTTGGTCATTAGGCTAGTTTGTTCAAGTTACTGTGTTATTTTCAACTTTTTGACCAGTCAGAAGAGAGACATGAACCAGCTAAAATTTCTTTGGCTGGTCAACACAACTGGCAACAGTCCCAAATAAAATGAGCCCTGTACTGACATCACAAGCAATGACTATCTTATCCATATTAAATAATTCATAATGAACAAACAAAAGAAATTACTGTGTGACACAAAATTTTTGCGGGATCTAATTTTTTCAATTTTTGTGATTTTTCCAGCTATCCGCAAAAATAAATTTCCGCAAATAAAAATTACCTCAAACATTTTTCCTGCAAAAATTTCCTCCAGAGTAAATATTCTCCAACTTAAATTCGCTACACAAAAATACAGTACTAAGAAATCGTGTCTGTTCAATCACAACTTATCTCTTTCATTCAGAAACAACACGGTATACAACAAAATACTGGTTTCGTGTTTGAAAATATGTATTTCTATTGCACGTACTCAACAAAAACGAAAATATTATCAATGCTAGGTACTGGGTACTTTCTGAAAATCACAAAAATTAATTCCCAGCAAGAAAAACCAAATTATCTGTCTTAAATTGCAAAAATTAGTTCCCGCAAAACACAAAGAATCGCCGATTCACAAAAATAAACTCCCGCAAATATTTTGTGCCACACGGTAATGTTTAGTGAGCGTCTTTATATGTGATAAAGACACGGCTAAACTTTACGTCCAATTTTTTAGACCAAAACCATCCCAGATCTAAATATTAGATCAGTGCAAGAATGAGTTATCAGTATACCAGAGATTTTGAAGCAGTTCAAAAAAAAATAGGAGGAGTGTATTATCAGGTGTAAAAACTCTTGACTTTGCCTCAAGTTTTGAAGCCTGATAATTACATTCCTGCTCATTTTTTAAACAGTACGAAAAGCACCAAATCATCCTATTTGTACATTAACTGCTTGCAAAAATTATTGATAAAAAAGATGAACAAATCCAGACTATCATCTCTGACCTTTTAATTACTTCTAATGACAAGTGACTTCACACAAGTAAATAAATTAAGAGTTTAAAATAGTTCAAGATTATAATCATAGTTACAATGATTATGAGTGTTTTTAATCCTTACCTAAGTAAAGTGGTTTTTCTTCTGTGATCTCAGCAACGTGCTGTCCTCCAGGACTACCTCTTAGCAACAGCAGAGCCACATAAGCATCTGCATCATCATCGGAACCCTGGGTACACTGCAGTGACCCCTGCACAGATCTCTTGTGATAGGATGGCTTTTTGACTGGTTCCAGCTCGGAGTTCTCCTTTTCGTCACTTTCTGTTAGAAGTGGACTGTTTTGCATCATATCACTCATTGATGTTTCTTGGACTTCAGCCTCTATGTTTTCTACTGTTGACTCAAAAGGGTTCTTTGGAATGGAGTGAACTCTTGGAACAAAAGCATTAGCTGCCACCTCATGATTCATTCTTAAGGTGTCATCATTGTCATGATTAGAAAACTTCATTTCTTTCTTTTGAATAGCTGCTAAGATGTCAGTTTTGGCTTTACCTCTCACTGTGATATCTTCACTCTTTTGACTGCCACCTGAGGCCCCAGCTTTCCTCTGCAAGCTAGATAAGATCTCAGGTGTATTTGAAGCACTGGATAAGATTTTATCATTCTTTTGACTACTTTTTTGAATCACAACTTTCTTTTCATGGTTTCCTGTTGGCTCATGATCTCTTCCGGTGGTAAGGTCACTTAGCTCCCACTCTAGTTCACTTCTGTCAAAGTCTGGATCTGCCATGACATCAAACCTCTCTTTTTGAGGATTGATCTCTGCTACAGTGACAGGAAAAGCTGGTTTCTTATTGTAGACTCTCTCAAGGAAAACATGGAGCTCTTTCTCCAACACATTGTCAACTTTGTCTTGTATATCTTTCTCAAAAAATGTTTTCTGGGAAAGTGGCAAACTGTAAGTATCATCCTCCAGTCCAAGATCAGGTTCATTAAATGCTTCACCATCATCATTGCCATCATCATAATCATCATCATCAACATCTTCCTCCTCGACCTCATCATCATCATAATGAAAAAAATTGTGAAGATACTTCCATTCAGAGAAAGCAGCATGGTTTGACTCAGAAATTACATCATTATCAACGTGGCGCTTACGTCTTGGCATCTTATTGTGTTTTTCATGTCCATCAGCACTTCTACTGCCATTATTCTGGTCATCAAAACTCTCTTCTTGGATTTGGCTCCCTGCTTGTTCTTTAGGAATCAGCATCTTAGACTCTACCTTTGGCAACCATATCACAAAAGCCTGTGGCATGCCAAGGATACTAGGAACAGGGACTGGTGCCACAGGCAGACCACTCTTGCTGTGAAATATCCAGCTTAGTTTTCCTGTTGGACCATCAATGACCAGCAGTGAAGAGGAATGGTTAGCATATTCAATGAACACAACAACATCTGAAGAGTTTTCTTTAGATAGGTGCTGGGATTGCAATAACCTGAAAATTAAACCATAGAAAATTCATAAAACAGTACTACATACTGATAAGAAGGTGGAATAAGATTGTCCAGGTGAGAGTAGTCCTAAATAGGATTTTCCTTTTCAATTTCCACTATTTTTCTGTTTTTGTTGTTTGTGAAATGGTAAAACCAAGATTTCTTAAATTCTCTGCCAAGTTTCGTTTTGTAACACCTTGAAACATTCCCAGTAAAAAGATTCTCCATAGCTTTATGGGAATGGGATAATATCCTACAATAATCCGATGGACCGACATCTTTTAGCCGCTTTTTCAGCATTGAAGCAGTCTGAGAAGACATTCTTCAACTAAAACATGACTCTGAGTGTCATTTAAATGCTGTAAAATGCTTAACCCTTTAGGTCCAATTACACAAATTCAATTTATATCCTCCAATAATTATTGGTCCAATTTTCTCTATGGTGATCATTTTATTAATTCTCATAATGATATCTCTTGACAGGAGATATATTGATGAGGAGTTGACATGGGGGAGGAACTTAATAAACATTTATTTTATCTTTGGTCCAATTTAATTGCTCTCTGCACTTGTTCTTATTAAACATTTATTTTTCTTTCTCGCTCTCTGCACTTGTTCTCGCGCTTCACGCTCGCTCTCACGCGCTCGCAGATGTTTTCGAAAAGAATGAGAAGAAAATAAAACAACGTCCATGTACAGGCTAGGTTCAACTATACTGCCCAAAGACAAGATCAATTATTTCTAATTATCAATAAATACATTAAGCTTCTTGATTACTAAAGGGTTATCATGTCTTAACATCAATAATTTACTATTATTACCGGTACTACTATAAATTATTATTGTTGTAACTATTTAGCTTACTTATGAATAGAACCATCTGACGGTAAGGCTGTCTTCCACATCACTGTCAGATCACTTCCATTCCTGGCCAGAAGAGAAAAACCATTTTCTCTTATAAGAAATACAATATCTTTCACACTATCACCATCAAGATCCGTTAGTAAAGGTTGCACCAGTATGAGGGAATCTTTTATAATGGAAATAAAACCACTCTCTGGATCAGGCTGATGCTTTCCCCATGATTCACCTGAAAACTCCTTCATTGGATCTCTCACTTTCTCTGATAAGTCATGTAAAGACATTGCCCATAAAGATGAATTCTTTTTCTCCTTAGAGACTGAGCCAACAATTACAAACTGATGTGCAGTTGATGGAGTGTGAATAGCAAGGACACTGCTACCATCATGACCTTGTGGTAATGGTAAAGAACTTCCAATGGCATTTCCTGTTTTTCCAGATAATAAGTTAATGTCACCTTCTGTACCATCATTTTTTTTCTCATCTACGAATACAATGTCTCTCGTGTTGTCACCATTGACATCATTAGCAAATTCAAAGGATGAAATTTTCTCACTTGATGGTGACTTAGACTGCCATTTGGCAGTTCCATTAACCACATTGAAGAGAAGAAGTTTAATTTTCTCTTCAGGCAACAAGCAATGTCTGTTATTGCTTAGACCATCAGACATTCTTTCACAAGCTAGTAACCCAAAAGATGAATTGCGGCTAAGAATCCAGAGGGTGTTCCCACATGAGCCATCTATGGCCAAAACACCACTTCCATAGCAATTTTTACTCTTACAAAGCCTGTTCAGGAATGAAGAATTCACGGACTCTTTTTCCTCTATTTCAAACTCGACTAAAATGTCTGTCCTACCATCTCCTGTCACATCAACCAAAGAAATTCTCCCTGGGGTAATGCCACTAAATTTCTCAGTCCAGTTAATAGATGACAGATCTCTTGTGCCGGGACAAGATGGCAATTTCTGGCACTTTGGTTTATGACACGGTAGCAAGAAAGCAAAGGCAAATACTGTGAATACACAGAGAAGAAGAGCGCCAACAAAAGCAATGCGGCGTTTCATTGAGAGCGGTTCTTTATCGTGGGATCCCGTCTGATCGCTGTCCGATGGAGGATTTTCTTTGATATCATCGGACGATCCGCTTTCTTCTGTGTCTCCATCATTTTCAAGATCGTCAGCTGCCTGTCCGATCAAAGGTCGTGAGATGGTCGTTGAAGACATTTAGCCTAACTGACTTGTGCTTCTGAAAGCTCGCTCTGCTCTTCGATCATCAAGTGTTCCCAAATTGACCTGTCAAGCTAAGAACAGCTGATCGAGAAAACGCCGACGCAAACAGTTCCTTTGTCAGCTTGTGATAAAATCAACGAGTCAGCCTTTCACTTGATGAATCGACGAAATTTGATATGTATCCTCGATCAGAACAAAAACTAGAGATCGACTGAAATCACAGCTCAGCAAAATTATTCAACTTCCCAGCCGATGAAACTTTATATTTGACGCATTAATTTTGCGATTAGATTAATAAACAAACTCCTTGAAACAGCTGTTCAGTTCCCCGGCACTTGGTTAATTGCTTCGCGAAACAACATAGGTAGTTATTGTCCCCATTCGAGTCAATTTTCAATTTATGCATGTAGAATTGAGCAATCTTCTTTTTCACAAAGACGCAAGCACACGCAGTCTGTTTTTTTCTCAGTTTCAAAGAGAACCGCTTCCATTTGACGTCACTCGGTTAGATTTGTCCTTTAGAACCACTGAGTTTTCATTATGTCCTTTATCAGCCTTTTGTGGACTCACTATCACATGGTATCAGGGGTAAGCCATCTGCCGTAACTCACGTTGAAATCCGCCATATTTACTAACAAAAGTCAAGTAGGGAAGGGTCATGTTTCTGGTTTATGTCCTTAGCTTTTAAGTCCTTAGCGGGGATGGGACAGTGGAGGATTGGTTGTGGTTCCAATCGCGTACCCAGAGTCGAGATTGTTGGAGTTCGTGAAGAATCCAACAACCTGGCCATCTATATTAAAGTCGAGAAAAAAGTCGGTAAAAAAGTCGAGAAAATCATCGAAAAAAAGTCGGGGAAAAAACTAGCCTCCCCGCAGACGTCCGTAGGGGAGGTGGAGAAATGAATGCGTGACAAACGAACCCCAACGTAACGGACGTCTGCGGGGAGGCTAGGAAAAAACCTAAAGGCGGGAAAACTTCGAGAAGGGAAAATCGCGCACGGAATTTACATGGCGCTAACTAGGCTCCGTAGTATTGTCCTGATGATAATAGGATGCCGATCAGCGAAGTGCTATACTTTTGTAATGAGTTAGTACCACTTTTACTTTAAAAGGAGTCTTCAGTATTATAAAACGTTGCGCGATTTTGTAATGTTATAGGAGGGACTGGATTGGGGTGAGGTGGCCGGTACAAATGTTAGTTGTCAGTTAAATTTTGGGCTTTGTCAGTTTAATATAAGTGATGATTAATGATTAACCATGAAACTTATTTGTATATTTTTTATGTAAAAGTTAGCTTAAAAGGCACATATAATGTAAATTAAAAGCCTTATTCTACGTTCTTCACAAAGTGTTAACATCGGTCGAGGAAAATAGCTTGAAACTTTCATGAGTTGCTCGGAATGGGCGAAACCACAGGTTGCCGTTCATTGACTCGACGGCTATGCTATCCTGATGAAGCCCCAATAAGAGCGAAACAGCTGTCCTTAACAGCCACTGCCTGGGCGATTTGTCTGTGCACATGCGTGACTGTACTGGCTAGGCGGTGGGGATGGGTTGGTGTATGTTTGCTCTTTGCTTTCGTCTCGCTGTACTTCTTACTTATTATTATCGAAACATACATTTTTTCACTTTTGAACTTTACTTTCAGGTTGATTAACACTCACGAACTTCGCATAAATTAAAGTTTTCTGTGAAATCGTTGACTTTTTCGAGTTTGATATGTGCTCTAAGCCTATCATAGTTTTGCTCAAAAATTGCCCAGAAAAGCAAACGTCGCTCGAGGTTGCTACTAAACCTAACCTGAGATCAGGCCCAATTTTAGCGGCTCTCATATAGAGCCTGATCTCAGGTTATACCAAAGCGCAAAAAGACGCTCGAAAGTTGCCGAGCACAATCGGGACAGGCTTACCAGCAGCCGGCCCCCCTAGAATACTCTTAAGCTCTTTATTTACTGGAATCAGGAGCCATAATCGGGGTAGGAGACCGTAAGTGGATACCTTTTCCAGTAATGGGGTTGCTTCCATCGAGATAGCCAATGCAAATTTGCTATTTTTAGCACAAATTGTGCCATCTCATGTGACACGCGCGGGCATTTTTTGCCAATCATGGCGCGTACAAAAATCCTGCTTCACAGGTGGGGGCTCAGAACAAGTATTTCGGGCCTACGCATTACTCGGTTTATTTAATTTCATATCTTACTCAACCTTTCCTTTTTTCATTTGCACGTTATTGTTTTTTTACTTTCATTTCACAGTTTAAAACACGAAAAAAAAAAAGTAAAATGAAAAAGACAAACACCATTCATTACATATTCATCTTTCACTGACCTGTTGTAAACTAGATACAGTTGACTCCCGATCACTCGAACCCTCGACCGCTAACTCGAGCCAAAATCGATTTCCCCTGAAATTTCCTTCATACATTTGGTCCATACATGCCAACTCTCCCGTATAATACGGGAGTCACGGCCGTTCCCATCAATCTCCCGTACCGGGTAACCAAATCTCCCGGATAAAATCGAGTTATGAGCTTTTCTGTGCTTTAGTTTTGAATTTATCCCATTTCTCCAAAATTCGAATTTTCTTTGACTCATAGTTTGGTTTGTGGGGCATTTTTTGCACGTATTTCATTACTGACAAAGATTATCATAAAAGTGAATTGTAATGGTCTGTACATCATTTAAGACTTCATATAATGTCCTAAGCCATTCCCATGTGATAAAGTAGGGACTGGATCGGATTGAATTGCGCTTGTCGGGGGTTGGTCGTTGATATCATAATACAAAAGAGAGAGCCTCCAGATTTTAGATTAGAATTTCAAACTGTCCTTGAATCTTTCCTTTACGCATTTAAGGGCTCAAGTTGTTTGTTATGAAGACAATAAAATTTGAACCCCTTAATGTTCAAGGAAAAATTTTACAAAAGTATGAATAAATTCGAAATTTGCAAGGATTTGTATGGAAAGCCAATCAAGCGTGACTGGGTGGCAAGAGTTGTTTCCCCATACAAATCCTTCAAATTTTTCCCAAAACGAACTGCTTTCCTGTTTACAGAAAGTACATCACGTGACCAACTATCGCAAAAGGTCTAATCATTTTTCAACGTCCTCATCCTACTTTCACTGTCTGAGTCTATCGTATTCCCCCACACCGCTGCCACCAGTATTGAGTTTTCGAACGGCGACGAACTTGGTTGAATTAGAATGCCTTGTAAACTTCACAACTCGCTCTGTGGTGCTTTACACTCCCCAATCGCTGGGTCCTAGTTCGTAACCTGGTGAGATTGTGCCTATCACATAGTGATAATAAGGTTGGCATAAGGTTATTTAAGCCTTGATCGTTTCAACATTCCATACAAACTTAAAGCAACAGAATCGGTGATCTCATTGTACTGCAGAAATAGCGTGGTTAGTTGACATGTTGACTGTTTTATCGCTTCACCCAGACTAACAGCACTCAGCTGACAGGTCGACTGTCTTAGAACTTCACGCAAGACTAGCAACACCAGCATGGGTGATCTCATTACTGTTAAGATTCGGTGTAGTTAGTTTACAGGTTGATTGTTTAAGTGCTTCACTCAGACAGGCAACACCAAGATCGGTGATCTGATTTTCTCTCAGATCCAGTGTGGCTAATTAGCAGGTCGATTGTTTTAGTGCTTCACTCACACAAGCAACACCACTGGATAAGTGATCTGATTCTCTCTCAGTTCCAGTGTGGCTAGTTAGCAGGTCGATTGTTTTAGTGCTTCACTCTGACAAGCAACACCAGTGTAAGATCCAAGTGTAACATTTTTCCTATTATTCGTTCTTGTGTAATTTGTTTTTCCTTTGCGTAGGCAAATTAGTTTATACTTCTTTTCGTCCTTTTGTTTAGTCTTTTTTTTTTTGCGTTAATTTAGGTGTTTATTCCTTTTTGTCAGTTTTCGCGCCCTCGTTAGCGTTTCTTTGCTTTTTCATCTTCATTAGCGCCTTTCTAAGTTTCTATAGTTTTATTTTCCGCATGTTCTAGCGTATTTTTCATATATCGTAATTTTGCAGTACAGTTTGGGCAGTTCATTTTTGGTTCGCGCTTAGCGCAGTTCAGTTTTAGTTTCTTGCTAGTCCCTAGCTTCCCGTTATTCGCAGTCCGCTTCGGCAGTTTTCTCTGGCCGAAACAATGTAAGTGTATTTCACAGTCCTCGTTTTGCAGTTTTGTTATTTCTTTACTCTAATTTACTTTAGTCGCAACTTGTAACTTTTTTACTTTTTTACCGTTTTAGTTTCAACCCACGCCGTTTGTATGTGCACTCAATAAATCTTCATTCTTATTTGGTTCGTGGCGTTGTCTTTAAGGCCAAGAGACTTTACGCTTTTTGCAGTTTCAACCAGGATCGGTGATCAGATTACTAAACATACTTTGGTGGAATGGACTAGTAGATCCAACCTGCAAATGCACTGAATGCATTCGTCGTTCAAACCACAATTCGCTAGTGTTAGTTCGGTGACGGCGCAGACGTTTGAACCGAAAAAAGGCAAAACCGTTTGACTCCAGAAAGTGTCAGCGATGATTTCCAGATACAAAGACTTTTGAGGCAGATGGATGGTTGTTCAGATAACGCTTGGTTCGCGGGTAAGTATTTTTGTCTCCACTAACTTTGAGTTCATATGAGTCTGTACGCTGCCCTTAAAAGAAGTCAATAAAGCGGCATGTACAACCAGTATATTTAAGTATCCTGTTCTCTGATTTACACGACTGTTCCACTAACTGCAAAATACATGAATATAACTATAAAACAGGCTATGCAAAGTACAGATAATGATAGTGGAAAGTTTAAGGGAATGTAAACAAACTCTGATAAAAAACGTGGATGCTTATGTACAATGAAAAGAAAATATTCAATGTATTTACATAATTAGGGAGTATAACAAGGGTTGGCATCAAGGTGGGCGGAGACCTTGCGCCTGAATGCCTTTGCATCCTTGATAGATATTATGTCTTTGGAGACGGTGTTAAAACCCTTCGAGCCTCTGAAAGCAAAGGAGCGCTGACCTGTAGCCAATCTTCATTGGCAAGGTCAAGGACAGAGTCATTTCTAGCAGACCTTTTGCTTTTGCTGACGCGATTTCTAAAGTGGAGAGTCACATATCGGATAGGTGTGCACACTATACTGAATAGCTTTTGGTGTCTGCACAAAAAGCTATCCAGTATAGTGTGAACAATAACCTAAATCTGCATTTGAATAGATTAGATAGATAAAGTGGTGCTAAGTTATTTAAACATTTATGGACCATGTTTCCAATTAGAACAAGATGCTGTGGGAGCGTACATTTGGGCGTCGTTGTACTACGCGTATGTGAAGTTTTTTTGAGTATATTAGGGACATGTGAGTTGTGCAGTAGCGTTGTATATTTTAGGGGTTGGTTGAGATGCGTGAAGTGGAAGGCGCGGAGTTATACTGGACGTGGATTGGTAAGATAATAGCTGTAGTTTGTAAATCAGTGAAACTGGTTTGTCATAGAATTTGATATGAAGTATCATTTTTTTGGAAGGCAAAAGTGATTTTAGGTGTTGAAGTGAGGTAGTAGTGGGAGGCTGGGAGTGCTAATTTGATTATGACGGGATGGTGTTGTTGCAGTCTGTTGAAATGAAGTGGTAGTTGTGAAAGATCTTATCAATAGTCGAAAACATACTTGTCCTTATTTTAAATGTTGTTAGGCTTTTTGTGTTTTGGATGTCTTTCGGCTATTTTTGAGAATATTTGTATGGATAAGGGAAAGTTCATTTAACTTGGAGAACAGGGTATGTTTGGTTGGGGAGGGACGCTGAAATTTTGGGTGTGTGGGTTCTGGGGGCTTTGAAAAATCGGTGAGGTCAAGGGGGAGGGCGTAAAATCAGGAAATAAAACTACGGGCCAGATTACATGAGCCAGGCTGGCTCGCCTTGCAGAGGTCTCAGCACCTTAGTTAAAAGCAACAAAAATCAACTTTGCGATTACAAGACAACCGAGCCAGCCTGGTTAGCTGGGATTCCAGTGTTGTGATGCCGGCATCCCGGCTGGAAATTTTCCATTTTTACCTTTGCCAGGCAGCCCGGCGAATGAACCAAGCGAGAAACGGGACAACGGGTAACACACTGCTCACACATGTTGCTTCCAATCTGCTCCGGGCTGGCCCGGCTCATGTAATATCGGGATAAAAGTCACCGTGGCAAAGCTAGCCAGCCCGACAAACTTGGCCAGCCCGGGTAATGTAATCAGGCCCTTACTGTGAGTTGAATTGTCATGCAGTTTGCACGTGAAGGCTTTGGAATTTGCCGCTTTTGTGGTTCGTGTACGAGACAAATCGACTTTAATCTAAAGAGGACGCTGTGGGAGCGTATATTTGGGCCTGGTCGTACTACGGGTACGATACTTTGAACATGCCTTATTGCAGCGAAAGAACTGTCATCATATCTTACCAGAGAAGACAAATCCTTTACTCCACTTGTTTGCTGAACCACACAGCTTAAACAGTATGTCCCAATCCACAACAAAAATAGTGTCATTTCTTGACAATGTTTGAAAATATGCACATCTTCAACGCAGACATGCTTGGAGCCAAATTACAACATAGGACATAAGTGGTTACAGCCCGGAGAGTAAGGTTTATCTCAGCTCCACTGATACTGAAAGATGTGTTTTCACACCCATCTCATTGTACAGTGTATTCCGGTTACTAACAAGGGCAAATAAAGTTCCTTAAGTCCAGTATCCACAAGGATTAATAAGAGAGTAACACATTGCATAAACTGCTATAGGGCAGCACTGTTTACAGGAACATTGGTAACTATTAACATTTGATATACTATAATGTTCAACATTGCTTGAGAAAAGATGAGGTTCAAAGGTGGCAATATGTACACCTTTAAGGTCATATATATCCTCATTCCTGTGTAGGGTCTGAAAATATTCTCTACCTTGAAAATCAAATACATTATATCCCCCAGCCTCAATGCTGTAGACACCAACACCAATAGTTGCCACCGTTAAAATGAATGAGTTGTAGTTCAGTGCAAAGAGTGTTTCAAATGCAGTACTCTATGAGTGGCATATACAGTAGTGATGGATGTTACAAGTTCAAGGTGGAAAAATTGGTCAAACACCGTAACCATTCCTGGCAATTCTGTTAACATTAACATAGATTGTCTTGCAAGCAGTGACAGACTAGAAAATAATTGAATACCAACAATCATTATTTGAGTCATATCATCATCTTACTGTAAATTGAAGCGCACAGACTCATTGCGACATATTGTTGTCTAGCATTTTTCCCAAATACTGTAACATTTCCTTGACAGTATGGAGCATTAATTGTTTTTGTAGCATCTTCATAAACTGAAGGTCCTGGATTCTTCTCTATATCAGTACAAAGCTTAAATTGGCCAAAATTTACCCGGTGATTCAAACTGTTGTAAGCACTATAAAATGGATAATTGGATGTACAGAGGGGCAAATTCTTACTTAAAAGCCTATTTGGATATCTCATTCCACCTAAATCGCCTGTGCTTTGATATCGATGCTTAGACGACAGATACACCTTCCCTCGTTTACGAGCTAGTTTTGGAGTTGCCCCTTAAGTAAAAACCTCATTGTTACAGTTACTTCTGTTCCTGTTTAAGTGTAAACCTTTTCTATTTTTAACGTAACAATGAATTTCAGACGACAATGGTGTATTTTTCCAAATACTCTTCCATACAAAAAGCATCACTTTCCGTGTTTTCTGTAACAAAGATTTTAATTTGTTGATCGGTAGGCTGCTAAGTGCACATGACGATAACCGGTCATTTCGTTCCATGGTCAGATCGTTCCATAAAATAGTTAGTTCGTTCCACTAAAAAATCAGTTTTTTCCACATATGAAAAGTCAAGTAAATCTTTCTAAATTTGTTGAGTGAACTGTATCGAGAAGAAAAACGTTTCGTTCATACCACAAGCTGATAAAAAACAATCGATCCGAAGTCGATTCGATCCATCCTAAATCGTTTGAAAACAAACAAGAGACGATTTCAACCAGCCACGGGCCTTAACATTTAAACCGCGGCTTTGAGAGTTTTTGAGCTAGAATCGATCGATGGTTTTGAAAGATATAGCACAACAAGTAAAAGCTATGCTGTTTTGAAAGTACAGTATTTCGAAGCGCTTGTAACCTAAATATTTCATTGCAGCGCCCGATTTATGCACATTTTGAAAACAACGCGAGTTTCGAATCACAATCTCGATTTTTATTTTATTTGTCTTGCCGAAAATATAATTGACTAACCTGATTTAAACCAACAGAATTGTAAGTTCTGTTATAAATAAATTTCCCACGACGAGATCTCAATTCAACCTCTTTTATTTCATCCACAAACCAATTTTCCTTCCGTACAACTAGCTCATTACCTTCTCTTGCCGTCACCTCGCTGCCATCAAAACACTCTAACACAAAACTTGCTGATAATGCAAAATCCCGACGCACAGCATCGTACATGTACCGAGTCACAATATACACAATTAGATGAAAAAACATAACACGCAATACAAAAACAAGTACGTTAACCGTCACCCTGCTAGACAAAATTGAAATAATAAAAAGAAGTGTTGCAGGTATCACAGTAGTTCCAAAAGAATCCTCAGTCCCTTTTGGTTTCAATTGTTGCCAATCGTCTCTTCCTTCATCGGAACAGATTTTTATCACAGGCAACTCGTTGTGTTCCGTAATGCAAAACTCAAAATCACTATTGTCACACTGATAACCAGCTACACAAATCTTGCGACTCTCAAACTTGTTAGACGTTCCTCTGTTCAAACTCTTATCCATTTTACACGTACACTACTGATATTTCGATTTGTTATTACGTCTATTGGGTCCATGAGTCTTTGATGTCATTGAATGTCTTGATAATTTCCTTTGTTTTTCTTTGAGTTCGCGGACCATCAGTGTCATTTTTTAGTGTGGGCCTACCGCGAACAGTGTGTGCATTTGTAAGTTTAACCCGAGATAACATGATCAAACAATATATTAACACGTTGCTCGAAACGCCGCGGCCAAATGTTATCCAAACTGCTTGTTACTGCAACTTCGAAAAATTTCGGATCAAACGATATCCAAATCGTCCCTCATTGGATTATCCACTCGACGTAACAAAATCGACCAATCACAAAATAAGGAAAAGAAAATGAACATAAAATAAAGAAAACAGCAAATTCAGATGACCTCTTAGGAAACACGCAATTAAAACTGTCTTTCTATGATTGATGCATTTCGATCCTCTCGTCAAAAAAATGTCTCACGCCAATCATCTTAGCGGACCTCTTAGGAAACGAACGTTTTCTTCAACGGGTTCAAAAGGTCATTGTTTGTGATTTGTGATTGGTGGATTTCGATCCATTTTGTGAGTTTCTGTGTTTCAAGTTTCGTTGCTTGTGATCTTATTGTGACCAAAACCTGACGTTGATATTCCAAATATTTTTGATAGATTTCATCCCTGGACTTCAGACTTCCAAATTGCGATGAGGCAAAAATACTGAAGATTCAGATTAACTTTTGGAATCGTAAAAGTGCGATGAAGTGCAGTGTACTTGTTTACTTGCCTTGTTTACGTTACGTATTGCGTGCCTATTTCACATTTGCGTCAAAACAAGCCGTTTCCATTACTCTATTTGGGCCACGCCCAAATAATAAACCAAGGGTTTTAAAAATAACTGTCACGCACGCAGTTTGCACGTGAAGATGTTGGACGTTGCCCCTTTTACGGTTCGAACGTAAAAGAATGTAATTTGTTTACGAGTTCACTTTGCTTAATAAGATTTTAAGAAATCACCTCCTTTCCGAACATATGCAATGAGATTATACACCACTCAATGTTAAGATTAATAGGCTGACATCAATTAGCTCCAATGAAATTACAAAACTGCCGAAATACTTTTTATGTGGCCACTCATATCTCACGTACGATCACGGAATTTTGTGTCATTGCGTGACACCTCCTTTGGCTCTCGACAACTGAGGGCAAAAATATTGTGAAACTCTTGGCTATAAGCCAAACCCGTCAATTCCACAGTGTGATTTTCAATGTTTAATACTACCAACGATTCAAAAATATTCATTTTTCTTCGAAAACTCAAACAACAAATAAAACAATTACGAATGGATGGAAACAGAAAAAACAAATAACCTGGCTAAGCGAATTATCGTGAGCCAAAAAACAGAGCACGTTTCCTGTAACATGATTTTGAAATGTCATTCCTCCTCATTTGGGCTTTGTACTTGCAAGTTTTTGCATTCGACATTCAACTTTTTGAATTGAACTTTTACCCGCTGGTCAGCGAGCGATGGAGATCGGGGGCTCAATTGACCTGACCTAGCCCCGCTCAAATGGTGGTCGAGAGTCGGTCGACAGACTTCCCAGTGGAGTGGATTCGGTAAACCTTCTCCATTCTTGACAAACCAGACGTCGATAATAGATAGAACATGGCCGATCGCCAGGATACCGCTGCACAGTCTTCGAGGGAGGTGAGTACTGTCCAACCGACTGTCTTCTTTAGTGGTAGACACGCTTGAATTACCATAGCTATTAGCATATACTTTGCATATCTGCCCATGCGCAGTTTTGTTCACATTCTCATGTACCTCGTGGTTTTAGGTTGTCAGCTCGTGTTAGTTCTGATCTCGATTCACGTACAACTTTTGTGCAAACTGTAAGACTCTTTACTAGTTTGAGAATACAAAGAAAACATGGACTTAAAGTAGAACCTCCTCTGCCTTATTGAACGAGCCTATCCAAGTGGGAAGCTGTATTTTATGAAAAATCTCTTAAATGTTTAACCTGAATTCCCATACAATTCTTTTATGTTCGCGGCCATTTCAAGGATTGTGCAACTTTTTACCGCCCATATTAATCATTAGGGGTCGAACATTTGTCTTTTGAGGGGAAATATGGGTGATTGACTCTGAGTAAAAATTTGTTTCCCAAACCTGTAGAGATAGAATATATTTCCCTAGCATATAACGGTGTAACATATTTTTATCCAGCATTACATGCCACAAGAGCAGGAGCCTATAGGCTCCTGAAAAGAGATATTTTTTTTCGGTGCTGTTTTTTTTTTTGCGGAAATCACTTACAGACGAGGGCTTGGGTAGCCTCCCACGCAGACGTCGACCTAAGGGGGATTCGGGAGGAATGCTTGACAAATGTGACGAATCCCCTTAATATCCTCTTAACGTCTTCGTCCGAGGCTAGAGCTTGGGCTGCCTGTGGGGTTTTATGCAGACCGATTTTTGATTGCAGGTGGACAACAAATCAAAATTCATTCCTTTTCAAGAAATAAAGAAACGAGTAAAATACACAACGATAAAAGTATCGCAAGCAAAAGCTTTCGGAAATATTTCATTCTACGATCGATGCCATCCAGTACACAGCGCGCGTGAAGTGATCAACATCAAGTTGGCGCTATTTATGGCTCAGTCAATTCTAAGCATGTCCATCCCTCCCGTCATTTGTCGGGTATTTCTCATTTTGTTTTGGAAGAGCTGCAAGTAAATGCCCCACGGTGGGGCTTTAAAATAGGGTCCAATACCCCAAACCCGGGACAACACCAAAATTTCATTTTCCAGTAAATAAACTGCAAATACCAATGCAAATTTATGGGAAATCTGTAATTATCTGATCAAACTCGCGCGTGAAGCACCCTACGCAAATCGCTCCTACGGCTCGTTATTATTATATTTATTGCAAAAAAAGATCACACTGATCTGATTTTAAATAACAAAGACAAAACTATAAACTAGAATTTCAACAAGACCTCTATTATTTTCGAAGATGCTTAATACAGTGAATGAAAACAAACAACCGACGAGCTTAAGATGAGTATTTTCTCATCATGGTGGAACCGTTTCGTCAGCGTATCGTCGCATTGATCCTACAATACATAAAATTTATATTCACTTTTAAATATCTCACAGAGTTTTCTAGGCCTTTCTGCCTGAAACATTCACGGCACAAAGAAAGTGTCTTTCCTTTAAACGCTTCAAACGATACATTGATTGTTTTTCATCCATATGCGAACTGATCACAATGGCGGGGCAGATGCAAAACATACTGTGGGGTAGGGAAGTGATGGAGCATAAGACAGTATTAAAAATGTTATTTATAGAAATAGCTAAAGCTATCTGAATGTTCATATTTTAAAGTGAAGTTTTGAAAAAGGAACGACGTTAACCTTTTCTAGAAGAATTGATAAATGCCCCACCCCCGGGCAGAGGTTTTCTGACAAGTTGTCCACCGCCGGGACCGACAAGATGACAAATGCGCGACAAATGTACCCTGGGAGGGGGGGCGGGATAGCAACGCTTGGAACGGACTGAGCATTATGCGTACATGTATGTTTGTGTCCGCGCGAACACGAACTTCATTGAACACATAACGTCTTCTTGTTATATGGCTGTTTTCGCCATGCGATTGGTCAATTTGCGGTCCGTAACTTGCTATACGGACCAAAATTTCAAAGAAAATGCTCATTTCGGAACTCTAAATCTCTTCCCCTCGGGAAAAAAGGTTGAAATTAAGTTACAAGACGTCTATCAACCTTGAGGGCTTAGATTTTGACTTTGTCCTTCAACATTTTAAACTGTGTTTATTTGTGAACGTAGGCGATGAAGAAACTAACTCGTAATCTTATCGAAGAGGATTCTAGTCAGTGTTTGAAAATTTGTCGCAGTACACAGTTAAGAAGACGAAAATCGACTGGCAGAGATGTTTTGCCTAAGAGAAAATGAGTAATTCCTTCAACAAATATGATAACAAACATACCCGCACCCGATCATCTTGACAAGCTTCTTTGCCATTTGCAGTGTTTTTTCTAAGACCAACGAAAGAAAGATAGAAGCGAATTCGAGCCAGACACAATAATGTCAGTTTTCAAGACTCCAGCGTCACATTAACGAGTGAATACTTACAGTGCTCTTATTTTCCACCGAATAAACTTTGAAATATGTATGTAAACCCTGAGGACTGGGATGTTGACTTTCTTTTTTGACACCCGTCAAACGACTGTCAAATCGTGCGTTCTGCACTTGTTTCCGGTCCCCCAAACAGGAAGAAGCCATATAATAAACATCATATTAGCCTCGTTTTTTCGGTCCGTACTGTAAATTACGGATCCTCGTTTTTTCCATCGATTTATGGCCCTCGCGCTTTGCGCTTGGGCCATAAATCGATGGAAAAAAACTTGGTCCGCAATTTACAGTACGGACCGAAAACTCGGCCAATAAGAGGTATATACTTGACAAAGGTTGCCCGATACTTACTCGGAGATGGTGTTTCTTACATAGAAGGCAGACGGTCAGCTACCCTCAAGAGAGTGGCTCTCACATCCCTTTAACTAGCAAGTGCAGCAGCATCTTGGCGATCGGCGGCTTTTATCACACGGTCGAGAACACGTCTGTCAACGTCTAGTTTGTCGGGAGTGGAGAAGGTCTCCCGAGTCCACTCCACTGGGAAGTCTCTCGACCGACTCTCAACCACCATTTGAGCAGGGGTGGGTCTCCATCGCTCGCTGACCAGCGGGTAAAAATTCAATTCGAAAAGTTGAATGTCGAATGCCGAAACTTGCAAGTACAATGCCCAAAGTCGGATTTCGGAAGCGAAAACTTAAAGGCCAAGTGCTAAATTTTGGATGCGAAAAAATGAATGTGCGTTCCACTGAACTTGAAGATCGAATTTGAAACTTGACGGTCGAAAGTTGAATGTCGAAAGCGAAAACTTGAATGTTGCATAAGTCAAAGTTGAATGTTGAATGCAAAAACGTTGAATCGCGAGTGTAACTTCAAATGACAAACACAAAATGTAGGATTGATTATGCAAAGTACAATGTAAAATGGAACATTGAATTTTGGCGGAAATGGAACGCCATATACCTACGGCATGCCTATATTGCAACTTTGAATTAAAACAAGCGATCTCGATTACTCTATTTGGGCGCCGCCCATATAATAAGGAAAGAAAACAAAAGATTTCTGCAGTGTCCTAGTAAATTTAAACCGCTTCTTAAAGTCAGAAGTTCAAGTACACTTCCCGACGACCGGCACCAGCATCCTCATCGGTGATCTGACTATTACTGGGATCCTGATTAAGTAGGAGTACGTGACGAATTGATTCTTTTAGTACTTGAATTATACTAGCAGCTCTCGCATCGGTGATCCGATTTTTTGCCAAACCAAGCACTTTAGTTGACATGTTGGTTGTTTTAGTGCTTCACTCAAACTAGCTGCACCAGCATCAGTGATCTTATTTCCTGTCAAATTTAGTTCGATTAGGTGACAGGTTGATTGTTTTAGTGCTTCACTCAGACTAGCAACACCAGCATCGCTGATCTGATTATTACCCAGATCTAGTGTGGTTAGTTGACAGGTTGATTCTTTTAGTGCTTCACTCAGACTAGCAGCACCAGCATCGCTGATCTGATTATTACCCAGATCTAGTGTGGTTAGTTGACAGGTTGATTGTTTTAGTGCTTCACTCAGACTAGCAACACCAGCATCAGTGATCTGATTATTACCCAGATTTAGCTTAGTTAGTTGACAGGTTGATTCTTTTAGTGCTTCACTCAGACTAGCAGCACCAGCATCGCTGATCTGATTATTACCCAGATCTAGTGTGGTTAGTTGACAGGTTGATTCTTTTAGTGCTTCACCCAGATTGGCAGCACCAGTATTGGTGATTTGATTACCACAAAGACTTAGTATAGTTATTTGAGAGGTTGATTGTTTTAATGCTTCACTCAGACTAGCAGCACCAACATCGGTGATCTGATTACCACCCAACTTTAGTGAAGTTAATGGCATGGTTGATTGTTTGAGAGCTTTACTTAGACTAGAAGCACCAGCATCGGTGATCTGATTACCACCCAGACAAAGAGTGAATGGTTTAGTAAACACCATTCCGCAAATGCATTGTATGAGGTCGTCGTTTAGACCACAATGCGTCAGTCCCAGATCGCCGGAGAAGCCAGTGGCGTGTAACTGTAAAAAGCGGCAAATCCGTCCTACTCTTAAGGGTGTCAGCACTGACCAGTAGACGTTAAGACCCCGAAGACAGTTGGATGGTTCAGATGGTTGTTGTTGGTTTGACTGAGACGTTTCGTCTTCATTAAGTGAACTAAAGATGTCAAGCAAAAATAAGAAGTCAGTAATGTCCACACCATTCCAGCAAGATAACTTTATCTCTTTATAACCAGCATTGCTCAAGTGTTTTTTGGCATACTCTTCGTTTTGATATTCATTGAGGCACTTTGCTTCTAACAGATACCTTCTACTGGCAGGAAATGTAATTTTCTTCATCAATTCATCCATGAGGACGCTATCTTCCCTCTTTGAGAGAATGCCAGCTATGAACTGATATACCATAGTGGACACTTTTCCATAGAAGGGAATCGTCTTTTCTTTGACAAACCAACGTGCCGCTAGATACTCGTGAAGAGTTAGGTGACTAAAACAAAAATATTTTGTTTTTTCAGAAAAGGACACATTAAAAGGAGGACCGCAATGAAGAAGACCGCATATTCTCAACTTTTCAACAATTTCTTCTGAAGTCAGCCTCTTCATTTCCTCTTCCTCGAAAAGATACATTCCCTTTAAAAGTGAATCAGCCGCAAACTTTGAGAGTACATCTAGTGTGCTTTCTCTGCGGATGAAGTTGGGAATTTTCTTTTCGATGTGATTTGTTGTAAAAATATTTAGCACCTCATCATACAGCTTTCTAACTGAAACAGGAAGATCTTCGAGTCTTGTTGATTTCTTAAGAATGTATTCGAAGTAAGAACACATAAGGGCGCAAAGTACAGGGATGTGAGCAAAACTGACAAGATTCTCGTTCTTCGTGATGTGTTCGAGTACAGTTCTTTTGAAGCTTTCGTTTTGTCGGAAGTACCTTTCGATATATTCTGTCACCTGTTGTTCAGAAAATCCTGTAACTTCTGCAATTCGATCAAATTCAATTTTACTGAGCTTGTCAGATTCATCAGATCTTGACGTGATCATGATAGTTGCCTGTTTTAAGATTTTCTTTCTAATTAGTTTGGCACAAAGTGCGGCGACCTTCATTTTCCGTTCAGAGCAATTCGGATATTCTTCATGGCAGTCACCGGCAATATAATCTTGTCCTTGCTTAGAATACTCGTCAAAACCGTCAATAATAATCAAGACCTCCTCGGAATGATCGAGGATATATTCCAAAGGAAACGTGCGTAGGCATTGGTCGTCCAAAAAGGAACAGCGCTCTAAAATTTCTTTCAAAGTCAATTCCTCGTCAACAAGTAAATTCAAGTTCCTGAATGTTAACAAATACGCAAACTTAAAATCGGGCAATTGCAGATCCGTTTGTGTCTGAAATAATCTGTTATCAGCCCAGTCTCGAAGCAGCTTTTGGCAAAAGAGAGTTTTCCCAATCCCCGCTTTTCCAGTGACAAGAATAGATTTAGGATTACCATCATCGTTTGTAGAGCGAATAAATATTTCACTACATTGCTCGATTCGTCTGCCGCTTACTTGACCGTAACGAGTTAAGCGATCACTTCTGTCAACATTCTCGTCATCTTCAACGGCCTTTCGTCCATGTTGAATAAGAAGATTAGTGAATATGTCATCCGTTCTCATGCAAGAAATAGAGGGTGCCTGATCAAACAGTTTGCGCTGAAATTCCGTTTGTTCCTTGGCTGACGCTTTCATTGCCACCGAATAGCTATTCACCGCTGAGAAAAAGATAAAAAGCAGCAAGTTAAAAAAGCACCATATTGGAAAACGTTGAAGTAGTCGATGAAAGAACAACCCTGGCCTAGGAACCAAAAGAACACGAGGCCCTTGATATTTAACAATTATTCGCCGAAGGCTCAGTTAATATTGTTGAATATTCGTCTCGGGGATTATTCAACAATATTAACTGAGCCTGAGGTGAATAAGTGTTTTAGTATATTCACACGAAGTCATCTCAACAGAATCAGAAAGGAAACCATTAAAAAACGATTAGTTTGATTGACGGGTGAAAATTCATGCGTGAACACGAAGCCGTAAACAGTGGATGCGCAAAAGTTTGATCTTTACAGTATCTTCAAACATGGCAAATGATAGTTTTAATACTTTTGTATCGAGTTTTGTAAGCTTTAGCATCAACGGTTTAAAAGAAAACGCCGAAAATTTAAATTACTACCCAATTCTGAGAAGAAAAGTATCTAGAGCTTTATTTGTTTCTGTCAACTCACCGTGAATGAGAAAGTTTTCTTCGTCGCTTCTTGCAAATGCTGTCAACAGCGGCTGCGATCAAGGTGAGCGTTGTTTATCTCCAAAGTTCTTTGCCTTGTTAGCTTGCTGGCACGTACAATTTTCGAAAATATTTGCCTTCCTCTCTTCTCCATAAATTAACTCCCATTTATAGGCAAAATTGGTCTCGCGAGAAAATCCCGAAATCACAAAACAGTGACAAAGCGACCTCGTTTTCCTCTGTAGTGGTAAACATAGCTTCGAGCGTACAAAAAGTCAGCTAAAGTAAACCACTTCACAATAAATCACGCTGTTTAAACACCATGAAGTCTTTTCTTGCCTTCAAAGTCATCAGCACTTGGATATTCGTGTATTTTCAAAAAGGTTCTACTTTGAAACTTTGACAAAACATCCAGTTCACGACAGCGATTTTGTTCGGCTTTATATTCACCGCCTAGCGCGGTGAATATAACGTCATAGTCCGAGATAGCTAACCAATCAGATTGCTTGAATTACCAAGATCACTGAGTGTGTATATACTAAATATATTTAGTATATACACACTCAGTGATCTTGGTGATTTAAGCAATCTGATTGGTTCGCTATCTCGGACTATTCAACAATATTCACCTCCTAGCGAGTGGATAATGTGTGAGCTCGGTGTTTTTCCCGTTTTTTTTAGAGAACGATCTTTTAAAAGTCGACAAAATCCTAGGGCTGACTTTTTTCAAGGCAAGAAAAGACTTGGAAGGATTCAATACGGCGTTTTTCAATTTACTGTAGCAGGAGTTTTGTGCTCGATGGATTGTTTACAACTCCCGTGTATTCGCGTAGAAGAAGCCGTTTCGTGAACTCAGCGTTTTCTAAGAAGAAAATTTTGGCTCAAAAATCGAAGTTTATTTATGACAAACAAATTTAAAAGGAAATGTTTGCAGAAATTCTACATTTCAAGTAAACAGGAAAAAGAATGATACAGGAAGACGACCTCTTACCTCGAGCAACCGAGCTGCCATTTTTGTCAGCACTTCATGCGAAGAACGACACAACATGCCCTTTTGGCTATAAACTTGGCGAGTCAACAGAAAACAACACAGCTCTACTTTTTTTCTCAGGTAAGGAAACAGTTCAAACTTTTAGCGATTCCATTGAAGCCATTACGCTGTTGTTTGCGAAATGAGTAAACTTGTGAATTGCCATGTTTGAAAATTCTGCAAAGATCTATTTTTAAACTTACGCGTGATTTGATCTGTCAATCAAATCCTACTTTTGAATGGTTTCCTTTCTGATTTTGTTGAGATCACTTCGTATATACTAAAACAATTATTCCGTGGGATGCCTGTGGCACTCCCACGGTAAAAATCCGGTTCGGTTGTACCCAAAATTGCAAAGCCAGCCAATAGGATTGCCTAAAATCTTTATCGATTATCTCTTCTTCCAAGCCGACCAATCAGATTGTACAAAATCTGTATCGATTTTTAATCGATTTGCTTCCTCTGAAGAACGTTGAAATCAGAACTTTCCTTGCCAAACTTGTCGCGCTTGAGTTTTCCCACTCGTGGTTTAGGATGGCTTGTTAACCAGCGAAATCCTTCGGGATACTGACAAGTCACGAAAGGCGACTTAAGCCAAATTATTTCTTTCCTTCATGATTCTTTTTTGTTTAGGTCTAACCTTTTCATAAGGTTTTAGCAGCGTTCGGTTGCGGGCCGTGATTTCCGATAGATTTTTCTATTCGGAGTTCGCCAGTTTTTGCCGAGCACAGCTCAAGTTCAGTTTTTTTCTTTTCTTATGGAAAACACCTTGACGATGGGAGGTTAAATCGCGTAAATTTCAACTCGTACCCTTGACGATTGACGGTGAAATCGCGAAAATATTGTCCTCGTCGATCGACGACTAGCTTTCGGCATGGATTGGACTTCTGGATGGGACACGGATCAGGACCTTAGTAAACTTATTATACCTTGGAATCAGGGATAATCATTGCAATGTTAACTTTGAGACCTTGGAAACACATTGCAATTAATTTTTAACCGTATCAAGAGCATCTTGGAATATTAAACTTTCATCTTGGATTAAAACATTGGAACTTTATCGAACTTTGAAACCGTGGGTTCGACCCTGGATAAAGCAAGCGGATGTTTTGTTTTGTTTTGTGCCATTAACCTAAAACTACAATGTTTATTTCTCTTTGAAAAAGTTACCTGTGGCTCCTTACTACCAAGATATGACGTATCTTTATACATATAGTTCCTGTTCAGGTTAATCAGAGAGCATTATGCGCATGTTCTCCATTACTTGTTTCCCTCAACATTCCAATTTAAGTTACACAGGTAAACTTCGTTTTGATGCAAAATAACTTATTTTTCTTATCCAAATCGTGCTATGAAAATAACTACATAGCGATAGATCAAAACAAGATCAACTCCATCCTTGCGACCACTGACAACTATAAATTTAGCTTGCGTAGCAGGTGTCGAAAGGGGTAGGGGATAGGGAAGGGATGTGGATTGGGGAGAAATAGTGGCCTGTCACGCAGGCTACTATAAATTCAGTCATAAGCACATTAAACCAACCCATACAGGTAACCTACTCATCGATGCTCATAACATGACACATCTTTCCGGTTTCCCTAATTCAGTTCCAAATTCAGATAGAACGCCATTATGCGTCCACAGACCAACGCATCCCGCGGAAACGACTTTAGGCGTCTTGTTCTTCTCAATCTCGGTGAATAGTGGCTTTGGGAATATTTTGCCACTATTCACCTCGATTTCAAAGAATAATTGTTAAATATCAGTGGCGGATCTAAGGGAGTGGCACGGGGGGCCCGCCCCCTCCTTATTTTTAGACTAAAATGAGGCCCGATGGCCCGAAAATAATTTCTTTTTGAGACCCGGCCCCCTCCTTATCCCAGGGTCTAGATGACCCCCCCCTCCCCTTGAAGGTCTGGATCCGCCACTGTATTATACAAATATTTAGATTCCTCTTCTAGCCATTAATTTTCACCCCCTCCCCCCCGCGTCAAGTGTAATAATTCTGTTAGCTTTTCTTTCTTGTTTCCTTGTTTTCTTTTTTCTCCGTTACGGACCAAATAGCTTCTTTTCAATGAAAGCAAATCGTTGTGTTTTTGAACTAAGTGTTCCGTGTGTGTATTTATTTCATTGCGTGATTGCGACCGAGTTTGATTATGGATCACGCCTGTATCATGCATGATGCAGACATTTCCAAACGATATTTTTTGGTTTTTCACTTGTTTCTAAACTTTTTGCATGAATTAAAGCAGAGGAGTAGTGACGTGACTGAACAGCATTTAACGGCCGGTCGATTCAGACGTTACTAAGGGAGTAATAACGACACGAAGTAATCGGATCAAATTCAGGCTAGTTTTGTAGATACGTGGCCTAAACTGTGAAGTATGAAAAAGCCAAGGGAGTGCATCAATTACTCACTTCGTTAAACAAACTGCAGACAAACTTTGCTCCCCTTACAGCCAATGTACAGCAGCCCCCTTCTTGATTTTGTTTGAGGGGAGGGGGCGGCTGTGCACGGGCTAATCGTCCTAATCGCTTTTATAGAGGCCAATTAAAAAAAAAATTATCCATATTTGGTATCTAATTCTTGAAAACCGAACCTATCCCCCTACGTCGTCCCCACAATACCCCAGAAATAAACTGAAAAAGAGCAATGTAACTCATTTACGTCTTTCCTTGCAATATCGAATTAAAGTTCGCTGAAACTGGTTCATTTTCCCAACTTATCTAAATGTCCTCACCTCTTAAAGTAACCCTTTCCGCATTTCCATCTTCCCTTTCAAAAATGTCTCCCACGAGATGTTCTGACAATGGCTGGCCTGTTCGTCTTGTTACTCCTAAGTGAATAAGGGTCAATAAACAGAACACAATAGAAATTGCCATAATGACAATGATAGCAATGTTTAGTTTTGATTTCTCTTTGTATCGTAAGTCATTGCATGTCATATTAACCGGCCTTTGGTTGAATGAAGTGAGCGTCATGTTTTTCTGATAGCATTTGTACTCTGAAGGAAAGTGGATGGTCTGGTAGGCACAGAACAGCCCCATCATGACACTGAGAACAACAAGCTGAGCGCAAACGTGATAAACGAATCTCCTCATGAACGTTTTCCACTGGTTTGTTTCCTTGTTTTCTTTTTTCTCCGTTACGGACCAAATAGCTTCTTTTCAATGAAAGCAAATCGTTGTGTTTTTGAACTAAGTGTTCCGTGTGTGTATTTATTTCATTGCGTGATTGCGACCGAGTTTGATTATGGATCACGCCTGTATCATGCATGATGCAGACATTTCCAAACGATATTTTTTGGTTTTTCACTTGTTTCTAAACTTTTTGCATGAATTAAAGCAGAGGAGTAGTGACGTGACTGAACAGCATTTAACGGCCGGTCGATTCAGACGTTACTAAGGGAGTAATAACGACACGAAGTAATCGGATCAAATTCAGGCTAGTTTTGTAGATACGTGGCCTAAACTGTGAAGTATGAAAAAGCCAAGGAAGTGCATCAATTACTTACTTCGTTAAACAAACTGCAGACAAACTTTGCTTCCCTTACAGCCAATGTACAGCAGCCCCCTTCTTGATTTTGTTTGAGGGGAGGGGGCGGCTGTGCACGGGCTAATCGTCCTAATCGCTTTTATAGAGGCCAATTAAAAAAAAATTTATCCATCTTTGGTATCTAATTCTTGAAAACCGAACCTATCCCCCTACGTCGTCCCTACAATACCCCAGAAATAAACTGAAAAAGAGCAATGTAACTCATTTACGTCTTTCCTTGCAATATCGAATTAAAGTTCGCTGAAACTGGTTCATTTTCCCAACTTATCTAAATGTCCTCACCTCTTAAAGTAACCCTTTCCGCATTTCCATCTTCCCTTTCAAAAATGTCTCCCACGAGATGTTCTGACAATGGCTGGCCTGTTCGTCTTGTTACTCCTAAGTGAATAAGGGTCAATAAACAGAACACAATAGAAATTGCCATAATGACAATGATAGCAATGTTTAGTTTTGATTTCTCTTTGTATCGTAAGTCATTGCATGTCATATTAACCGGCCTTTGGTTGAATGAAGTGAGCGTCATGTTTTTCTGATAGCATTTGTACTCTGAAGGAAAGTGGATGGTCTGGTAGGCACAGAACAGCCCCATCATGACACTGAGAACAACAAGCTGAGCGCAAACGTGATAAACGAATCTCCGCATGAACGTTTTCCACTGGTTTGTTTCCTTGTTTTTTTTTTCTCCGTTACGGACCAAATAGCTTCTTTTCAATGAAAGCAAATCGTTGTGTTTTTGAACTAAGTGTTCCGTGTGTGTATTTATTTCATTGCGTGATTGCGACCGAGTTTGATTATGGATCACGCCTGTATCATGCATGATGCAGACATTTCCAAACGATATTTTTTGGTTTTTCACTTGTTTCTAAACTTTTTGCATGAATTAAAGCAGAGGAGTAGTGACGTGACTGAACAGCATTTAACGGCCGGTCGATTCAGACGTTACTAAGGGAGTAATAACGACACGAAGTAATCGGATGAAATTCAGGCTAGTTTTGTAGATACGTGGCCTAAACTGTGCAGTATGAAAAAGCCAAGGGAGTGCATCAATTACTTACTTCGTTAAACAAACTGCAGACAAACTTTGCTCCCCTTACAGCCAATGTACAGCAGCCCCCTTCTTGATTTTGTTTGAGGGGAGGGGCGGCTGTGCACGGGCTAATCGTCCTAATCGCTTTTATAGAGGCCAATTAAAAAAAAAAATTTATCCATATTTGGTATCTAATTCTTGAAAACCGAACCTATCCCCCTACGTCGTCCCCACAATACCCCAGAAATAAACTGAAAAAGAGCAATGTAACTCATTTACGTCTTTCCTTGCAATATCGAATTAAAGTTCGCTGAAACTGGTTCATTTTCCCAACTTATCTAAATGTCCTCACCTCTTAAAGTAACCCTTTCCGCATTTCCATCTTCCCTTTCAAAAATGTCTCCCACGAGATGTTCTGACAATGGCTGGCCTGTTCGTCTTGTTACTCCTAAGTGAATAAGGGTCAATAAACAGAACACAATAGAAATTGCCATAATGACAATGATAGCAATGTTTAGTTTTGATTTCTCTTTGTATCGTAAGTCATTGCATGTCATATTAACCGGCCTTTGGTTGAATGAAGTGAGCGTCATGTTTTTCTGATAGCATTTGTACTCTGAAGGAAAGTGGATGGTCTGGTAGGCACAGAACAGCCCCATCATGACACTGAGAACAACAAGCTGAGCGCAAACGTGATAAACGAATCTCCTCATGAACGTTTTCCACTGGTTTGTTTTCCCTTGTTCACTTCGCTCTCTGTGAATCCGTCGTAGAGTCATGGCACCCATAAGTATAAAAAACAACCAGAGAAATCCTAGCGCACCATAGTTCATACCAGCAAAATCCAATGGAGTTAAACCTGGACTCACAGCAGAAGTGTAGTTGTCATAACAACGTTGTCTAGTGAAGTCGTTAGGTTTGGGGATACAGTTAAATGTCAGCCTGTCCTTGTCATGGTAGTCCTTCAGGAAACCAATTACAAATGGCCAGGAGAACAAAAAGAACAAGAAATGACATGCACCAACTATGGTCTGAGACCTGAGGCCGAGTTGATATAGATTATCCATTGTAGACGAACGTCGAGAACTGAAAACGAGATAAAAGACATTAAAAACTGATAAGTTATGAATTGTATCCGTGATAAAAATCAAACATTTAACTATTAAGACCTGCATTTATCGCCAGTTGTTGCCTTACTCGAGTGCCTGGACTGGATATCGCTAAACTGAGCTAGGAACCCATAGCTACGTCGTCCTCAAAACTGGTTGTTGTAGCAACTTAAGACATCTGTCGCTTTAGTCCATTTGTAAAGTTGTACCAGCCGTTGACTGGTAAAGGTTTTGTCAACTCGGATGGTCCTGGTCGCTATTTAATAGCCTGCATGACAGATACCAAATCGAATTTTTCTCCTCCCCTCGTCTCGCGCTTCGCGCAAAATGCCGCGTTTGCCTCGCTTGGCTCAGAAAACACCTGTCATGCAGACTACCATTTAAAGGCACTTGGTCGAATAGGGGCGTCAAATTGTAGGGAACAATGTTTTACTTTATCTATGGAAAGAGTGCAAATTTCGAACGCAAAGAAAATATATTGGTAGAGCGGAAATCTTTTAAAGAAGTGCATAGGGACTGGAAATATTCTTCGTTATAATGGTGGTACGTCATATCGGGGTCCTGCTCAAGAAAGTGATTCAAATTCGTTATTGTTGCGACTAGAATTTGGATGCCCCGAAATTAGGTTGTCATTTTTCACTTAACATGAAAACATTCTTAGTAAATAAAGGAACGACCAAAAAAAACAACAAACAAACAAAAAAAACAGGGTAACTAGGGCTTGAACCCACATCATTTTATTAACAGTCTACATTAAATTATTAAGAGCTAACTGGGAACACCGGTTGTTTGTTAACCTACTTTACATGCATGTCATTGCTACATTATTTGAAAGATGACCATTTTTAGGGTAGTACTTAGCCATAATCAAAAGGTTGAGTTTGATCCTCCGGGTGAACGTAGTCCTCAATAGGACTGTTGTTGTTGACAGTGACTGACGTTTCGACAACCTGTGCGGTAGTCATCTTCAGAGTCAAAGTTAGTTTTGCTTGATCTCGTCAATAAGTCGTTTGTACGGCGCTGGTAATTGTTGGCTACGATTCAGTGACGTTTGTTCTAAGTTAGTAAACCAGCTTTCTAAAGTAAGACGTTGATAGTAGTCTGTAGAATACGTTATACATGTCGCAGAGTCCCAGTCAATTTGATGTTTCGTCCTTAAATGGTGCTCAGCAATGTGACTGTTGACGTCACCATTCCTCGTCGCGCGTTTGTGTTCGGTCAGTCGCGTGCTTAGGTTTCTGCCGGTTTCACCAATGTAAGAAGCCTGGCAGTCGCAGCATTTGATCTTGTATACTGCTCCCTGTCTGTCCTCCGGTTTATCTTTGTCCTTGACATTAGTAAGCAGTCGCCGTAAAGTGGTTATCGGTTTGATAGATAGATAGATAGATAGATAGTTTATTAAAATATCGAACATGGCAGTCCTTAGACTGAATTGCGTTACAATTACTTAAAACTAAGAATAAATAAATTCCAAAAAAAATAAATACTAATTGAAATTATAACAAAAAACATTTCTATAAAAATGCGAAAAACTCTCTATATATATAACTATGTACAAACTAGTCTAAAAATTTATGTACACACACTTGGAATAAAAGTGTTCTTAAACCGATTTGTATGTGTACGGGGCATGGCATAAGCCCTGGACTGTCTT
>CALNXK010000005.1:4380000-4577500 GCA_942486035.1 Porites lobata
GAGACAAAACAATCGAACCTGAAACGATGTTGCGTTCCCGGGGGGGGACTCCCATATAAAACAGACGGGGATGCTCGTCGTCTCGCTTAGGGGTGTAAATTTTGGATTTTGGTCTCGCTTAGGGTGTTCCGGGCAAAGCGCTAATATTTTAAGCCGCCAAGGTCTCGTTTAGGGTTCTGCGAAGAACTTGAGATTTATGACAATGCTTTTAAAAACTACTTTTAGATAACAGCATTCGATGATTATGTCTTTACATCATTATAACTCATTGCATGTTGTATTTGTGTGTTTTTAAGCGGTCTCTTTTAGGGGTCAAAATTTGCTTAAGCCACGCCCAGATTGGTCTCCTTTAGGGGTCACAATAAGCTTGAGCCACGCCCAGATGGTCTCCTTTAGGGGTTAAATTCAAAATTTCCGACGAGCATCCCCGTCTGTTTCATATGGGAGTCCCCCCCCCCCGGGGTTGCGTTGAACAATGAAGGGTGTGAGTATTCAGCACCGAATGGCATGTAAACTCATCGGATATCGGTGGGGTCGACCCCTGCGGTCGATATCGGGCCGACACTCGACCGCTGTATCGGCCGATATGTCGACCGATATCCGGTCGGATCAATAGATTGTTCGAGAAATAGGCTGCTAAAGCCTGAAAAAGGTACACCTTTCGGGCGATGCCTCCCCGTAACCTGAGATCAGGCTCTTGGTATTAAAATAAAATTTTGTATGAAAGCATGTATAGGCCTTCAGAGGGAGTAGCGCCTCCCCCCGGGGGACCTTTGAAATATAACAGTGTGCCGTAACAAGGTACCTTGAAAACAACCCCGGATGTATGTCGCTGTGATGCATGACGATGAGTTGGATCTTGTGTAGGTCCTAATATGTCGACCGACACTAGGCTCTCTGATCGGGGATGACGCGTCAGAGTGGCACGCGAAAATATGCCCGAGCGCGTGATCTAAGAAAGGGAGCGGTGGCGGGAAAATGGATGCCGCCGCCCTTCCTCTGTCCGGTTTCCTCTCGTTTTATATTCTTGTTCGCGCTTTCTTAATTTCGCAAACCCTACTATATCGGAGCCTGGAACAGACTAAGGCTTCAGGTATTGAAAGGGTAGGGGTTTCACTAATTCAAGTATATGAAAGGGTAGGGAAATCTGTCACATCGGTCAGGAGTCCATGACTACTCTCTACTGATGGGCTTCTGTATCGGTCTTCAAAATGACCTAAAAGAGCTACACCCAGAAGGATTTTACGGCTGTGAAAAAGTCGATTGCGATTCATATTTGAAAGAAAGTGCATTTACTACAACAGTTAAAACGGAAGCAAAGTTTTAAACTAGGTATTTGCAAGGGACACCATTTGTCAATGAGGGGTATACAGATAGGAGAACTTTTTCTGTCAAAAATGGTTTATAAATGGGTAAGACGTTGGACCTCGGGGCTGAGCCTCCCCTGATAAAACTTTATTGAGTACTCCCGGGAGCTGTACTTGTAAGATATTGGGGACACCATTAACCCCATTTTATACGCTTTACTGTGAAATGCGCTGGCTACCAATCAGGCAACAACTTTATTTTCGTTTTGCTGTTCTGGTCTTTAAGTGCATGACGAGTTGTGCTCCGGAGTATTTGACATCAAAGCTCGTTGGAAGATCCGCCGTCTGGACAAGGAATACGAGAAATTCTCAACTTTTGAACATACCACTCTTCCGCACTGCCAGCGGCCAAAGGACCTTTCAATATAGAGCAACCTCTCTCTGGAATGAGTTGCAGCCTGCGCTCAAACTTAGCCCATCCGTGACGGAATTCAAGTGTTTACTCAGGCAAAAGCTTCTTAATGACTGCTTTATTTAATTAATTTAATTAATTTTATTGACCTTTGTCTTCTTTTATTATTGTTATATTCCTATTGTCATGTACTTGGTTTATAATTTTGTAATGTAAAATTGACTCTGAAAAGCCCCGTGGGGACGAGCCAATAAAGTATGTATGTATGTATGTATGTATGTATGTAAATGAAAAGCCGCATTAAATTTCGTCAAAAAGCGACGGCTGTATTTCCTCTTTTGTTAAGTTAAACGCACTGATCAGAAAGGCAAGGAGATTAGAATAACCACTATGCATTATTCGGTTCATTTAATTCCACTTCTTTACCAGCTTCTTCTTTTTTTATTTCCACGTTGTTTTCACTTTAAAAACTTGAAATAAGCAATATGATAAGAAAAACCTACTTAGACAAACATGTGACAAACACCCATTAGAGATGCTCGCCTTTCACTGATCTGTACGAAGATCAGTTCTGGAGACAAATCAATTTTGAACTTAAATATGATTACATTTATTTATTAATTAAGAAAGAGAGCAATGAATGAAATATACGAGACGTGTTTACAAGTGTTTACATAATTAATAATGATATAGAAACATTGTCTTTTATTGAAATGAGGGGTAAAATTGATAGTCATTCAAAACAGTGGCTATCACGTTCTTCAACCAAGCAACAAAGAAACCACTCCGAGTAAGGCTCACGATCGCGCATGAACAGACAAGACCTATTAAATGCGCACATAACTTTTAAAATCAGACAGTTAACGTTAACAGCTGCTCTAGTTGAGTAGGTTGCTTTTGGTGGAAGTCGTTGCGTCATCTGTGCCAGGCTCTCAGATAGTCGATCTGCCTTTTCTCTCTCCAGCCCCCGTGCGTTTTCGGCGCTGGTTTTCACGATCTCTGCACATTACTATCTTGGAGCCTTGAACAGGCTACATATGTCTAAGGAATGGCTGAATGTAGCCTTTCCAAAGATCGGCAAAATTGTTCACGTATTTACAGATGTGTTGAATCTCCAAAGTAAGCACGATGAACTTCCTCGATCTTCTTCACCCATTCATTGGCATGTCCCGTATGATCTTCCAAATAGTAAATCCGTTTCGGCTGAAAGTAAATATCGATGTATGTTACAAGGTGTATCTCTCTCTCATGGTCGAGAAGATTTCTCTCTAAACGTATGACGCTCATAAACGTATGAGCGTTTCACCGTTCATGGTTTGTCTTAAATTTAATCACAAATAAAAGTAGAAGACTTGGGTGTCTGAATTACCGTGTGAACAAAGAAAACTTCAAAGTTCTTGGCTTCAGGTCGGAGGTCTTTTGTCCTGAAAAAGAAAGAACTATTTTATAGCTTACCGTCAATAGTAAGACATGGATAAAGGAATAAATGGGCTTAATTTGCTTCATTTGCAATTGCTTAAATTATGATTACAACCGCGATTGTTAATCTTTATTTAGATTTGTAATTCCGCAGTTCACAACATCTTCATTGTGTGCTTCATTTCTTTCACAGGTTAGGATGAACTCAACAAATCAGACTGCTCGCAATGCATTAGTCTTCATAGCTCAGTAGGCAGAGTACTGCAGTACCAACGCAGAGGCGATGGGTTCGAATGTCGTTGAAGCCTGCTTGAAATACATAGTATAACATTTGACTAATAAACTTTACCAAGGAATCTCTCCCTTAAGAACCATTGCAGCAGCATCAACGTAATACAAACGCGGACCCTCTGTTAGAATCAGCTGTCTTGTACGAGGAAATAGGCCCTACAAAACAGGGAAGAAGGTTGCTCTTTGTCTCAAAGTTCTAACGTACGGCAAAGAGACAAAATAATTGTAAAAAACATTGATAGTGGTATTTTTAAAATGATGACCAAAATGATCTGGAAAAACTGATCAAGGATTACTTCTCAGCCTTTATGGTTTTTTTGTCGGGGCATAGAATAGGTTGTGTACAGTAAAAACCCGCAAGTAAGAACCTGAAAATTAAGAACCTGTTAGCCTAAAATTAGTCATTTATACCCCCTATAAACAAGAGCCTGTTTAGCCTAGAAAATGAAAGTCAAATTAGTGAAATGCAGCTGCAAAGCTGTGCAAGAATCCTGTTTGGAGAATTAGGAGCTTGGCATTGCTGTGCAAATAAAAGCACTAATTTATCGATGTAATTAAAAAAATAAAGTGCAAGAGGTTAATATTGTTGTATCGCATTTTGAAACTGAAAAATACGCAGATTACCATCTTGTTTTGTAGCTTGTTTTTTTTTTTTTGTTTTTTTTTTTACAGAAATAAGAACCTATTTAAGAACCTAAATAGCCTAAAATTGTGTTAACTACTGTTTAAATAAGAACCTGCTTATGCTAACTCCAGAAAATGTAGGTTCTTACTCGCGGGTTTTTACTGTATCTCCTGTTCCTCTCCTACTCGACCGGCCCTGGGAACGAGGTTGAGGAATATAAAATTACGGTTACTAAAAAGCCGATTAGAGCAAATCCAGGATTTTAAATTTCAGGCAACGATTTTACGAACAAAATACTACAGATTTTTTGGAGTATGGTTTGATGTTATCATAACCAGACCTCGAAGAAAAGGCTCAACGGATTTACAAAAAAATAGGGCTCAACCCTAGCAAAGTCCATGATGCAACCTAAACCCGCATACAACTGACTAACCTTTCTCTTGTCAACTAAGCCAGTCTTAAGGATGAGATTATTCTCAACGAACTGATGCCTGTAGAGAAACAAAACAACAAAAACAACCGTTGGGTTTTTATAATCTGGACTGCCGCAATCGTCAAGCTAAGGTTGATCTTTAAGTGACCAATATACTGTTCAACTGTTTTTAGAACGAGTATTATAGTTTTCCTAGTCACGTTTCTAGTATGTGGCTTTTTAGTCGGTTTTAGCTTTTTATATTTTATGTTTTTAATACCAAGGTTTTTATATGTATCTATTTACTGAGTTGTTTTTAAAATTGAATAATATCATATAGTTGTAATTATTATAGATTTTGTTTATACACGTTCGTATTTTGAACAAGTTTTTAAGCTCTTTGACGCAACGTGTTAAAATAAATGATTGATTGATTGATTAGACAGGGCTAAAAGCGAAGCTCTCGTTAATATACTTATCGTTTTATACTCAAACAAAATTAAAATCGTGTAGTGCTAAATAGCGACAACAACGAGAACGGCAAAAAAAATCAATACGGTCTAATCGCCAAAAAAACAAGAACTTAGCACGTGCAGCACAGTTTTTGTACATTTCTTTGCCGCTGTTTCGCACGACTGCAACGTGAAACTTCCCAGTTACATGTTTTATAGCGGTTTTCACCTGACTGTCGTAAAACCAAAAACAAATTAAATACACTAGCCAACCAAAGGGCGTAGTAAAACCAAAACCAAAACCAAAACCAATCCCTTACGACAGTCAAGTGAAAACCGCTCTATATGGGATCGGAAATAGAGAGCGTCATAGGGTAAAAACCAGAAGGAAAGTCAAAAGCTTGATAATAGCACATTCACAGTTATAGGTGGAAACGATGCTGGAGTTGATCTTGTTTTGATCTTTGCTATACTTTGTAAATCGTGTTCTTCTTGTGCTAACTAGTATTTTTAAGTATAATTTTCATAAGAAAAGGAAGGAGGCTTGTATCAAAACAAGGTCAACCTCAGCCTCGCGTTCCCTCAAAGGCTAGGACACTAAGCGCACAAGTGTAAAACGATCTATTGCAATAAAAGCAGACAAACACATGAGCCAATCACATCTGAACAAAACACAAATAGCGAGTACCAAGCCACGTGCGGCTTTGAACTTACTTCTGATTGGTTGGGAAAATAGCGCGAGTGGTGGAGTGGAGCAATACAAGAGTAAAACAAACGCGAATTCGTTTCGACACTTGACCATGTTGGCAGTTGTTGTTTACCCGTGATTACAAAACGTTTTCGGAAAATCCTGTTGGAAAAAATCTGTAACACGACGTTTGAGATCGTCTCAGTGGAAAATTTCCAGCAGCAACGGAACGCGTGAAAAGGTAGTCCTGATTTCACGATCGGGATCCAAAAGGAAATTCATGTTCTTCAAAGCCACCTTTGGTTTTTTTGGTAAATGGGATTGATTTGTGCAAATGGTAAACACGATTCCGGGACGAAATTTATCAGTCTTGAATTTCTCTTACCATTAACTCAAACCGTGTACCGACCGGTTTGCCCGTGTAAATGGTAAACAACCAGTGAAACGCTCTAAATAGAGCGAATTTCGAATGACCTTGAAATGAAAACGCGCGAACAAAACCGAAACTACAAATGGACGGAGATAGAGCGATTTGATTGGTTTATAGAACGGATACAAACGCGCGTCGTTTCAAGGTCATACGAAAATACCTCTAACAGGCTTACCATGGTGATTCTTTTTCCTGTTTTGCTAGTCTCTCCTCTCTCTCGGTATCTGTCAGATCAAGGACATTCCTCCTTGAATCCAGTATTGAGTCATCGTCAGATAAGCCGACTCTTTTCAAGAGCTGTTCGTCAAACTCATCATCACTTTCGCTGTTAAGACTAACCTGTAAAGGGACAGAGTTCCATATGGTTCTGAAAAAGAGTTTCCTTTAATGATCTTTAAAGAAAAACGACTTTAAATTTTAAAAATACTAAAAGTTTTTCATTTTTATTTGAAAGGTCAAACACTTATTTGGTTTCGTTCACGGACTCAAAAATTAGTTTCGTTGTTTCTTGTTTTAGAAAAGCTTCCTTTATTGATGCCATTTGCGTGTATCTTAGCGTTTTTTGTACCTGCTTCAATTTACACACAAAAAAACTGATCTAAAAATGCATTTTTATCAAGATGGTGTCGACCTAACCGAAGTAAAAAAACAAAGACAAGAGCAAAATGGGTAAAAAGAAAATCTTCTTCACATGTGAATGTATGCTGAACTATTAATCAATTCAACATCAGAACTGAACAGCTTACCTACGGGATGGTTTGTAATTTAGTTGATGTTGGATCTTTTCGTCTTACAAAATGAACAATTTTAGACTGGAGAACAATTCAAAAAGGAGGACAAACGGCCGGCAACTGAAAATTCGGGAAACCGCGTGCGCTCAAATCAACACTGGTTTCGGTGTAATTTCTGATTGGGGCGAGAAATAAACAGGAAATAGCCTTACAAATCACCGGTTAGCCCTTGTTTCCTTATCTCAAACCGCCCTTTCCCTCTCACTTACACTGACAAGAAATTTCTAAGTTTCTTCGAAATTTTTGCTGGACAAATGTTCACGACAGTAAGTCTCTTCAATTTTTAAGGAAAAAAATTCCGAATGGCGTGGGTGAGAATCGATCCCGTTTACCAATACTCCATGCGGATTTGTAGCTATAACAATAATCATAACAGTAAATAGAAGCTAACCGTTTCGCGTCAGGGCTTAACCGTAATCAGTAAGGTCAGCGCTTAACCGTAATCACAATTTTCAGTGCTTAACCCTAAACAATATGGTCAGTGCTCATTCCAATAAAACACATAACCTTTTGTAGGCATCATAAGGTATCCAAGGGCGGTTTGAGATATGGAAACAAGTGTTCTTTTCTCCTTACCCTGTATTTGCTGCGTAATCCTTCCCGATCATTGCTCGTTGACGGGAGATAAGGAAGTAAATCAGGTGGTTTGGTGTTCGGTAGGTTTTCCCAATCAGTTCCTGAATAAGAAATAAGTATAAGTAACAGAATACCATCATTACTGCATGGGGGGAGCCGTGCATCTACGATCGTTCCGATTCGCTTTAGCTGTGGGTTGGGGACGGATTGGGGTGCAACTGAAGAAGACAAAAGGCACTTACTAGACGAGACGGAGAGCAGGAAGATAGCGCGTGTCTGTCAAGATGGACAAATGCACCAGCGGTAATGTGCAGCATCCCAAGTTAGTACGTTTCGGACATTCGGTTGTGGAGTTGTACCTATTAGCTCCACTGCCCGGCTACAGATTCCTGTTCAGTGTTGAGAACAGACTAAGCAGTCTTACTTTTCAACAGTACCTTCATAAAATTCGTGACTCTTCAGCGATGAAAATCCTCCACATTCATCACAACCGAGCCTTTTTGTAGGATCCAGCACCTAAAAGTAGTATTTTCGATTATTCTCCAAATAAAAGAAATAGCACAAATCAATGAGATATATACAAGTGCTTTGAGTACAGCTTTTCTTCTTGGCAATCAGCGACGCCGTATTAAGTGAAAGGAAAGCATTCTGTCGCGTTCACATTCAAATTCAGGCTGTTATGTTCACACTATAACGTGTAGCTTCTGCGCAGGCACGAATATCAGACCGGATAAGGCTTTTGCTACACATAAGAACGCTGATTTGGCTGCTATTTCTGTAACGGAGCAAAGCTGCGTCGTGCTAATCTCGGAAGTGGATCGTAACACATCGGATAGGTTCTGCTTCCGGGAGGCCGGGGGGAAGTTCTGCGCTACACCTTGGTGCAGTGTAGACGGGTATTCGGACCATAGCGGAAGGAAATAAGAAGGAAAGAGGACTGGAACCCACTGAGACGGAAGTAAATATATTCAAAAGTAAGGACTGGGATTTATAGAACCAGACCTTCTCGGCCAACCGCTCAGGTACGATGTTTGATGTGCGAAAACCTAACGACATGTTCCAATACTGCCGTGCCGTTGCTGTTCATACGTACTATACTGGATAGATTTTTGTGTCGGCACGAAAAGCTCAGTAGCCGGTATAGCGTGAACATAGCCTCTAACATGTCAACAACGCACGAAGGTCGTCACGCTGGGGGATTAACCGATTACTACAACCGTGGGTGTATAAGTCAATTAATTTATTTCCACAGGGAGACTGAGAATGTCAACTTCTCGGCTAAGTACTGGTGTTACAGTGATATGGGCTTACCCATTCCCGAAACCCTAGTGATATGGGTATCCCTTTATTACCTTAGCAATTCAGTTGGTTAGACTTTGGGTTAGGGTTAAAGGGGATGCCCATATCACTAGGGTTTTTGGAATGGGGATGCCCAAAGGCGGGGATGCCCATATTACTGAAACACCGGGGACCGGAGGAATCCGGAGAACATACTTACCAATAAACTCTCAACAAGACCCTTTGGAATATCAGGAAAACCGCTTGGAAATTCATAATCTAGAGCAATAATCTTCTTAAATATTTGATATTCGTTACTGTTGAGAAAAAGGAATCAAAGTCATAAAAATGTTTCAACTGTTCCTGTTTTGCACTCATGAAGCTAAAGTGAAAGTAAAAACAGTGGTCAGCCATGCATGTTGCTCATCATATCCACCCAAAAACGCAAAAGTTCTATGTGAATTTTTAACAGCAGAAAAAACGTTAGGAGAGAATAAAATAAATTGTTAAAGTTTGAGAAAAATAAGGGGAATCTCAAACTCTACAAGGATCTAATTGTCCGAGGCTTTATTAAAATCCGCCCCCCTCCCCCCACACACCTTGAAATCATCGCGCTTACTGTACATTGACATTTTTCCGTTTTGTTGCATTTGTTTGCTTGCTATTTTGTTGTCATCTGTAAAATTGAAACTGAGGAATTCGGAGAAGGGCGGTACACAAAGTATAGATTTTTGTAAACCATTTATTTACCTGGCTCTAAATGGTGGCAGGCCAGAAAGAAGTTGATAAATAATACAACCTAAAGCCCACAGGTCTGAGCTGCAAGAAAAAATTAAGAAAGGGACTTCAATTACACTGTGCATGCTTCTGTATATCACACATTCTAAGACAATGGGACTATGTTCAGGTAAAATATGTAACAACGTTTATACCACACTATGCAGATTATACTGTACTATATGTCGACGACGATAGAAAGAGAAAATGAGCTAAAAAATTTCTCCAGCTGCAGAACGGTGGTAAAGCAATACATATTCAAACACTGGTTTTATTTTTTCGTGATAATGGATGATTTGTATGGGCAAGCTCAATGAATATTTTTGCACCTCTTTTTTGCCATTCAATAAATGACAATACATCAGCACTCAATGACATTATTCATAATAGACTCAAACGCAGTGAAAGTTGTGAAAGTGGAAACTGCTTTGGCTGTATAAGTATAAAGTACAGCCTGCGTAGCTGGCGGTTTGTCTGGCGAGCGTGCAAGTTCGTAGTCTCCCTCGCAGCCGTTTTTTGGATGTCACGCAACGCTGCGTGCAAGTTCGCGCCTTTCGTCAATCGCTTGCACTACCCTCCCTAATAGACCTTTTTACCGATACGGCGGCCATATTGAATTCATTAGAGTTAAGGAGTATTATGGGATGCCCAGGGGGCACTTACTCAGTTTTTACGCGCGCTTTTCGGGCAAAAAGAGAACTTAACTGTTTATTTCTCGGTGCGATCATTATTACATCCAAACACGGCACAACGATCTTTTTTTCTAGGAAAACTTAAAGAAAAATTGGCCCGAAAAGCGCGCGTAAATACTGAGCGAGTATGTCGGATTGTGTTCTTGCCCCCTGTGCATCCCATAACGCTCCTTAAATCTAATAAATTCAATATGGCCGCCGTATCGGTAAAAAGACCTTTTGCCCCTCCTCAACAAAACACTAGCTATTAGCAAGCTAAGTGAGTTCAATACCTCTTAACTGCTCTCTTGTCTGTTAAAAGCTCTGGTGAAACATACTGAGCTGTACCTACAAATGAATTTCTGGCTGCAAGAGTACAAGTTACAAACAATTTGGTATTATTACTTGCTGATGAGATCAAATGGCCAGAATAATGAGATAAAAAACCCTGCAGTCTTACAATAGAATTCAACGCTAGCCTTGGAGTTGGGAGGTGGGGGGGGGATACTCAGGTAAAATAACGACAACAAGGTGTGTTGACTTTTGGGGAGGGGATATAGTTTGAGATCTGTGGACGCCGGGCAGTCAGCAATTTTGTCGTGATTTATGGGTGGGCAATTTGATTTTATTGCAGAGGCAAAAACTGCTTTTCTTTTTGGGTCTGGGTTTTGACCAGTGCTGGTTTTTTTTTTGGGGGGGGGGTTGGGGGGGCGGGGGGGTTATTATTATACCCAAATACAGTCAAATTAAAGCTCTCAGAATCAACCACCTTGGGAATCTATGAGGGCAGTCGCAACTAGGGCTGCAGGTCATTTACGAGAATGGGCTCTGATATGATAAGCAATCATGTGATAAACTTATGGGTATTGAGTGCAGTTGCTCATGAAAGCTTTTCATTACAGAGTTTAAGGCACAGCTCAAATAGGGTTTTGCAATGCTGGTAATAATTAGAACTGGTTATTTATGAGAGTGGTTGTAAGGTGAGCACCAACTGCACACTGAACGTAGCATCCTGGACTAAGTCCTCTGAACTTACTTTTCACGTTCACATCAGCACTACTTAAGATCTTTGCTGTCCCAAAGTCTGTTATCTTGATATGCATGTCTGCATCTAGGAGTATATTTTCAGGTTTCAAGTCCCTATGAAAAGGTTAATAAATACCTGTTAGTCATCTGACTCACTGTGCTGACCAAATCAAAATTTCCAGTACCATCATTAGAACACAGTGACTCAAACTCCAAGGAAAACCAAAAATAGTGAGTCACAGGATTCAAATTAGCTAAAAATTGAGATGATCAAGGGAATGAGAGGGTCAGTGGAGATTTTCAGCTGACTGAGAACGTTTCCACTGCAAGTTCTGGCATACTTTGACTTTTAAATGCAAGTAGTTAAAAAATTTTAGTTTTTTCTATGAATCAACAAATTTCATAGCTTACAAGTTGTTGAGGGACAAATGAAATAAACCGTACTGATTATTTTCTGCATTAAAAACCTATACTTGTCAGACAGCCTTTACCTTTCTATATACATTGTATAAATTTTACCTGTGAATTATTCCTAGCCCATGAAGATGTTCTAAAGCTGACACTACTTCTGCTGAATAGAATCTTGTGCAGTTGAGATCAAAGGAGCCAAGCTAGAGAACAAGATGCAAAATGAATAAGATGATGATAGATGTATGTGACAAGTCTGACTCTTTTAATACACTAACTGAATAGATATAAAATTACATGTATATGAAATCAAAGAAACAGATTGTTTCAACAGTAAATTTTATTTTCATAAAAGAGACATCCCTCAAAGGATCTCACACCTTGCTAAAAAGGATTTCTCTTTGAACAACAGAACGTAAAGTTTTAAAGAAGTTCAAATCTTACAGTCAGTGGATGAAAATTAATATGGTGCAACTGATTAACAGTGCTGTCACTATAAGGGGCAGGGGCATAGGGTTTTCCCCCAGCAACTAATAAGCATGATCCCTGCATACTTTTGTAGTAAAACAAAACAATTAGGAACATAGACCCACAAGAATTATACCCAGCAAGGATAAATCTAAGTGACAGTCCTGATTTAAAGTTAAGTCACAACAAAATACACACTAGCATGAAAGCTAGGCCTAAGGGCCAAATTGAAATTGTAAAAAAAAGGAAGAAGTGCATCCTACAACTGTTGCTGCTGCACTTTCTAATAATCATTTCGATAATAGGAAAGACTTGACATTTCATGTATTTCTGAAGGATCCTTTCCTGTCCACTTTCCAACACACGTTCATTCAACACTATACTGCTTCAGGAATATCTTTTGGGGTTAATTCTTGATCTCTAAATCAGAAATTGTTCTTGTTTTTGCTGGCCTATTTACTTTTTTTGAAGTTTGCGGGAAATCTGGTGGCCCGTAGGACTCACTTCCATGCTTAGGTCAAACTGTATGGACATTGAGGTCGATTAATGTCCATACATTGTGTAATAAATTTACAGGATGTACCTAGTTTTCAGTCGTATTAAAATAATCATAGCAGCTAGTTAACTTGGTGGAACCTTTTATACCATTAATAAGACCAGGGCTTCTGATATTTCGCGCGGCCGCGGACCCGCGAAATTCAGGTATTTCCGCGAAATCCCTCGAAATTCCCAAAAAAACGCGAAATACCGCGAAATCCGCCAGAAATATTTCCAAATACATGTCGGCAAAACATATTTAATACTTATCTTGGCTATTAGACCTGTTTTATTCACCCCAAACGTCCAAATTTATCTTGAAACTTCGTCACTGCAACGAGTAAACAATGTCCCAAAACTACCAGGCGTTTTGCAGGCGTTTTTAGACGAACGTTGCGAAAAACTGGGCACTAACCAAAATGTTAATAGCTTTAGCATTCGCTCATTTCTCGAGCGAACTGTTGTTAAAAGAGCAAATGACTATCCCTGTTTAAAAAAAAACGTTAAACAACGCTGGTCATGATGAAGCAAAATTGATCGATTTTAGCGAAATTTTCCCCCAAAAATCAAGCGAAATCGGCTGTTTTTTACTGATTGTTTCTTGGCGAAGTTTCCCCCCGAAATTTCCCGTGACATCGGCCGATTTTTCTAACAATTTGCCCCTGAAAATCCCGCAAAATCGGCCGATTTTTCTGCGAATTTTGACTTTTCTCCCGCGAAAATCCCGCAAAATCGGCCGATTTCTCCGCGAATTTTGACTTTTTTTCCCGCGAAATTAGCCGATTTTCCGCGAATTTCCCCTTGAAAATCCCGCGAAATTTTGCTTTTTTTTCCGCGAAATATCAGAAGCCAAGATCTAAATACCTTAATTATGTAAGGCAGCAGTTCTCCTTTTTTGGCATAGCTTAAGCCAAAATCTGTTTAAAGCAAAGCTAAGGAATGGAATGGTAAACTATTAAAATATAATGTCAACTTTTATCAAAGTATGAATGTCAAGAATACAATGTAGTTAATCACGTTAAAAGTTCAGGGCTATAGAAATGTTGATGGGAGAAAGTTTGTGGTATACAGATTATTGATAAAATCAATTTACAAACTGGAATGTCAGCTAAGACAGACAAACAGATAACAACAACTAAAGAAGTTTACAGTCAAACTGGGAAAACCATGAACAACAGAAATATTTCTGGAATGTTATTGGGTTGCAAGAAATAAGCCAATCAGGCATGAGAAAACTACATTGTAAACCACAAGCAAGAACGTTAATTAGTTTGTGGTTTTGTGGCAAGTTCACACGTTCTTAACTTTGCTGTGATTGGTCATAACACAATAAACATTCCTGAAATATTTCAAGTGTTCAAGGTTTTCCTGGTTGCACTGTAAGTGAATGTTTACAACAACTAGAACACTATCCAATGGGAAGCAGACAAGACAGACCAGCTGGCTGTTAAATAGCATGATCAGGGTTGATCCTGGCTTTCCACCATAAATATTTGAGGTGGTAATCACAGCAAGACATACATGTTTCAAATAATTCTGAATCCCTGACCACTTAGCTGAGTTATTATTTATTTTATTGCTATTACAGAAAATCTCACACTATGCTCTTGGTATAAAAGGATACATAACTTTTCTTTATCCTGGAAAGTAAAGTACAGTCTAACAAAGAAAGGATGGTTCAATTTGCTTAACACTTCTTTCTCTCTTGACACATATTGGACCTTCTTCTCTCGTATCATATGCCTCTTTTCTAAAACTTTCACTGTGAATGAAGAAAGGAATCAAATGTGTGAACATTTACATTAACTGTAACAGTCTGTGCAAGATTATTAGTTCAGTTGACTCTAAAGATGACATCAAGGTTTTCATAAAGGTATTTTGAAATAAAACTGAACCAAAGTTTATTAAATTTTATGACCTCTTTGTGTCTTCAATCTTATAAACTAAAAGACAATTTGGTTACAAAGTGAACATTTGCCAGTGAGTTCATGATGCAAAATTCTCCTTCTTATCCTCAAAGAAATGCAGTTTATTGGATCACAGATGAATGTTCAAACACTACAAAAAAACGTTTAATGAAAACTGATTTAAAATCAGAGGACAATAAAAAAGGCAATGTGAATGAGGGGGAAATGGACTGATAAATACAGCACAGAGAAATTTAGCAAAAACAAGAACACCGAGTTTAAAACATTCAAAATGTCCATGACCCAAAACAGACGCTAAATCTGTATTGCCTTGACTGATAGAATATAAAAATAATTTAGCAATTTTAATTTTTGTGCAACTTAAGTTTAGCAAGTTTTGGAAATTGATTTGAGAAATTCTTGCAACAAGAAGAATAAGACAGTGACAATGAAATAAACAGCATGTCACGAGTGTGGGACAAAGAAAAACTCCGAGTTCCAGACAGGATTCAAACCTATGACCTCCCAAACACAGGGTGGGCACTCTAAAAAGATTAAGGTAGAAATGCAAGGTCCTGATGATGTCCAAGAAATTCTTGCAAGACACCCCTTTGGGTTTCCTGTGCAGTGTATATGTTACAGGTCAAAATTACATGGAAGTTCAGGTTAAAAATTTTTAACCTACCAGTAGGTTGATTCTCCATTTCCTTTGTCTCCTAGCCCTAATTCATGAATAATTAGGGTTAAAAGACAAAGGAAATTGAGAATCAGGTTAAAGATTTTTAACCTGGGGAATGAGAAAAAAAAATATCTGCAACTATATGTTACAGGCTGAAATTATATTACAGGGTGTCCCAAAAGTTTGTTCCTATACTTTATAAGTCTTTATTTCAGTACGATTGGACTTGGTAAGCAAATCATTTGAACAAAAGTTGTGTCTTTCAATCTAATTTGCTATTTTCATAGTTGTTGTGCCACCTTTTGACTCAAATATTCAATTTGTGTACTTCCGCACTAAAGGTGCAGGTGCATGAGTATATTTTCCAGCCACATATTTTTTGAATTTAATAGCCCAAATTGCTCAAACTCCTTCCTTGGTTTTTTGTGAATAATTATCACAAAAGATAAACGCCCTTAACACAAAATTGTTCAGGCAGCTGCGTGAGTGCATTAGCATGTATACTTCAATTTACTGGCTCATTCTGTTTTAGAAACTGCTAGAAAACTGGAAAAATCTGATTGTTGGGTGGTAAAATGATCATGGAAAAATAAAGGTTTTGAAGGCAAGAAATGAATGGCAAGACCAAAAGTCTTGAATAAAGCAGCTAAAATAGTTTTAAAGAAGGCTAGATACAAACTAGGAGAAACGACAAGGAAGCTCTCACATAGTTAGCAAGCCGAGTCCAGAAAGGGTCATGAAAAGAGGCCCCTCAGCATGAGATGGTAAAAAATACCTCTGCTCAAAAATGGCTTGCCTCAAATTTGTAAAGAAGTACAAAAGCCTTGCTGTGGAAGGGGGCCGGGATGATTATCTTTTTTGGATGAACTAAACTAAACTAAACAATATTGTTTGGGGGTTAAATGAACTGACTCCTGCGTACCAGGCGATAAAAAGCTAAAAATGGATGGTCAGTCGGTTTACACACAGTATCCCACTCCATGCCACAATGGCTACAGAATGTGATAGATAAAAAAACAAAAAGGGCATGCAAGTTACTGAAATTATGAATACATGTACTCAACAGAGAAAATTAATAAACATTTCTAGAAATTTCATGGTTGATTTAAAGTTATAGTGCATGAAATTACAGTGTAGAGGAACCAACTTTTGGGACACCCTGTATATAATAACAATATTTTAACTGTGTAACAGATATTATGTTGGAGTTAATTTTTTATTTCCGTTTTGTTTTTTTCTTTATTTCAAATTCATTAGCATACATATCCATACCCAAAAACAATGGGAAACAAAAATTAACTCAAATAATAAAAATAACTGCAACATATGCATTGTACATAAACAGCAGTACATTTACAATGATTTTTTTCCTTTTAATGAAGGTGAAGACTGGGGTCATTACTTTGTCTTTGTACTTATTAGTAAAAAATTAATTTCAAGTCAAATCAGCTCAACTTACTTGCATATTCTCTTCCTGTGCTTATTTCACGAACCACATAAACCTAAGATGAGAAATCAGAGGAAAGCTGTTGTCATAAAACTATATTATTTAGAACAGTGGTGGACCTGTTACAGTTCATATTTGATTTCAGGTGAATTTTGATTTAACCTGTGTTGATTCCTGATTCCCTTTGTCTCCTTGCCCCAGAAGACAAAGGACATTGAGAATCAACCTAGGTTAAAAAAAAATAACTTAAAATCAAAGTCAACCTGTGACAGGCCGACAGAGCGGGTCAGGAGATCGCCTTTATTGCACCCATCTGCACAATGCAGGTACTTGTATTTACTATTGTATCTCCAAGTATTACAGCTGCATCCTTTACAAGTAGAATGCATGCACCATGACTCTGAGGGACTACATTCATGTATAATAATTATACAGTAGCTGATTCAACAATTAAGGTTGCTTTATTGGGCATTGGGCATTTAGGTATACGGAACTCACTGCAGTAATTTCGTTCAGTGACCACCGAACAATAGCTGCCCCGTGTGCAATTCCCAAAATGCAAAACCTTTTATATTGAATCAGCTATATACACCTGGCCTCAGTTGTTCAAAAGGTGTATAACGCTATGCATTGGATAAATCACTGTCCACTGGATGGTGCAATTGGTTTCCCTAATACTCTTTTTAATTCATAACAGGCAATTTAAGCTCTTAAATGCATAAGGGAAAGATTAAACCACAGTTTTAAAATTTTAGAATTTACAACGATTTGTATGGAAAACCATGCAAGCGTGACTGGATGGCAACAGTTGTTTTTCTCACACAAATGCTACTAACTTTTGGCGGCCGTTGCAATCGCTACTTTTGAGATATACGGCTGAAAATTCTCAGGTTACCTAATTTTAATATGCACTTTCAACTCGTGCTAACAAAATTTTTCAAAAGTAAACTGTTTTCATGTTTTACTGAAAGTTGATCACGTGATCAAGTCATGCAAAGAGCCTATTTTCCCTGTTTCTCCCACTTCTGACCTTTTTAGAACTCTCACCTCTAGCCCTTTCCTCTCTCGCTTCCCATTCCTCTCCTAGGCTCCCGACCCTGTCATACCCAACCATGAAGCTTGATTGGAATTTTGGGAGGGATTAGATGACGGGTCTTAAGGTCTAATTCCATAGAGGGGATATACAAGTATCCATGCACAGAAATTTTCCAAAATAATTATTACAAATTAAAGTCTGAAATCTTTACAATACTTTACAAGCAAAGTTAAGAACAGATTAACAAACAACTAAAAAATCAGTATTACACTTCATCCAGTACCTTACTCCAGCTAGTAAAAAAGGAACAAAATATGTAAGAGTATTAGAAAGAACCGCAAAAACAACTTACAGTAGAAAATGAGCCTTCTCCTAGAATTTTTCCAAACTTGAAATCTTCTGGTTTTTTCTTTTTAATAGGTTGAGAGGATGATGGTGATGTAGGGAGAGAGGAAGAGCTTGAACTGGCCTGTTATAAAATATGTAATGAATCAGTCAGGTTAAAATGGTTTCAACTCAATTTTTCTTAAAATTTCCTTTGTCTCTTAGCCTTAATTACTCATGATCCTGAATAATTAGAGTAAAAGAAAATTAATAAGACAAAGATTAAATGAAAAATAATAATTCCAATAACACTCCCCAAGAGAGCTTTCAAAAAACAAATCAATAACATGTTGCTTTCAATATAAGAGGCTGAGGACGATTACGTCAAAGCGCCCATTCTGCTTCAGAAAATACCAAACTACACAGTATGAATAGTTTGATTCAGTTTTGCAGTTATATTATATACCAGTAACTGTTACAAGTGGTTGATTTTGTAAATGTTATTTGTTCATGTTTATGTTTTATTCATTCATGTATTTTTAATTAAACCATTCTATTCTCTCTAATATTCATGAAAAAACCTCCTTATGAGCAGATATAAAGGTACATTAGATAGGAGCTAGCACTAAACAATGGATTGTTTACAAGTAGCTTGAGAAAACAGCTAACATCTTGTAATGCTATCAATAGTTTCCCAGCGAAATGATGTCTGAGGAATACTGGCAGAAATTCTATAGCATCAAAATGATCTGGGTAGTGCTTCTGATTGCCTAAAATTTGCTTTGAACAATCAGATGCACTACCCAGATCTAGGTTAAGTGACAGCACAGTTAAACCTCAATTATCCGGACTCTTTGGGACTTGAGTAAATGGTTCGGATAATCGAGAGTCCGGATAATTGAAAATATGAATTCATATAATGAGACAATGTAAACATAGGGAATGAAGAAAACAAACGTTTGTTGTGAATTAGTTCCTACTTGAATTTTTGTATGGACTGTAAGTATTTATGTATTTTTATTAACTCCTTCGCTCATCTCGAGGCTGTCAATGAATTTCAGGATCTCATCTTTGTTTTTGCTTATATCTGAGATCTGCTGCTTGCTGATTTCAAACTTGGGTGCTAAATTTGTTCCTTTCCCCAAACGTGACATAATCGTTTGCTAATCCTTTAACAAGAGAATGGACTGCTTTTGTTGCGTAGACATGGCTGAGATTTGAGTTTACAATAGATTGATTGGTCTTGTGTTTACATAACCAACGTGGAAGGATTATTGAACTTTTAATCATTTCAATTTTTCAAGATCATATCTTATTAATAGAGAGATCAAGACTCATGTTAACACCAAACAGCAAACCTGAACTTGTACCACGTGACAAAGTTTTTCCCTTAATTTCCGTTAACTGTTTATTCATGAGAAGACACACAGGGCTTGCACTGTAAGTGTCCCGGAGAGCTCCATACAAATCCTTATAATTTTGTTATAAGGAATTGTATGGAGCTTTCGAGGAGACTTTTCTTAATTAGCTTAGGCGCGGCGGATTTTGTCGCGTATGATCAGCGCGAGGTGTTTTTCCCGACACCCTTCTGTCAGGAAAATGTCATCATATGAAAGCAAAACAGACACGATGGCGTTGGCAGGCCGAAGCCGGCAAAAATAAAAGGCTTTTCTTCTTCCATTTCAGAGGTCAGTTTTGTTTCAATCTGGTCAAAAATCAGGTTTTTAGGTTGTAGGTAATAAAATTTTGTCTTATTCTGTTCTCAAGGACCTTTAGAAAACGAGACAAAAGATATAATTGACTAGAGTAAGAAGCGTGAAAACGCTTTTTTGGAAGAAAATATTTTTTAATTCCCGCAGCGATTTTGCGAAATCGCGAAGCGCAATATATTCAATTTCTTCCAAAGCCTTCATGATTAAGCAGTGTAATGCCATCACAACTAAAAATGAATTTAGTTTGTATCGCAAAAGCCGCGAAAATAGAGCTGAAAAAAAATGGATCGGAAAAATTAATAAAATCACCCAGAAACCGTCTCGCGGGAGCTTTGTTAAACAAACCGTTGGTACGGTTTATTTAACCTAACCTGGAAAAGGAGACGTCTGCACGCAGAATACATTTCATACTACATGTAGTTGTGATTTCCGGAACGGACCTCGGGAGCTTCATTGCCGTAATATCTTCTACATTACAGAAACCACAGCAGAATCGCCCTGCTCGCGTGCTAACTTTCCGCTCCAATTATGACTATACAGTACCAGTGAATTGTTTCAAAATTTAAAGCGGCCGAAACTTATTTCCATCAGCGCGTAGTTAGTTAGTTAAGCAATAATAATGCACAGCACTGTAAATAACACGGTTCTAGAATATCTGACGGCTTCGCGTTTTGTTCATCGCTGCATGCGATTTAATCGCTTATAACCTAACAGAAAATGTAAATGTACCTGAAGGAAATACCGTGTATTACCTTACCTTAACGCTGTGATGTGTGTAAATTTGTCTTTTGCTATGGTTTTAGACAATACGACTTCTCCTGACTATCAATTGTGCGTCAAAACAAGCGTGATAATGAAATAGTCTAAGTGCCATGGTGTAGCACTTAATGACAAAGTTTTAACTGGAAAACTGTTACTATCTGATGTACACCTGTATAGTCTATGTTTGTAAGCTCTGCCTAAAGAATCACTGGGTTACACTGCACCCATGGGTGTGCCACCTAAAGTGCAGCCTATGTTTGTTAGCTCTACCTAAAGAATCACTTGGTTACACTGCACCCATGGGTGTGCCACCTAAAGTGCAGCCTATGTTTGTTAGCTCTACCTAAAGAATCACTGGGTTACACTGCACCCATGGGTGTGCCACCTAACAAAGTGCAGCCTATGTTTGTTAGCTCTACCTAAAGAATCACTGGGTTACACTGCACCCATGGGTGTGCCACCTAAAATGCAGCCTATGTTTGTTAGCTCTGCCTAAAGAATCACTGGGTTACACTGCACCCATGGGTGTGCCACCTAAAATGAAGCCTATGTTTGTTAGCTCTGCCTAAAGAATCACTGGGTTACACTGCACCCATGGGTGTGCCACCTAAAATGCAGCCTATGTTTGTTCGCTCTGCCTAAAGAATCACTGGGTTACACTGCACCCATGGGTGTGCCACCTAAAATGAAGCCTATGTTTGTTAGCTCTGCCTAAAGAATCACTGGGTTACACTGCACCCATGGGTGTGCCACCTAAAATGAAGCCTATGTTTGTTAGCTCTGCCTAAAGAATCACTGGGTTACACTGCACCCATGGGTGTGCCACCTAAAGTGCAGCCTATGTTTGTTAGCTCTATCTAAAGAATCACTTGGTCACACTGCACCCATGGGTGTGCCACCTAAAATGCAGCCTATGTTTGTTAGCTCTGCCTAAAGAATCACTGGGTTACACTGCACCCATGGGTGTGCCACCTAAAGTGCAGCCTATGTTTGTTAGCTCTATCTAAAGAATCACTTGGTTACACTGCACCCATGGGTGTGCCACCTAAGGTGCAGCCTATGTTTGTTAGCTCTACCTAAAGAATCACTGGGTTACACTGCACCCATGGGTGTGCCACCTAAAGTGCAGCCTATGTTTGTTGGCTCTACCTAAATAATCACTGGGTTACACTGCACCCATGGGTGTGCCACCTAAAGTGCAGCCTATGTTTGTTGGCTCTACCTAAAGAATCACTGGGTTACACTGCACCCATGGGTGTGCCACCTAAAGTGCAGCCTATGTTTGTTGGCTCTACCTAAATAATCACTGGGTTACACTGCACCCATGGGTGTGCCACCTAAAGTGCAGCCTATGTTTGTTGGCTCTACCTAAAGAATCACTGGGTTACACTGCACCCATGGGTGTGCCACCTAAAGTGAAGCCTATGTTTGTTAGCTCTACCTAAAGAATCACTGGCTTACACTGTACTCATGGACGTTTGCCTCGCACTCTCTTCAAAGACAAAATAGCTATAGTCTGTTTGGCCAAAAATCAAGCTTTGTTTCCCCTAAAAATTTGACACCATATTAGGGCCCTGAAAGACGTTAAAAGTTCCTCCATAATAGAAGGGTGTTTTGCTAGAGTTAACAAACATTTGGCTTCCATGAGTTTCAATATAAAGGTGCAAAAACTTATCAGCATAATTATAGCACACAAACATTGTCATCAAACTCCTGGCATGTAGCCTGAATAAGCCAAGCAAATATGAATAAAGCATATAACGAGAAATATTCGTCAAATGGTCTCGTTAAGTAAATTATACTTCACTTTGCGAAAGAAATTTATCGCTTGTATCCGTGTTACGCATCGAAAAAGTGAGGAGTCATCGCATGACATTAGGTAACAGAGGTAATACTCACGAGTTTCACGAATTCCAATTCCACGATTTTTCGCCGAGTAACAAATTTAAAACTTCAATTCTTACCTTACAGTGGTTGGTTCATTTACCTTACATTTGCCAACACTAATAAACATGAACAAAACGATGAAATCCGGCACTCTTCTTTCAGAAGTAGCAAGCCGCATGAAGTAAAATCCACCGATATGCGCTGCATTCTCACTACAAAAATAAAATACGACGAGGAAGAAAAAATGCCAGATCTTCGCCTCGGCAATGTATTCCAGCTACCACTGAAGCCGGCATATCTCCAGAAGGTGGACTCGAAGTAGGACAACCCTTGTGATTTTTTTCGGAGCCCCTTGCGCGCAAACTAATTTATTCTGGCGCGAAATGAAGATTAAGAAAATGTATCTGAAATCTAATACACGACAAGAAAATTTTTGCACTTTCAAGGAGCGCGACATATTAAATGGGATTAAGTCGGATTAGCTGCCCGTGGAGAAAACATCCCTGCGTGGGATGGTACTTCCAGTAAAAAGCCTCTGTGTCCTCTCATGCTTCAACCGAAAAATAAGTAGTTTCATCCCAGTTTTATACATAAGAATAGTTCTGGACAGTTTTTATCTGCTTATTTTCTATTCTGAGAAAGTCTCAACTTGAATCTGACGTTTGCTGTTTGGCAATCTCTCCAATATTCATGAAAAAAATGGGACCAGGGAAAAAAGTTTGGATAAACGAAAAGTCTGGATAATCAAGATCCAGATAACCAAGGTCTGACTGTATGGAATTTCTGTGCTCATTCATCAGACATCATGTAGCGGGGAAACCGTTTGTGGGTTTATGAAGTGTCAGCTGTTTTCTCTGGCTATTTGCAAAGAAGGCATGTTTAATAGACGTTAGGAAAAATAAAAATCAAATTAACATCAATGCAGGCAGTGTGTATGTTTAATGTATTTCTTTGCTTATTAATAAAACTGTTGTTGTCGTTGTTGTTGTTGTTGTTGTTGTAGAAAAAAGATTTTATTCGAAAAAGTGAAAACCTCTCTCTTAAGCAAAAGAATACAATCTTGCAAACAACCAAAATGTGTCCACCATGTTCTGTTTATTTAAGACTTCAGGTTTTCGCACAATATTGAACAAGAAAGTACCTTACATGTTTAAATACAACTTGCATTGTCATTCTTTTTGGTTTATTTACCAACAAAACCAAGCATTCAACGAAATATATTGAATCCGGCACCAATGAATTCACATTGACGATATTCCTAAATTATTAGAAGCATAATGGGGGTGCGAGATGAACGGGAAAGAAAATGCACGTTTCCAGCCCTTTACTGAATTCGTTGACAAAACTGAGTAGTTGAACTTTTAGAAGCTTTTATAGAGCGTAGGATGCATAATATCGAACAACCGGCGAACAAAGAAAAACAATCTTCGACGATCACACGAAAAAAACTTTGCAGGACTTTTGATTTTTGCTTTAATAATAAACTTACCTCTCTTTTCACCCCGTTTTCCGCCATCGCAGTGTTTTCTTTATCGTTAAAAGTTAAAAGCAAACATCAGGAAAACATCTTCGAAAACAGAAACTTTCTTACGGGAGGTTTTCCAAGACGGAAATCCGCTGCCTGCAATGCATCGCAGGAAGGAAGAGGAAGCCTGGGTCCCAAAGTTTACTGCGCGTGCACTCGCTTTCGCGGGATAAGTCACGTGATGTACACTCAAAAGCGAAAAAGTCCAATTGACAGGGATTGCATGACTTTTTATGAAAGCTTTCAATTTTAAGATTATCTCCTTTTCTTCTGAAAATTTTGTTATAAAGAGTTGAATTCGATTTGTTATGTCTGGTATTGCGATCGGCCGATTAACAGAGGAGAGAAAAGCTTGGCGAAAAGATCATCCTTTCGTAAGTGCTTACATAGTTGCCCTACTTCATGTGAAAAGCTTAATGTTCGTCGTTTCATTGATTTTCCTAAGACGATTTCGACAACTTTATATTTAAATTGAATTCTGTTGTTCTTATAAGGGATTTGTTGCCAAACCTGCAAAAAACGCCGATGGTACGTTAAATCTCATGAACTGGGAGTGTGGTAAGTCTTACTGGAATATGATCACTGCATTCATGATCACTGTTTTCAAAAAATCAAGGTTACTCTACAAAACTACCATCCTTGTAAATACTTGCTTTTTGTTTCGATAACGACACAAAACAGATATTTGTTTGCTTCGTGATAAATCAATATTTTCTTTTTATCTTTCCCACAGCGATTCCTGGAAAGAAATCGGTATGTACGATAATGTTTTTGAAGTGGAGTTAAATGAGAAGTAATTGTTAATCTTCCTGAGTCTCGTTCATATTAAACATTAGAGCGAAATTTTTTTCCGGTCCTAAAATATCAGGTGGATTCAAAATAATAAAAATAGTAATAAAAACTTTACCGGTCTCAGACGCAATCATTCTTCAATTTGTGATTGTACGTACTTACATGTATGCCTGTTCTTTGTAATTATACCTATGTTACATAAGGAAATTCTAGAAGAAAGATTGCGGAAAGTTGACAATTTTTTTTCCTGTTGCTAAATGATTTGAAAATATATTTTTTGCGTTATGACTTCTCACATGTCGTTTATTATTTGTTAGACTCCTTGGGAAGGTGGATGTTACACTCTGAGGATGGTTTTCAAGGATGATTACCCTTCAACACCTCCTAAATGTAGGAATTTTTATCTTTTGTTTTTATTCAAGGCGTGCTGGGGATATCTAACGATTAATTTAATTTTCAGACATTTCTTATTGTTTCACAGAAAAGCCTAAGGGAGAGGTACCTATGTTATTTACAAGGTCAAATTTTTTTCAAGCCCACTTTCCAGTGTCCTAGCCCCATTCTCATGCTATTTCCCGTCATGTCTTTATTCCTCCTTCAGAAAACAGTGACCCATATACTCAAGAAGATTGGCAAAGTTGGTGTAACAGACTGTTTTTACCTTTCCCTGTTTTCTTGTAAGATCATTGCAATCTTTCATCTTGACTGCTGGGGTGAATATCTTTGGAAAGGGAGGCATAAAAAATTAGGGAGAGTGTGTTAACTTCACCACAGCTCATTTTCAAGGAGCAATTGCCAGCCTCTGATTCATCATCAGGCAAAAATTATTTTATTGGCATTGACAGTGCATCTGGTTAGAGTGACAAGTTGGCAATTCCAAAACTAGCTTTTGCACATAATGAGAAAACATGTTTTTTAGACAGTGTCTCAAGGTTGATTTCCACTGACATGTTTTTGGCTATGCATGTTAATGCATGTCAATTTTAATCATGTAAGTAAAATTGAGGGAAGATAAAAAGTGCTGAGCTAAAACGAGAAGTTGAGCGAGGTTCAACTTTTACGCTTACGAGTGACCTTTCATGCATTGCCTCTATTTTATTTACAAATGTAAATTTTATGCACATACACACGTAAAAATTATGTGACACTGGAAATCAACACTGAGTGAAGAATTAGCGTTGCAAATGAACTGAACATGGCTTGTATGGCTATGTCGATATCCTGTACTTTGCAAGTTTATTTTTACACGTTGTTGTGACTATTTTTATTTTGGCCTGCTTCTGATCGTACGTTTCTATTTGGTTTTGTAAGTACTGTACACAGTAACAACATTGTTTTCAGGGGTCCGATAAAGTCTCACCTGGTAGTGTGGGGCAAGGAGATTTTCTTACTGAGCAAGTAACTTTAAAATCTCACTTGCCCAATGGTCAAGAGTCCAGGCAATTCATCCTCTAACCAGGCCTTCTGATAGGGTGCGAAAAAAAATCAGAAATTATGCGGCATTTTCAGGACAGATTGTGCGATAAGATAGGACTATTATGCGATAAATTATGCGATTTTTTCAGGGCTAATTAACATTGTTTTACCAGGTTTTAAATTATGAAAATCACATTAATGTTGTTTAACAGGCAATTGAATGTAAAAGAATAAGAAAACATCTATTTTAAAACAAAATAGTTAAGTTTGTCCAATTATCTTGACCCGGAATAGAAAACAAATAGTAAGAAAGAAAAAGGACACTTGTTTAATATTACATGATGCTGTTACACCACTGACCACACTGCTTGTCTCTGAATGAAAATGGTTGCCCAGATACCGCTATCAAAGGTTTGAGATGTCTTCCAAGGCTTTCTTTTGTGGTAAATCATTAGAATTTATTGTTTACTTTACTTGAATTTAGCATTTCTTTTACGAATTTATTATGTGATTTTCCTCAAATTGTGCAATCGGATGCGATTTGAGGCCAAAAAATGTGCAAAATCGCACCATCGCATAATATCAGAAGCCCTGTCTGACCAATGCTTCCTTTAAACAATGAGTTGGAATCTTGCTGATGCCAAAAATTGACAGAGCACACAAAAATTATTGTACACCCGAAATTTGAGAGGAAGTGCATTTAAGGGAGACATTTTATTGGCTACCATGTTGAAGGGCATACTGTTGCCCTCCAACATGATAGTGATGCTCAGATGTGCTGTAAATGTTACCACATCATCTTTTCAACATTTTCCTTGAAGTTTAAGTGCCAAATTTGTGTTCAGAAAGAGGTAATTCACATTTTGGTCACACTACCAACTAAGAACTTACTCATTTTAAGAAAGTGGTGCGGGTTTGAAAAACCAAATCACTATTATTTTGTTTAAGATATGACCCACTAATCATTTTTGGAAGGCAAAATCATACAACTTTTATTTTCATAAGAACTATGTCACATGACCTCTTAGTGCAAATGGCCTATTTACTTTTTATATTCAATGTACTCATTTAGGTGTGTATGAATACACAAAAACCAAGGGCCTTGATTCGAGAGAAGTTACATCATTGCCAAAATGCCAACATGTGATCAACCGTGACTCGATTTTGCTAATAACCCAATGCTGTTCGGTCTAGTTTGTGACTTTGAATGATTGATGTTGTCATATAACGTTGGTCAGAAGTAGCAATGGCTGTAGCAATGCTTAATTATTATCTCAATCTCTGATTTCTCGTTTTCTGTACATCATTCATATTTAAAGTTTTGTTGAAAATTTTATCCTGCCTGGTTCTTATTTTAATTTGGTTTTCAATTTCTGTATAGGTGGTCCCGCTCAAGTTTTAACTCTTTTGCTCTGCTTACAAAAACATTAAAACCTGCACGACTGATTACACTGAAAGATACAGAATACGCGCAAACATAGATCACAAGCAAATTCTTGCCTTGGTACGCCATAGACTTTGTAAGCAAGATGCTGTTGACACTTTCAAAACTCTTTAAAGTGTTAACTAATCACTTGCTGGATGGCAGGAGCTATTTATAACTTTCTGTATTTGGTGAGCATACTCTCTACTGGTTTGCTCACGGTATTTTCCATGAAATGTGAAAAATCTCCAGTTTATGTTTAATGAAGCTACTAAACTATAATCAGTCTTAACCACCTTTCATAAATGTTGGTGAGAGACTAGGTACAAAAAATCCTTTTTTAAATGCATATACTTGGCTTATGATATGTGCTTCATCGTTCACATGGCTGCAGAATCAGATGCACAACCACTCTTTGGCTCTCTTTGGTTGTTTTATGTAAAAATGGCTGGAACCGCTAACTCTTACAATCTAGAGATACCAGATGGAAAGAAAAGATTAAGCTTTTCAAAGAAAAAAATTCTTGAATGTAACTCCAAGTAGCAAAGTTGATTTTGTTGATGTATCAGCGTAAGAGGGAAGCTCCACAGCTGCCAAACGGCTCAAACCAAAAGAGAAACAAAGAGAAGATGCCAGTGGAAAATTCAGATATCATCATTTTGGATATCTTTGCATGGTCTATTTATATGTTACTGTTTTCAGATAATTTGTCATTTTAAATGCGTACTTTAGTTTGAAAAGGTTTTTCTGGACAAACAGGTTTTAATAATTCTAGTGACATGCGCAAGGCTGAGCATGTAATGTGACAAAACCAAAACGTGACCAAAATGGTGCTCCATCGATATCACCGCTCGAAATAAACCGCCTCCTCATCACAAGGCTCATTTGCATAGAATGAAAGTTTACACCACTCGACCGACCGACCAACCGACCAACCGACCAACATTGAGTGCCCCCTATAACCTAAGTTAACCAGTGGACCTTTATGAAAACACATCATAAAATTACATTCAGATTTTATGATATATTTTTGCTTATGGCATTATTTAAAGCTGTGGCTTCTTCTTTCTAGAAGAAAGTAGCCTACTTTTATGAGCAAAGTAGCTGACACGTTTCGTTGGCCGTAGGTGCTTATTGAAACCCCTGCTTACTTGATGCCTAAACCCCAGGTACAACTAAACCAAAAGGGCCGCTCATTAATATGGTAACTGTAAATCATGTAATTGACACTCCCTGTGAAATAAATGCCTATTGTCTACTAAACAGCCTCTCTACAATCTTTAGTTTGTATTATAGACCCGTTTCCAATACATATTACAGGTCAAATTTGTCTTCAGGCTAATTTTGATTTAACATAGGTTGATTCTCAATTTTCTTTGTTTCCTAACCCTACGAGACAAAGGAAATAAGGAATCAACCTAGGTTTTAAAAATTTAACCTGAAATCAAATTTGACCTGTAACATATACACCCCCTGTCTAATAGATGCCCCACCCCCCCAAGCCATGACAGTAACTCCAAAATAATAGGAATTAGCAAAAAGAGTAGAATCATTCAATTTATACAGTTTCGTGCTTGATTAACAAAAGTTTCGGCATTGCATCTTGTTCAATTTTGAGTTTAAAGTAAGTATAAGCCACCAATGACAACACAATGACCCTGAACAAGGATTTTGACATCCAAGATGACACCTGAAAGAGGGATATGGATCTTTGCAAATGTAGATGGCCTAGACATACAGTATCAGTTGATGGACTGGATGTTTCGCCGTTTATAAAATGTCTTGACATTTTTGTGGAGAGCATATTGCTGTGGTTTTGTAGAGGTTGTTAAATGACTCTCTTTTTCAAACGTCTCCTGTTTATTAAATTCCTTCTCTTGGAGCCCTTAAATTAAATGTAAAAGCTACAGGCATCTATTAGATCATATATGGTTTATGAACAATCTTATTACAAATAATTCAGAGGGTTTGCAAAGAATTTCTGAAAATACAGTGATGTACATGTATTTCCTTCCTGCTTGCTTCTTTGTTGTTATACCCCTTCATTCAGTCGATAGTAGGATTTGAGTCAGCTCAAACAGAGAAAATTAGGGGACAAAGAGTGTTTTTATCATTAGATTTTTCCTGTTGAAGACATGAGTCAGCAGGGTCATATTTCAGTACATAACTAGTCAAGCATGAAGTGTGCAAAAATTATGCAGATGCTTATCATATTTCTAACTGTGGTCATGTTTACTGGTGTTAATGTTTTCATTTGGTGATAGTGGGATTATCTTTAGCAGAGCATTCACATGGTGTGAAGAATAACTTTATTTGATCATTCACATTCATTTTACAAAGATGAAGTGATTTGGAGTGTGTATTTTGACACCTCAACTTTCCTCAGTAAAAAACATTTGTTGATCTTAAAGCATTACAAAGTAAATGTATTTCAAAGTTCTTTTTTTTAAAAAAAAACAAGACGCTACGGAGCGTACACTTTGGCGTCGTGGTTGTGGAACTAATTAATTGTAAATGCGGAGGAATAGTAAGAAATCAAATATGGTAAGAGTGAGGTGTTAATTTGTGAAATTATGGGATTTGTCAGGATATTCTGAAAAGAGCAACATCCAAGAGGCCTACTTGCCAAAAACTAGCATTTCGGGACAAATTGTCTCCGAGGTATTAGCCCTGTTATGCTCTGATGACTCCATACAAATCCTTTTAAAAAAACAATTCTCTATTTTTCTTAGTCACATCAGGCTTCAAAAACAGCGTAGCAGTCTCATGTACTGATTAAAGATATGTAAGGCATGGGTAAGGAGTCTATTACGTTGAGCATGGAATTGGCTAAAACTCAAAGTCACGAGTTCGAATGTTTTGAGGATAATTATTCACTGACTATCAGCACGCAGGGATGTCGGATTAACACAAGGAAGTTTAACACCAAAGGAACATAGCCTTTACAGAGCTTTAAAACACAGCATCCACCAACGCAAACTTGACTTGACCTTTGAGTAAAACTAAACAGCCTCTACCAATAATAACAAACTCTCACTTGAACTTCAGATATCTTACGGCTTCCACGAACTTGTAAACACAGAACCTGAAAATCGACCTTCGTCACACTTGACTAAACACAGCAGTCCAGCTCGTGGGAAAAAACTTAGATCGTCAAAAGAACTCGCTTGGAACTTGTATACCGTTTGACATAAGGTTCCAGAAATTTCTTAACAGGCGAATAGTAGTAGCTTTTCGACATATTTTATGATTTCAGTAACTGATGGAAATCTGCTGACTCATGCTGAAATGTAAACATGCCCTAATTAATTATTCATGTATAATCCAAAAGTGTAGAGAACGTTCGAGAAAGTCACGTAACGCATGAAAGCAATTTTACTACATAACACTCAACAAAGACAAAATCTCTTTGTGCAGCATTTTGTAACTTTAAATTCATCATAAAACAGTTTGAAAGGAGGGCTCACTCGTGAAATGTTTTTTAGCACTCGAAATATCCTCTATTTATTCCTCGAGTAATTAAAGACTAAACTCGAAGTGATCTCAAGATATCACGAAGTAGTCCGGTCTCATTTCGTGAAATAGTTGAAACAAGCCGAAAAGTCACGAACTTGCACGCCCAATCTTGTCCCGAGACTAGTGCATCATTTCATAACTATTTTTCATATCCCAAACTACCTTGGGTCGCAGTAGCGCAATCGGCTAATCCCCCAACTTAGAGTCTCCTCTGATCTGATGGGTCACACAGGTGAGTCGGTTCAAACCCCGGGAAAGCCAAAATAATAATTCTTTCTTCCTCGAAAAAGTTAAAGAATAAATCAAAGAAATCGAAGTGATCTCAAGATATCTCAAACTAATTTGGCTCTCACTTCGTCAAATAGCTGAATAGAACTGAAAACCTACAGACGTTGCTTGCCCAATCTTGTCAAAAAATTGCAACTTTGATACATTCCTGAGCCGCGAATCCTTTACTTCGCGCTCCGCCAAAGTTAAAAAAAAAGAAGACAACTGGATCCTACTTGCACAGCCAAACTGACATGTACAGAAAAAAAATTGTTATGGAAGCATGAGAATGGTGCCCTGGCTCAAACTCTGCAAAAGTGAAGGCTTCTTATAAGAAATTAAATTTAATGTATTTTAAATACTGGTTATGATATATACACGTAGTAAGACAATATTTATTGTTATATCATATAACAAACTGTTTCAGTGTGAAATGATTAGGAAATGAAGGCTTAATAAAAAGTGTATCTTTTACTTTTTCAGGTAAATTTGAACCTCCAATCTTTCACCCTAATGTATATCCATCAGGAACAGTATGTTTGTCTCTTCTGGATGAAGAAAAGGATTGGAGGCCAGCCGTCACTATTAAACAAGTAAGAAATCTGAAAGAGCGTGAGCAACCAAAGACAATGCCAGCGTAATGGCCTGGCCATAGCGAAAATGCTGTAGAAACCCAAAAGCCCCTGTGAAGTCATAAGTGAATCTCCAAAAATCACATACAAGAGACTGCTGACTAGCATTGTCTGGAGTTTAACTTAGTCTTAATTTCATTTATCCCAAGGCTGTGCTCTAAAAAAAACTAAGATTTTCTAGTCACCGGAGAGTGAAAGTTGGGCACCAGGGGCCACTAGGCTCCACTAGAGCACAGGCTTGTAGCCACATTTCAGATTAAGATTTTGTGTGCAGAAGTTTATCAGTAATTTTGTGATTCATTTTCTAGGTTTTATTGGGAATTCAAGACCTACTTAATGATCCTAACATTAAAGACCCTGCACAGGCAGAAGCTTATACTATATATTGGTAAGTAACACATGGTCAGAAAATATATATCATCTGGGCTGAGTTGTTCAAAGCTGGGTTAAGATAACCCAGGGTTAGTGCGAGATTTGAAAGCTTAGAAAGCATTTCAGTTTTAATTCTTTTTGACTTCAAGTTGATGATTGGAAGCTCTAAAAATAGCACAGAAAATTATCCAAGAAAATGCTTTTGAACACAAGAAAAAGAAACGCAGGTTAAATTTAACCCCAGTTTAAGTGCTAATTGGCCTTCGAACAACTCTGGAGTTTACAACTGGGTTGCCTGGTTCATTAGGTAAATTAAACTAAGAAATTTATGTGATTTTTCTGTCTGTATTCCTGACAAAATTTTGAAAATGGGAACTGGAGCTTTGAAATGAGCTGCCACTTTGAGTAAGGGGAAATTTTCTAATCCACCAGCTCCCTTGTTTCATTGCTTCACAAGAGAATTTGTTTTTAACAAGGAACATTTAAATACTAGAACTACCTTTTATGTCATAAAAATAATTCAAAGGTACGTGTAGTTCGAGTATTTAAATGTTCCTGTTTTAAGAACAAATTCTCTGGTGAAGCGAAGAAATAAGGTAGCTGGTGGATCAGAAAATTTCATATTAAATCAACACAGCACCTATACCTTGTAATACATTTTTAACAGAAAAAAACATAGTTTGTTGTTAGTAAATGTGACCCAGATGCCTTGTGTAGATGTTTGAATGTTGGTAGCACTATATAAAGTTCTATAATTTTACTGATTGTTTTTTTGTTACGTCTTTTTGCTTGCTTTGCTTGGCAAAATTACTATTTTTATTTATTATTCTTTGTTTTGCAGCCAAAATAGAGCAGAGTATGACAAAAGAGTCAAGTCCCAAGCACAAAAAATGGCTCCCAAATGAAAAAGGATTAGCTGCGGTAAACCTTTGCTATGAACAAAGAACTTTACTAAAAACAAGCAGAAGGACTAAATGCCTTATTCATCTTCTCCATGGGACATTCTACATCAAAAGGGGAAAAGGGAGATGTTATAAGATTATTTGTCTCTACTGGTTGTCAGTTTTGTTCATAAAGCAAGAGAACGTCATGTTGCAAATAATCCTCTTCTGAGGGTGTTGGTCCATTTTCGTGCTGTACTGTGAGATTTCCTTATATTTTACAAGCTTCTTCTCTTTCTTTGCAACACTTTGTACTCAAGAGACATGGATTTTCAGTGATTTCTCAGTGGTCAAAACCGCTCAAGTGCACAGGTTTTGTTAAAGAAAGATGATAATAATATTATTATTGACTGTCTTACAGCTCTTTGCATTATAAGGCTGATTAAAGCATCTTAATGGATATGTAGTTCTTTCTTATTAACTCTTTACAGTGGAACCTTGATTTAAAGAATCTCTACACAATGGAAGTCTTCAGTATAAGGAATGCTATTCCTAGCCCCAGTAATAGTAAAGTATAAAAAAACAGAACCTCGACATAACAAAACCTCATTATAGCAAACATATTTTGTCAGTCCCTTGGCCCTTTGTTATATCAAAGTTCCACTGTATCTTGAAATCTGGTTTTGATTGTTTCATTCGTGGCATGGTAGGGCATAAATGTACTTGACGTTTCACAGAAATCATGATTATTTTAATGTGTTGCTGTAAGTATTAGACAGCAAAGCTGTTCATAAAATAGTTTAGTTGAACCTCAATTATCTGGCCCCTGATTATAGGAACCAGAATTGTTGTTACCTTGATTTTTTTCATGAATAATGATGCATTCCCACTTGCCAGACGAGAGGTAACAATTTTGTTTTGTTTGATAAATTGCCTTTGAAACGGACTTCTGTACTAAACAAGTGCTTTAACCTGAATGCTGAAACTGAGCTATTTGCTATTCCACAGATGACAGTGCATTTTTGCTATTGTTGTGGGTAATCGTCCTTTGAAATGATAGAAGTAGCAACAAGGAAGACCACATCAATGTTCATGTAATTTTTCGATGATCAGAAATCTTGATTGTTTGGATGATTGAGGTTCTAGTGTAATATACCTGGCAGATCTGATCAGGGAGGGGGGGGGGGGGCATGAGATGATAGTGACTACTAATGCCAGAATTCCCTTTTCTCTATCCAATCTACATATAACATAGCCTGTGAAAAGGCTCCCATGTATAGCGGATGAATAAGAAAATCGGTGAGCAAAGCAAGTTGAGTGTAACCTGGGGAAGCAAAAAATGGTGGGGGAGCCTGTAGACTTTATTTTGTTTGCACCCATCCATATTACCATATTCTTGTATCATTACCTGATTGGTCAGATCATTGAGTGTTTACAATTAAGTGATGAAAAATATTTGCATGCCTGCAAATGTTATTGAAACTGATGCACTCAAGAATTAAAAACTTCATAATTTGACAGGTGTAATAACCTTATTGACATGTCATTGACAGACACTGTATGTGTTACAGGATAATTACAAGTGGGCGGATGGGGAACGTCAAAACCAAGTCCACAGGCTCCCCCACCCTTTTTTCTTCCCTCAGGCCCTGCTCCAACTAGGGAGCCTGTCCACAGGCTACATAATATAACATTTTATCTTTTTGGAACCTTCCTTATAGACTGGAAAAAGAACAATTTTGTAAGCAGATTATGTTTAGTGTAATTGTTTTTTTTTTCAAGCTTGAAAGTGCATTAAGGGTAGGTCGAGATTCCACTGTTATTTTTTTTGGTTCTACACGTATTTTTTTGGTTCAGCGTAAGATTATCATGTTTGTATGACCCATAACTTTCCAGATTGTCTTCCAACTTTCCAACTGCCTAATGCCTTTAATGTTTATGCAGTGATTGTTGCTGGAAGCATAGCTGAAATATTTAACAAATTATTGTTATTTTCATTTTGGCTTTGTCCAAATGAAAAGCTGTTTTCTATTATTTCAGCCATGCATGATAGATAAAATAATTATTATAATGTATTATAATATTGCATGTATGATTGGTCGTCTAGCTAAGGCTTCTCACTTAACAAAAGGTATTGAATTTATTTAACTAGAAAAGTGGTAATATCTCTCACTCGTCATTAGACGTACAACAGACTTCTCCCGCATTCCACTTCAGAGAGCAAACGTAAGAAAACGAGCTCAAGTTGGGATAAACAATTTCGTACCAATTACTGTATAAAGTCAGCCCAAGCCTTGAGTTGGTTTCCTTTGTTCACAGGAATGTAGGGAAGGTCTATTAACGCTTTTTGTCTTTTGCTGGTTTGGTATCAAATAACATTTAAAGTTATTAACAATGACATCTCTGCCTCGTGTACTGGTTTATTTAAAAACACAATACCACATGGAAAGTGTTTTGGTGTTTTGTACGGTATTTATGTTGTATTAATTTCTTGTCCCAGGTAATTTTTCTTGTTCTTTTGTTAGTCTCGCTGGCGTAAGCAGCGAGGCTCTTAATTTGCAACGCGTTTTTCTTCGTATTTGTGACACAAAAGGGGGTCATTGTGCCAGGTGTTTCCAGCGGAGACCGTGGAAACTGGGAATAAGAATCATTACGTGATCGAAGCCACGCATGTTTTGCGAAGAAAGCTTAGGAAAGATCAAATTTAGTGCTTTTCCGAAACGTATCGGTCCACGAATTATATCGCTTGAAAGCGTCGATTGGAACAAGTGAACACATTAAGTGAACACTACCAGGATGGGCTCCAGACACTACCGAGTGGTGGAAAAAAAATAAGAAACTTAATTAGCAAAACTGCGATTGTCGGGAGTGCTGACCATTTGCACGGAAATTTCGGTGGATTTCCTTCAAATGGTACTGGTATTTTTTTGGCACCGAAAACAGGAACGGGATTGAGTTGTACCATTTACAAAATACCGGTAAAGTTTTCGCTTTCTCTGGACATCAAGCCTGGCACCAGTAATCCAAATAAATAGTACAGAAAATTTCGGTTGTTTCGGTAAAAACGGGAAAAAGGTAATACCTCGAAAGGTATTCCTTTTTTTCCCGAAAATTTCCACCGGGGTGAACCGCTCCATTTGAATTCTCCCCAAATTTCCGGGTTTTCCATACAAATGGTAAGCGCGTCAGGTGTTGTAAACTTTCAGTGTATGCAAATTAGTCTTGCGATGAGCATGCGGTTTATTTTCGGCGATGATTGAAATGACGTGCCATGTAAATCACTTTTTTGATCTCTGATCTCTGGTTATTTCTCTGGAATCGTAGCCTGCAAACGGCAGACGTTTCTCCTCGCTCTTCGCCGCTGAGGGACGTTTCGCGAGGAGGAACGTCTGCGACTCAGCGACAGAAATTCCATACTGATGACGTAAATCAATGTTTACATAATAAATCCGGTAGTCATGGGGTTTCAAATGCAAATTTGTTCAATTTTACATTTCTCCTTGTCGATTTTGGTAAATTGTTGTGTTCATCTGCGAATGAGCTCCAGCTAAACTCAAATGCTTCTTCTAGAGAAGACTATATTCCACAAATATTGGCTGTTTTGTTAGAGATTCATCGCGTTTACATGTGACCTTTGTGGCCTTTTAATATTAAAATATTGTTTTTTGTCTGTCATTTGTAAACAATGGCTAAAACAATGAAATTACTCCGTCGACCAATTAGCGCTTCTTACCGGATTCAGGACAGATTTTACGTCATCAGTATGGAATTTCTGTCGATGAGTCGCAGACGTTCCTCCTCGCGAAACGTCCCTCAGCGGCGATGAGCGAGGAGAAACGTTTGCCGTTCGTAGGCTACTAAAATCGAGGCCCTTGAATCTTCGTGTATTTAGCCTGCGACCGCAGACGTATTTCCGGTCGTCGCTAACACGCGATAAAAAGTATCAACGTCGATAAAATAGGAAGTAAAAAACCTTTAGCGAGTAAATCCTGTTTCGTGTAGAAGTAATCGCCTGCCTATTTCTCGATCTAATCTCCAAGCAAGGGAACCTTACCACCGCTGTGAGAGCGTTCTTGTTTTCACTTCATTAGCATACATTACCATACCCAAAAACAAAAGAAAAACAAAAATTACCTGAGATAAAAAAGTAACTACAGCATTTACGCACGAGTTGTTGACGTAGAAATAAAATCGAATGAGTGAGATTTCTGATGCAAAAACAACGAGTGCCCGCACTTTCCATGAAGTACTCCATATACACCAATCTTAAATTTTAGTGCGTAAATCACCCGGGCCTGGTGTAGTCCGGGGGGGGAGGGGGGGTACTCCCGCGAATTTTGGATAGGGGTGTGCCGCGAAGGTTCGTGAACCCTAATCCTATTTACGGACTAAGAAAGCGAAAACTGATACCCTTTTTAAGGCCGAAAGCGGAAAAATGACACCCTATTCAAGGAAAAAAAAAAATTATTAATGGCATGAAAAGGAAAACTTTATTTCCCCTTTGTAACATTGGATGTATAGCATCAAGCATAAAATACCAGAAAAGGCCTAGTTTAAAAAAAAAAAATGTTCGTTTAGGTGGGCGTTTTCACACTCCAGTATTAGATAATACAATTACGCTACCCTATCTAAGGACCACACCAGGGACACAGAAATAAAAGGGTCAGAAAAGATACCCTATTTAAGGACCGAGAATCTCAAAAACCATACCCTATTCCGCGGCACGTACCTATATAGCCCATATATGGGAGTACCCCCCCCCCCCGGGGGTGTAGTACACCCGGTTAAGTCAAAAACCGTTTATTCACGTCCGTTACACACTGTACTCTTAAACCGAAAAGAACTAACCGAATAAATTAAACAAAGGCTATATGTATACATGTAAATTCTGTCAGGTCCCGAGTGTATTACATCACTTGCATTGTTACTCGTGCATCACTACACACTACATTCCCCTTTCCTAAATGTTCAACAAATCAAAGTCTTGGAATAGCCCCTATGCATGATTACGTCAGACGAGTAAATTTCACCAACAAGCCTCGTTTGTGAACAAAATTTTTTGCATTTGCACTTTTTGTGCGTGGGTATTCTTTTCAACTCTACTGCCTTGGGAATTCATTTCTGTGAAACTTCGCTTATTTTTAATTTCAAAACGAGGCTTGGTGGTGAAATTTGCTTGTGTGACGTAAACATGCATAAGGGCTATTAACCTAGACACACGATAAAAAAAAAAAAGAAAAAAGAAAAAGAAATTCGAGACATCCAGTTCAAGCACTTATATGGCTGTATAACGCACAGGCGGCCTTACAGTCCTGGTTGACCTCCGAATGGGCCTTCCCGCACAGGTATCTTTTCGGGGAAATGCGTACCATAAATCCTCTATTAAACCCCCGGGGGGCTTATATATTTCAAGCCCATTTGAGGAGGGGGGGGGGGCTTATTTGAGAGAAGGGGCTTATTTAATTTAGAAATGACGATGGTATCAGTTCTCCGCAAAGAACTAAAATACAAAGTGGAAAAGCTTAAGTATAAGAAGTTTTATGTCATGCAGCCGAGGATCAGAATCAAATCCGGACTTCCAGTTGGTAAATAAACTATTCCGGATCAGTGCTGCACACGGAGTTGATTAATGCAATCTATCATTTATTAGTGAAGAGTAATTAGGGGTGGGGAGGTGGGGTCTAATAGAGAGGCGGGTTATTAACTTTCTTCCCTTCAAAACAGGAGGCTTATTAGAGGGAGGGGGCTTATTTGAGAAGGGGGACTTAATAGAGGATTTACGGTAGATTGTACTCGACAATTTTCAGTTACTTCAGACGTTCCTGGAATTTCACTTGGCACCGATACGTCTGTCGTCTCTGAAACCTTGCTTGTCCCTGGATCATCCGCCGGCACCGTAGAACCCGCCTGTACCATTTGGTCTCCGTTGCCCTTGGATACATCACTGTGCTGGTTGTACTTCTTTGAAAACGCAGTGTTCCTTAATTTTCAGTTCAACACCAACCACCTGAATTCTGCTTTTAAGATAGTTTCTGAACCACTCAAGGGCAATACCTCTTATCCCATAAGTTGTTCAATGAGTATTGACAAGAGATCTCTTGGTATTGAGTGATACACTACGAGCCTCAGCGCTCCGGAAGTTAAAAAATTCGTACCGTCTGCTGGTAGCTATGAAGTGACGTAATCATCCAGTTAAGTATCCATCACCGTAACACTTTTGCGGTCAACTACCGCAGCGCTCGTAAAGTACTTTAATTAAAACCGTGTTCAAAACCCTGTAGGAAGTCTGTTTATTTTTGAGTCGATTAATGCACTGCTGACTTTCACGAGGTCACTTTTGCATAAATTATCAAACATTATGTTAAGCGGGAAATCTACCTATGGTTCGCGGGAGAAGCAACTTCTATAGCGGCGCAAGACAAATGTTTCGAGAGTCGAGGATGTGCTCACAAACTATTCACTATGCGGCGAAAGGAGAAATCACTGGCATGATAGCTGCATGTAATGGTAATTTTATCAATCCAGGTCGCGCCGTGTTCGCTCGAGAACGCTGTGACAACCTCATTTGGCGCGCTTCTCAATACTTCCAAAACATGTTGTAACTGGTAAGTAGACTTAAGCACTTAGTATCGCCAAGCCATTCGAATCGGTGTATACCCAATTCTTTGTCTGAAGATTCTCGCAAACACATATAGCAAGTAAATCTGGATGGATTGCAGGAAGAGGAAATTGTCTCCCTAAACGCAGCAAGATTATATTTTGAAGGATGGCGGCACAATTCAACGCGTCTTCCAGGTCAGCCCTAATTCCTCCCCCCGGGTTGTTCTATATCCTTTCTGGTTCATCCAGGTAGAATTCCTGGCATGATATTATTATGCCTGAGCGCTTCTAGGATATATAACACGTTTAGCATTTCAACCCGTTGCCGTAAAAAACAATTTAGACAGTTGTTCTATATCCTTTCTGGTTCATCCAGGTAGAAGTCCTGGCATGATATAATTATGCCTGAGCGCTTCTAGGATATATAACACGTTTAGCATTTCAACCCGTTGACGTAAAAAAAAATTTAGGCAGTTGTTCTATATCCTTTCTGGTTCATCCAGGTAGAAGGCCTGGCATGATATTATTATGCCTGAGCGCTTCTAGGATATATAACACGTTTAGCATTTCAACCCGTTGCCGTAAAAAACAATTTAGACAGTTGTTCTATATCCTTTCTGGTTCATCCAGGTAGAAGTCCTGGCATGATATAATTATGCCTGAGCGCTTCTAGGATAAATAACACGTTTAGCATTTCAACCCGTAGCCGTAAAAAACAATTAGGTAGTTGTTCTATATCCTTTCTGGTTCATCCAGGTAGAATTCCTGGCACATTATTATGCCTGAGCGCTTCTAGGATATATAACACGTTAAGCATATCGACCCGTAGCTTTAAAAAAAAATTAGGCAGTTGTTCTATATCCTTTCTGGTTCATCCAGGTAGAAGTCCTGGCATATTATTATGCCTGAGCGCTTGTGAGATATACAGTAGCAGTTTGGCCCGTAGAAAAAACAAACTCAGCCGTTTATTTTGTAGGAGATATTTAAGCGTTTTTGTCTGTGTTAGCAATGTGATCGACTTTATACGCAGACCTTTTAAGGTCTGCGTATAAAATAATATGTTAAAATAATATGTTTTTTTCTTTGACGGCACCGAATAATTTTAGCCGAAACCTGAGCCGTACATTTGTTGAATGCCGCGCTTTTAATTAAATTTCTCACCCTAGAATGATGACATGATGGCGCGAAAATTGACGCCTCTAACGTATTAGATGTGAAATATGATCAGAGATAAATGGAATAGTGAATGTTACAAGCTTCTGAGTATCCAGCTGAGATAGGGGACTTTTAGTCCCCTTTCTCAGCTAGATAAACAAAATTTTTTTTGGTTGCTAAGACGGTGCGGCTCGTTGCTTTGGAAAGATCAAGAAATGTTCCGGCTGTAAATTCTTTATTTTCAATTGCTTCAGTAATTTTTGTTCTCCGACTCCAGTGTGCTTATTGCCAAAAATACATAAATAAATCCGTGATTTTGTACATTTCACAGGAGTCACAAGACGATTGTCTTCATGCGGACTTTCAATGTTTCAAATTAGCACTATGGCCAACTTTGAGACAGAAGTTTATGAACTTTTGAAGCTTTTTGACTCGTCCAGGCGATAAACATGACGAGTTCAGCGAGTCTTGATATTGCTTTGAAAGTATCTTCTAGTGAAAGAAGAAGAGTTGTTCTATTGATGGAAAGTGTCCACATTTTTCCTTGCGGCTTTATTTACGAGCGTGAGGAGAGTTGATGTTAGCAAATTTCGGGTTGAAAATACGGCCATTTTGAGACTCCGACCACGAAAACTGATATTCTTACTTTGGTCGAAAATAAAAGGCTTTTTGCGAGAACAACTTACATCAGATTACTTATCTGTATTATTAAAACTGTAAGTCGAGTCATAAAAGTGACGTCATCGCACTTTGCTCTGTCCCTTCAGTGTCCGTATTAGAGAGGTTCGACTGTATTTCAAAAGTAATGTCTTACTTTGACTACTTTTGTAACCGCATGCTTGATTAAAAGAACTATTATTACGAAAAAAAGGGCAACGGGCTTAGCAATTGTGGACCTTGATGTGGACCTTGCGTTTTAGCGAATTTGTTGACAAGAATTCAAAAGTCAGGTTTCGTCCATCCGCTCAAGCACGTTCGTAATCACGATTTGTTTCAGTTTCTTTCGCTTCATTAGTATTTCAGTTCGGTTTCGTCAGAGCCTTTATTCAGTGCAAATAGCGATTTTGTGATAGCGCTTCATCAAGGAAGGAAAATGAGTAGCAGTACAGTGATAGACGTGTTTGGTCACATTCTTAACAGTTTTACTCGAGGTGTAACAGAGCACTATAATCCAGATGAACCGGAATTTACTGAAGAATCTTTTGGATACATTCCTCTGGAAAGCACAGGACGAGAGTGGTATCTTCATCCTGTTGAGGAACTTATTTACCAAGAATACAGCGACAGAGACGCAACAAGCCTTGACTATTTAACCTCTTATAGTTTTAATATAGAAATACACGACGCAAGTTCTATAGAAGAGAGCACAAAAACCCCGGGGACACACCAAGATGACGACATAACCATGGCTTGGAGGCGTCTGAGACCCTGCATTCAACGTACTATTTTAAAATCAATGTACTTCGGAGCTTTGATTTCGCTTTTAACATCTTTGCTTGTAGGGATGATATACACGCTGGTATCGTATATATCCTTTAAAACTATCCACACCTGTCAATATACCCCGTTAAACGCAACGTCACTAAAGGTGCAATGGGTGAGGACACTGTCGGGTGTATTTGGCTGCGCTTTCCTATATATCTGGTTCTTCGCACTCTTAAACTTTCTCTTTCGACCCTTTCAGTTACGCGGTATTAAAAGAAAACTGTTCTTCGTTTGCCTTATTACATATTTTCTGGACACCATTTATCGTGTTGCCCTCCAGGCTCTTGGGATATCTTATTCCTACGTTTCGTATCCAGTGAAAATTCCTCTCAAAGCTTTGTTTCTTATCAATCAATGTTTGCAAGTTCATTTTATAATCAGATACATTTGTACAAGTTCACGAAAAAAGATCAGGGCTCAGTTGTTCTTCAAAATGATCTCACCAACTTGCTTTAGTTCCTTGAGTTTTTTCCTTGTGGCTTCATTGATTTATCCGGCATACAACAGAGCAGACGTCGATAAAAAGCTATTGATTGCAACTTTCGCCCCTCTAGTGGGAGTTCTTGTAAAGGTTAGCTCCCGTATTTGTGTTCAAACGTTGTATAACATCACTCATCCGGGGTATTCTTACGTATTATTATCGCCGTTGTATTGTGCATCAGCGATCCTTTTTCGAGTTTTGCAAGCTGATCTTGGTAACTTACACGACATTGTCATCCTGGGAATAATTCACGGCGCTGCAGAAGTCATTGAACGAAGCACCATGGTTTTCATTGATCACATTTGTCACATGTTGCGGAAAAGAAAATCAGCACCTTGGGGAAGTTTTCGTACTCCTCGCCGTGAAAGACTTATGGCAGATATGGCCATTATGAGCATGTTGTATGAATCAACTGCCATTGTGTCTGTCAATGGATATTTGTACTTGTATCAATTTGTATACCTAAAGGGCGAGTCCTTCGTTAATTTACTCCAATCATTCGCAATTCAAACCGCAGTCTCCCTCGCGATTGAGTGGGTGTTTAACAGCGTTTCTCTAGCGATTGAAACTCGTTATCAAAACATGCCTGTCATGGCTATTTGGAGAAGAAGATGGAAGCGCCATATTTTAGTAGCAATCGTAAATGCTGTGCCAATGGCTGTTTGGACCAGCACTAATCTTTTAGATATTTTGCATGGACGTTTCACCGAAATCTCAACTGAGCCATGCAAAATGCCATTTACTTGAGAACATTGGATAAAACGTTTTATGAAAAAGTGAATCACTGGATAATGCAATGTTAGAGCTCCGGTCATGATTGGCTTAGCCTTCATGGTGCATGCGTCATTATACCATGCTCTCCAAATATGGTAACTGCACGCGTCTGCTCAAAATTTGCTTGTTGGATATGACATGGTTATAGCCAACTCTGCGGTACCGTCCTCGTTGGCTCTCTACCATTCACATCCAAAGCGCACTGGTGGAAGAGTTGTTAAATATAGAACCTTTCAAAGATTTACTTGCTGTAACGAGATATTAAAAACGAATTAAAAAGAGGGGGTCATAGTACTCACAGTGGTCTCGAGTTATTAGTCTCGAATTTCAGAGTAGCTTACATGAGCTAATATCTTCAAGGAAAAAAATACGTCAAATACATATCAAGAATACGCTATATATATACTTAAAGTATAGCTAAAACATGCTTACCTCCATCGATCCATCGATATTAAGTTCATCTTCGATAGCGCCCGTTTAGGGTTGTTCAGCCCCGCAAATATTCTCCAAATAGCAGATGTCACCCTTCCAGTTGTCTTCTTGCTGTTCTTGCCGGATTTTAAATATTATTTCGCTTAGTTCTTACTCTTGAAACGAGTGAAATGTCCGCCATTTTTGTTTCCACAACCAAAACAGGTCGGCATTAGATTCTACCCACCAAAACCACATCGATCGAGAGGGACTGAGATTAAATTTTGAATAACTTAAAAGTCGTAACCGAAGATTCTCGAAAAATGTACGGATGATATGCACGAACAACCGAACATCCGAATACTAGATCGGACGTTCTAACCACTGAACCATTAGGGCTCTAGCGTTAGTGAAGTCGGAATTCTACTATACCAGCAGAGTGTACTACACTTCTGTACTGGGAGCTGAAAGAAAGAGAAAGGCTCGAGAAAGGCTGCGTTCATTTCACGTGGGGGTGCAGAAAATATATCAGGGGATACAGTTTCATACATAATGACTGAGATGTTAGTAAGATGTTGGAAACGAGCAACGAGCGGCGAGAACGAATCGCGAAGCTCGCTGGTAAGTGCTCGTTCTTTCTCACGCGGAGAAAAATCAGGAACAACCTCTGGAACCAGGATATATAGCTAGGTGTAAATACCGCGAGCTTTATACTCCCCCCACCCCTGCAAGAAGAAGTTTCTTTCCGGCATGGATTTTAGCATTCCAGTCTACATATATTGACCTCCAAAATTCTAAATTTCTGAGACTTATGAATGTACATAATACAGCTTTACTGCGCTTTTCACAAACATGCGAACTCTAAAGTTCAAAAGCCGCCTTCGCAATTGCGTTTTTCGCTGCCGTCAATCATAATTACGACCACAAGCAACGAACCTTGAAACACAGAAAAACACAAAACGGATCGAAATCCACCAATCACAAATCACAAAACTTGACCTTTTGAACCCATTAAAGTAAAGTCTTGTTTCCTAAGAGGTCCGTTAAGATGATTGACGGCAGCGAAAAACGCAATCGTCGGTTGGCTTTTGAACTTCAGAAACATATCCAAAATTCGCAGCAATTTTCCTATCGAACGCGGGTTCGTAACTTAAAATTCCCGCCATGATGTTCCTGTTTGTTTCCCGGGACTGATGATGGGATATGGAAGGTCGCGAGTTCGACTCTCGCCCGGGGCACGAAAATTTTCGTTGCCCCGGGCAAGCATGGTTTCTCCTTCTCCCAAGTGAAAATGTTCACTGGAAGTGTAAGTGTGCTGCTCACAAGTGCACATTAAAAAAATAATAAATAATAATAAGAAAATAAAATAGTTTGTATTTGTAAATAATAACAACTTATATAAAAACCATGATTAAAATTTTGTTTGTGTCAATAATTATTATGCTTTATGAGTATGGTCTTAAAAAAGTCCGTCAGTACTTTGCAGAAGCGTAACTATGCGCCTAAAAAAATTAAAACCCTGAGTAGTTTTGGTGGATGTAGACTTCAACATCCACGAAAACCACCGACAGTGTTCGGTGCTAGATGTGTATCACGTGGACCCATGATATCTGAAACATATTTTAAAACTTCACGTACAATATTTGCCAAAATACAGTTATACTCGTTATATTCACCCTTTGTTGGCGAGAACTCGATCTCCCAAATATTATTAAGCCCAACGCAAAAGAAAGGCGAATCCCCGGGAGGCGAATACGTCAAAACATCGTAGGCATCTTTTGTTGGTATAACATGTCAAAAGGTGTCCAAAAGTCAATCTCAGTCCCTCTCGATCGATGTGGTTTTGGTGGGTAGAATCTAATGCCGACCACCAAAACAACTCAACCTCGTCCCCAGGCCTTCTCGGTTAACGGCTCATTAAGGTGACTCGACTCAGTTTTTTTTTTTTTTTTTTTTTTTTGGGGGGGGGGGGTACCATCCTACTTTGAAGCTCTCTGGTATCCCCACCTTTACTTTTATCGTAAGTCTAACACATAGAATGGATAACATATAGATCAATCTACAATATAACATAAAATTTTTGGCGATTGGAGTAAATGTCACGTGGTTATAATGCCACGCCCCCTTAAGGTCTGAGTCGAAAATCTGCTGTTGCCGGCATTTTTTCGTGAAAATCTCTCGGCTACACATACTGCGCATTAGTACCTTGCGCTGAACAGAGTTTCACCAAAATCGCAATAGAAACAATAGACAACTCCCAAAGCACAAACTCAGCCAAAACGCTAAAAATCTTCAATGTTTACTCAAGTTTGGGCAAAAATGTTTTTTTCGTGAGAAGGAGTCTTAAACGCTAACAAACGTCAACAAATAGCGAAAACTATAATTTCTATATGTTTGCTTTGCTCGAAATCGCGCGCATTTACAAGGCCCTAAAGCGTTTTGCTGACTTGCAAGGACCCATCTGTTATAACGATGCCCAAAATAGAGGGATGAATCTCATAGTTTATTAGATATAATCGTGTAAAGTTTGCTTATCATTTTCGCATAAGTTATGACCTAAATTAGGAAACCGCTGAATTTCTCGAATTGGGTCTTTGCGATTTTGGTGAAACTCTGTTCAACGCAAGGCACTAAGGCGCACTATGTGTAGCCGAGAGATTTTCACGAAAAAATGCCGGCAACAGCAGATTTTCGACTCAGACCTCAAAGGGGCATGGCATTATAACCACGTGACATTTACTCCAATCGCCAAAAATTTTATGTCATATTGTAGATTGATCTATATGTTATCCATTCTATGTGTTAGACTTACGAAGTAAAGGTGGGGATACCAGAGAGCTTCAAAGTAGGATGGTACCCCCTCAAAAAACTGGGTCGAGTCACCTTAACCTGCAAAAACGCTGCATTTTTGACGTCATTTCCTCGCTAAAAACAAAATTCTTCCAAATTTGGTCATCACTAACTGGTTATGGTGAATTATTCGTGTGCTTTTAGCCAATCAGAATCGGGGAAATATTTTGAATGAACAATAACTAGTTTTAACAAATATATCTAGTTACAACCCACCGATTAGTTTTCGCGCGATTTTAGTGGCTATTTTGGGTCACGTGGTGGCAAATAGGAGGGCAGGTATCAGACGATACACCTGTCCGCTCGACTAATTTTGCCCTAAGATTTTTGAATGAATGAATGAATGATTTGTTTATTGAAAACCTTTTGCAGCTTAGAGCTGAATTGCGGGTACAGTGTGTGGTCCTTAGTCCGCATCTAAAAGTCATTAACTTGAATATCTTACCCAAATCTTCACGTAACGAGCTGTAATACTCCCTGAAGATAGCTTCTGTGTTCCTCTCGATAATCCTGAAGTTTCAAGTTCCAGACATAAATATTTTGCTTGAAATTCAAAAAAAGGCGACCGTTTTCGATGGTCCGTGGTCCGCGTCTCAGGTAAGCAGCACGAAAAAAACGTAAAAATGTTATAGTTTCCACACGAAAACGTGATTTTCACAATATTTCATGTATTTCTTTTTCTTGATGCAATTAAGCTAAAGGTTTTTTCGGAAGATGTTGTGAGTATAAAATAATCTGCTCTTCTAAAAGACTTCAGACAACAGTCTCCTCGAGTCTCCCGACCGAGCGTCGACGAGCGGTTTTCAGCGCGGTCGAAAATAATTACCAAAAACTCTGTATGTATTCGAGGTATTAAAAAAAGAGAACTTGTAGACATGTACCGGACCGTTAAGCGAAATTTGGTGATATTTTTCAAGAATCGATAAAACAAAAAATTCAGAGTCTACAGCAATATGCTTCCAACAGCAGAAATAGGTTGATCTGAAAACCTGTTCTGCTAAAATGCACATCTTTCCGTTGCGTTTTATTTATTCGCAGGCTAAGTAAACATGACCATGTAATTTATGGTGCCGCAAAAATCCAAACTTCAAGAAAGACAAATTAACCTACCTGTCAACAAACTTTAATTTCGCGTCTTCACCCACAGCAAGAAAGCCGAAACTTCGTCATATGAAAGTATGCTAATCAGTAAATCACGATATCTTTCATTATTCGACGTATTTTTTTCTCGACGAAATATTTTATCATTTTCGGAAAAGTCGCGGACCAAGGGCATCGCGGACTTGCGCGGACCAAGGACCACGTGACATACTGTACAGGTCAGTTAAACCGAAACAGTAATAATCAAAAGATCTTAAAACACTAATAGCACATTTTATGGTTACATTGGCAGGGCAGTCAAACATCGATTTGAACGTCTACAGTTAGCCGAAGATGACCGAACAATTCTGCATGCTTTGAATTAAAGGGGAAATTGGATTTTCAGGACTAATTCTTATAACAAAATTGACACAAGCATCTCCGCAACGTTGCCTTAAGCGCGCGATCCCTGCCAGTGCGTCTTCGTATGAAGTAAAGCGATAATAATGGAGAGGGCGCATTTCTAGATTTTCTCTATGTCATTGGCCAGGCCGGTAGTTGGGGAGATTAGCAAAAGGCAGGAGCTGCATATTCAGGTACAAATCTGACAAGTGATTGATAGACAATCGCAATGAGATGGACTCCACTTTTCCACGCGAGGGAGTGCGCCGTTCTCTCCACCCGCTTACTTCCGGGAATAGCCCCTTCCACGGTTTTTCCAACTTTTCATGGACCAGTCAGGGAAAATCCTTGGACACTGGAAAGACCGTCTTAATATTAGTAAACTTGCCCAGTTGTCAGTGATACGTCTCAAGCAAACGAAGATATAGTTCTGCAAAGTGGCAAAAATTTACAGACGTTTCTATGGTGGGGGTGGGGAGGGGGGCAAGTTTGTGCCCCCCCCCCCCACCATACAAACGTCTCTAAAATTTGGTGACTTTTGAGGAGCTATGTCTTTGTTTGTTGTCAACAAATCACTTTCAAACGTGACAATTTTACTAAACGCGCTCTTTCCAGCAGAGTCGAGGGATTTTCTCTGACTTATCCGCAAAAAAGTTGGAAAGAAAAAAAAAACGTAAAAAGGTCTATTTGAATTGCCTGGCACGTTAGCCTTGGTCAACCTGGTCAGCGGAGGTATTACACCGTTGTGATTTTTGGTGGGGCCTGGGACTAATACCGCTCAACGTTTACACCATCGGTGGCAATGTTTCCACTTTGACACTTCAATAAGCGATGTTTGTGGATAGTCTGGGTTCAGAACTAGTTCTGAAGCTTAGGATCATAGCCTTTTCCAGTTATGATTCTAGCTCCGGCCCCCTGCTGCAAGAGCTAGGATGAGACGGGCTTTCTATACGCAGAATTAAGCTCCTCGCTATAGAAATGTTCAAGGTGTACAACAATATATGTCAACTGAATACCTATGCCAAACATTTTTGAAAATGAGGTCCACCTGTAATACTAGGAGCTCCTCTTCTAGATTTCAATTGCCTCTTCCCAAAACCAATTATGGCAAAAACGTTCTGATCTCAGATGGAAACAGGGGCCTGCAGAAAAGGTCGTTGGTTTGCACGAACTGAAAAGGTCAGTATGGCGGAATCGTTTATTTTTATTTAATATTTTTGCGACTGAAAACCGCATAGATTACGATTCGTTCACCTTCCAAGACCCTTTCCAATTTTAAACTTTTGTCACAACTAACTCAGGCGAGGACCGTGAAATTCAACCACCATGCAGATTTTTCTCAGGGACTGAGGGGGGTTAACAATAATTTCCTTACATTTTCCTATTAGTAAACTGAGAGCGTGTGATTACATGATCAGTGATGCATCGCAGTGATGCATCGCATTTTGACTCGTCCAGGCGATAAACATGACGTGTTCAGCGAGGAGTCTTGATATTGCTTTTAAAGTATCTTCTAGTGAAAGAAGAAGACTAAATTCTCCTTGCAGCTTTATTTGCGAACGCGAGGAGAGTTGATCTTAGCAAATTTCGGGTTGAAAATACAGCCATTTTGAGACTCCGACCACGAAAACTGATATTCTTACTTTTCTCGAAAAAAAAGGCTTTTTGCGAGAACAACTTACATCAGATTACCTATCTACCTAAAAGCTATTTATGGACAAAAAAATGAAGGCAATCAATTTTTCAGCTCTTGCCACCCAATGGTCGACATTTCCTGACCGTCGCTCTTAAAACTATAAGTCGAGTCATAAAAGTGACGTCATCGCAGTGACTTCTTTTTTCGGACACCTCTCTAATACGGACGCTTTGCTCTGTCCCTTCAGTGTCCGTATTAGAGAGGTTCGACTATATTTCAAAAGTAATGTCTTACTTTGACTACTGTTGCAATTGTAACCGCGAGCTTGATTAAAAGAACTACTATTACGAAAAAAAGGGCAACCGGCTTAGGAATTGTGGACTTCGATAAAAATCTTCGAAATTTGATGACTTTGAAGTCTTAATGCAAATATTGCGTTGCGGTTTAACAAATTTGTTGACAAGAATTCAAAAATCAGGTTTCGTCCATCCGCTTAAGCACGTTCGTAACCACGATTTGTTTCAGTTTCTTTCGCTTCATTAGTATTTTAGGCGGTTTCGTCAGAGTCGTTATTCAGTGCAAATAGCGATTTTGTGATAGCGCTTGATCAAGGAAGGAAAATGAGTAGCAGTACAGTAATAGACGTGTTTGGTCACATTCTTTACAGTTTTACTCGAGGTGTAACGGACCACTATAATCCAGATGAACCGGAATTCACTGAAGAATCTTTTGGATACAGTCCTCTGGAAAGCACAGGACGAGAGTGGTATCTTCATCCTGTTGAGGAACTTATTTACCAAGAATACAGCGACAGAGAAGCAACAAGCCTTCAATATTTAGCCTCTTGTAGTTTTAATATGGAAATACACGACGCAAGTTCTATAGAAGAGAGCACAAACAGCCCGGGGACACACCAAGATGACGACATAACCATGGCTTGGAGGCGACTGAGACCCTGCATTCAACGTACTATTTTAAAATCAATGTACTTCGGAGCTTTGATTTCGCTTTTAACATCTTTACTTGTAGGGATGATATACACGCTGGTATCGTACATATCCTTTAAAACTATGCACATCTGTCAATACTACCCGTTAAACTCAACGTCACTACAGGTTCAATGGATGAGGTCAATGTGCCATGTAGGTGGCTGCGCTTTCCAATATATCTGGTTCTTCGCACTCTTAAACTTTCTCTTTCGACCCTTTCAGTTACGCGGTATTAAAAGAAAACTGTTCTTTGTCTGCCTTATTACATATATTCTGGACACCATTTATCGTGTTGCCCTCCAGGCTCTTGGGATATCTCATTCCTACGTTTCGTATCCAGTGAAATTTCCTCTCAATGCTTTGTTTCTCATCAATCAATGTTTGCAAGTTCATTTTTTAACCAGGTGTATTTGTACAAGTGCACGAAAAAAAATCAGGGCTAAGTTATTCTTCAAAATGATCGTACCAAGCTGTTTTAGTTTCTTGAGTTTTTTCCTTGTGGCTTCCTTGATTTATCCGACATACAACGAAGCAGATGTCGATAAAAAACTATTGATTGCAACTTTCGCCCCTCTAGTGGGAGTTGTTGTAAAGGTTACCTCCCGTATTTGTGTTCAAACGTTGTATAACATCACTCATCCGGGGTATTCTTACGTATTATTATCGCCGTTGTACTGTGGATCAGCTATCGTTTTTCGAGTTTTGCAAGCTGATCTTGGTAGCTTATACGACATTGTCATCCTGGGAATAATTCACGGCGCTGCAGAAGTCATTGAACGAAGCACCATGGTTTTCATTGATCACATTTGTCACATGTTGCGGAAAAGAAGATCAGCACCTTGGGGCAGTTTTCGTACTCCTCGCCGTGAAAGACTCATGGCAGATATCGCCATCATGAGCATGTTGTATGAATCAACTGCCATTGTGTCTATGAATGGATATTTGTACTTGTATCAATTTGTATACCTAAAGGGCGAGTCCTTCGTTAATTTACTCCAATCATTCGCAATTCACACGTCAGTCTCCCTCGCGATTGAGTGGGTGTTTAACAGCGTTTCTATAGCGATTGAAACTCGTTATCAAAACATGCCTGTCATGGCTATTTGGAGAAGAAGATGGAAGCGCCACATTTTAGTAGCCATCGTAAATGCGGTGCCACTGGCTCTTTGGAGCAGCACTAATCTTTTAGATATTTTGCATGGACGTTTCACCGAAATCTCAACTGGGCCATGCAAAATGCCATTTACTTGAGAACATTCACTTTATGTAGAACCTTTCAAAGATTTACTTGCTGTAACGAGATGTTGAAAACGAATTGGAAAGAGGGAGTCACAGTGCTGACAGTGGTCGCTTCACTTGAACTTCAATTACTCTCGAATTTCAATGTTGCTTACATGAGCTAATATCTTCGAGGAAAGAAATAAGTTAAGTACATAACAAGAATACACTATATTTAGTTTTAACAAATATATCTAGTTATAACTCACCGATTAGTTTTCGAGTGATTTTATTGGCTATTTTGGGCCACGTGTTAGCAAATCGGAAGGCGGGCATCAGACGATACACCTGTCAGCGTCGACTCATTTACCCTTCGATTTTTGAATGAATGAATGAATGACTTGTTTATTTAAACCTTTTGCAGCTTAGAGCTGAATTGCATTTAGAGGTCAGTTAAACAGAAACAATAATAATTAAAACACTAGTAGTAAGTACATTTTACGGTTACAATGGCAGGACAGTAAATGATCCATTTAAACGTGTACAGTAAGCCGAAGATGAGTGAACAATTCTGCATGCTTTGAATTAAAGAGAAGATTGGGTTTTCAGGACGGATTCTTTAACAAAATTGACACAAGTATCTTCGCGACGTTGCCTTATAAGCGCGCGATCCCTGCCAGTGCGTCTTTGTATGACCTCGTATGAAGTAAAGGGAGATAATGGAGAGGGCGCGCTTCTGGATTTTTCTCCATGTCATTGGCGAGGTAGTTGGCGGGATTAGTAAAAGCAACGGCTGCATATTCAAGTACAGATCTGTCAAGTGAACAATATACAATGACAATGGAATGGAGTCCACTCTTCCACGCGAGGGAGTGCCCCTTTCTTTCCACGCGTTAACTTCCGGGAATAATCAGCATGATTATAAATGATTATGAAAGATCAGTTGGGGAAAATCTCTGCAAAGTGGCGAAAATTTAAAGACGTTTGTATGGTTGGGGCAAGTGTGTGCCCCCCGTCATACAAACGTCTGTAAAATTTGGTGACTTTGAGGAGCTACGTCTTTGTTAGTTGTCAACAAATCACTTTCAAACTTGACAATTTTACTAAACGCCCTCTTTCCGGCAGAGTCGACGGTTTTTCTCTGACTTAACCGTAAAAAAAAGTTGATAAAAAAAAACTTAAAAAGGTCTATTTGAATTGCTTGGCACGTTAGCCTTGGTCAACCTGGTCAGCGGAAGTATTAGACCTTTGTGATTTTTGGTGGAGCCTGGGACTGATACCGCTCGACTTTTTCACTTGCTCCTGCTTGCTGTTACACCAAATACTAATAAGCGATTTCTGTGGATATTTCAATACTGTGAAGCATCATTCGTAAGTCAAGGAACATAGATTGCTGTACAGAAGAACAACTGGGTTCTGGGTCTGGGTTCAGAACTAACCCTGAAGCTTAGGATCGTAACCTTTTCCAGTTATGATTCTAGCTCCGGCCCCCTGCTGCAAGAGCTAGGATGGGATGGGCTTTCTATACGCAGAATTAAGCTCCTTGCTACAGAAATTTTCAAGGTGTACAACAATATGGCAACTGACCTATGCCAAATATTTTTGAAAATGAGGTCCACTTATGATACTAGGGGCTCCTTTTCTAGATTTCAATTGCCTCTTCCCAAAACCAATTCAGTATGACAAAAAACGTTTTGGCCTTCAATTTGCGAAAACAGGGGCCCGCAGAAACGGCGATCAGTGGTCTGAATGAACTGAAAAGGTCAGTATGGTGGATTCGTTTATTTTTATTTAAGAGTTTTGCGACTGAAAACCGGATAGATTACAATTCGTTCATCTTCAACTGTTCAAGACCCTTTCTAATTTAAAATTTTTGTCACAACTAACAATCTCACACCGAGGACAGTGAAATTCAACCACATGATTAGTGATGCATTGGTGGGGTTGAGGTTCCGAATAGCTGGCCATGTAAAAAATTAATGCCTAACCGGTCCCTGCTAAACTACTAGTTTGTCAAAATAACAGTGTTAGTGACATTCGAAAGACCCCTGTCGGGTTAAAAAACCACTTGTTCACACTGTTGAAGCCAATAATTTCCACCCTTCCATGTCTTTTCACTAGTTTATGATACTAAACCCGTGCTGCTCCTAAAATTCGTCTCTTATGTGAGTGAAAAATAATTTTGTCAAGACTTCGCCAATTTTAACAAGCTCAATAGTTGAAAAATGACGAGCAATGTGTGATCCGGCTACCGTGTTACCTCACAACTTGGCAATTGCCCTACAATTTTCCAATAGGCTGGGCACCCTTAGAATCAGTTGTAAAAAAAGAAAAGCACCAGCCATAGCGTCGTCCTTTTATCACCAGGCTCCACAGAGGCTACATAGGCAGATATCTCTAATTCCACTTTTTGGTTCTTTAAAGTAACACAGTAAAGTTGACGACAGAGACTGTATCTTACCTAGTTTGTTTGGTCATCCAGCATTGCGCAGGGTAATTATGGAATTTGTGGATTTTTGGAATGTTATTAGCCCTAGCAGAGTTGGATCGATGTGTTTCCGAATAAACACTGTCAACACGGTCAAAGACAATGAGACGATGAGGCAAAGGCAAGCGGCTATCGAGGGCCGCCATACAAAAGCGGCCGTCTCGTAATTGAACAGCTAACAGGATCGGGAGTGGGTGAAAAAAAAAAACAAAAACAAACAACAGAAACGATGGACCTAACCCCCGAAGCGATATAAAGCTTCTTGCCAGGAAAATCAAAAGAAATTAGAGGGTTTTTGAGGGCGCTGTAATAAGCGAGCACGTGTTTGGCATAGCGGAGCCATTAAGCGCGCATGTCCGCATGTGCACTATTTCCGCATGGCTCAAAGGGTTTTGACTTGTACAAAGACGCACATCCCAATATTTGACATCTCTCACCAGCTGTAATAGGGTGATTTTACTTAACCCGCGAAATGCGTAGTAGAATACTACGCACTATTATGCACTAATTCTATTGTCTTATTATGTTTATTTATAGCCATTTTGCACTAGTTGTTATTAACTGTTTCTCGGGTCAAGTAAAATCGCTATAACACCCCATTGTAGGCCAATCACTGAGCGACCCTATACTTCTATCAGAGGTAGATGCAAGAGAATGCGAGCATGCTTATAAATGAGTTCATGGCTGCAAGGTGAGGCACCCTTCACAGTTCAAGGAACCTTACATGATGCCAAAAGTTGCCTTGTCTAAGAAAGCGAGACATGGTCATTCTACGTACTACGTGGTTTTCGTAAGGCCGGTGTCTTGGGTGTCTTTTTAGTCTTCTCTATTACGTCATTTTGTGATCACAACCATCCAGAACACCAAGAAACTGCTCCAAACCGGTTTGACACGACACTTGAGCTGGGAGAGACTGGGGGCACATTCAATGCTAGTATAGATCTCTGAGATTTCTCAAAGATGATATTCAGCGATGCTGCTAGAAAGACGCATCTGATCAGAGCTAATGAGCGGGTCATGACGAAGCACGGATAAGGTGAATCATTATCAGTCAAATGCTTTATGGTTGGTAGTTCCTATCTATTGGACCAATCTGAAGTTGCGTCCATAACTGCCATGATCCTGCTGTTCCTTTATATGTTTTTGATATATACTCATTGTTTCATCGTCCTTTCAATGACTTGTTCTCTGTTGGCTTGTTAGCTCAGTTGGTAGAGCGTTGCACCGGTATACATACATGTATACATACATACATACATTTTATTGATGCTCCCTAAGTGGGCTGTTCAGCTCAATAGAATAAAAAATGCAAATTTATATAAATTAATTAAATATGTAAGTACAATAATACTATAATTACAAAAAATATATCAACTTAATAAAACATTTACAAGATGACACCTAAAATTCCTGGGGCATTTTAAGGACTTAATATTATCATTCAAGGAGTTCCAGAGTTTTGCTCCTCTGAAAGCAAAGGAGCGCTGCCCTGTTGACAGGCGACATAAAGGTATATCCAAAGCACCAGATGATCGAGTTTGTCTATTATGGACTTGAGAACGTGATTTAAACATATCAGCAAGATAGTCTGGAACAACTTGTTAATACATTTGTGCATCATAGTAGCGTCATTTAGATGAGTTTCTCTCTAATAGGAAGCCATTTCAACGATCGCAACCCATCCGAAATATGGTCATACTTTCTTAGTCCCAGAATAATTCGTCCAGCAAAGTTTTGGACTTTTTGTAACTTGTCAATATTGCTGCTGCTGGTATTACTCCAGACAGTTGAACAATATTGGAGTTTACTAAAGACAAATGAATTTATTACTAACAAAAGCGTTTTCCTATCCAGGAGATGCTTCATTCTGTTAATTTGGTACAATTTAAGAAGGCATTTCGAGGCAGTCTCAGTGATATGTTGGTTATAACTGAGGCGTGTGTCGAGAAGAACACCCAACTCCTTAACGACAGGCACAGGTGTTATTTCCTTGTCAAAAAGTGTTATACTGAATGATGACAGTTTCTTTAAAAGTTGTGGTAATCCAACAGCTAGAACCTTAGTTTTGTCCGGATTAATCAAAAGAGAGTTTTTACAGCACCACTGAGATATTCTCGTAAGATCTTCGTTTAAGGCGAGGATGGACGTGGGTAATTCGGCAGGTGAAAAGGACAAATACAATTTACAGTCATCAACATAGGAGGCAGATAAACAACGTTTAGGAACAGAAAGGAGGTCGTTAACATAGACTGTAAACAAAACCGGACCTAAAATAGAGCCTTGCGGAACTCCGAACTCAAGTGGGAGTACTTTAGAAACTTCGTCACCAATTCGAACGCACTGTTGTCGGTTAGAAAGGTAACTCTGAAACCAATCCAACGCACCCTGGGATAAATCGAGATATTGTAGCTTGGATAACAAGATGTCGTGTCGAATACTATCAAATGCTTTAGACATATCTAATAAGACCATGATGGAAACTTTCTTGCTATCCATAGCCTGGAGAAACTGATCCGTAACGTACAGCAGAGCTGTTTCTGTCGAGTGAAGCTTTCTATTTCCGCTCTGATGTGCTGCCAGTTTATTATTTCTAATTAGATGCTCCATAAGTTGTCCATGTACCAACCTTTCAGTGACTTTTGAGACTATTGGTAATAATGAGATGGGGCGATAGTTGTATCACATAGGTTAAGGGTTCGAGTCCCGTACAAACTTGAAATACAAAACAAAAAAACACGGGCAACGGTCTTCAAAATTTGATGACTTTGAAGTCTTCAAGTATAACATCAGTAAAGTGGATCTTAGTATGCTATTAGATGACAATAACTGCTCTAACTGCTCTCTTTGCATTTCTTAATTTTTTATTTCTATGGATACATTTGTGCATATTGTATATAGTTCTCCCGAATTTCTTATCATTTTTAATTAATTAATTGATTTATTCTTTTTTAACTTATTTCAGTGTCCCCACTTAGTGGTTATACACCGCTACTACAGTTTTGACACTTTAATAAAGGTATCATCATAATCATCAATGCAAATATTGCGTTGCGTTTTAGCGAGTTTGTTGACAAGAATTCAAAAATCAGCTTTTGTACATTCGTTTTAGCACGTTCGTAACCACGATTTTTTCAGTTTCCTTCGCTTCATTAGTATTTCAGTTCGGTTTCGTCAGAGCCTTTATTCAGTGCAAATAGCGATTTTGTGATAGCGCTTGATCAAGGAAGGAAAATGAGTAGCAGTACAGTGATAGACGTGTTTGGTCACATTCTTTACAGTTTTACTCGAGGTGTAACGGACCACTATAATCCAGATGAACCGGAATTTACTGAGGAATCTTTTGGATACAGTCCTCTGGAAAGCACAGGACGAGAGTGGTATCTTCATCCTGTTGAGGAACTTATTTACCAAGAATACAGCGACAGAGAAGCAACAAGCCTTGACTATTTAGCCTCTTATAGTTTTAATATAGAAATACACGACGCAAGTTCTATAGAAGAGAGCACAAACACTCCGGAGACACACCAAAATGACAGCATAACCATGGCTTGGAGGCGACTGAGACCCTGCATTCAACGTACTATTTTAAAATCAATGTACTTCGGAGCTTTGATTTCGCTTTTAACATCTTTACTTGTAGGGATGATATACACGCTGGTATCGTATATATCCCTTAAAACTATCCACACCTGTCAATATACCCCGTTAAACGCAACGTCACTAAAGGTGCAATGGGTGAGGACAATGTCGGATGTAGTTAGCTGCGCTTTCCTATATATCTGGTTCTTCGCACTCTTAAACTTTCTCTTTCGACCCTTTCAGTTACGCGGCATTAAAAGAAAACTGTTCTTTGTTTGCCTTATTACATATATTCTGGACACCATTTTTCGTGTTGCCCTCCAGGCTCTTGGGATATCTCATTCCTACGTTTCGTATCCAGTGAAAATTCCTCTCACTGCTTTGTTTGTTATCAATCAATGTTTGCAAGTTTATGTCTTAAGCAGATACATTTGTACAAGTTCACGAAAAAAAATCAGGGCTCAGTTGTTCTTCAAAATGATCTCACCAACTTGCTTTGGTTCCTTGAGTTTTTTCCTTGTGGCTTCCTTCATTTATCCGACATACAACAAAGCAGATGTCGATAAAAAACTACTGATTGCAACTTTCGCCCCTCTAGTGGGAGTTGTTGTAAAGGTTACCTCCCGTATTTGTGTTCAAACGTTGTATAACATCACTCATCCGGGGTATTCTTACGTATTATTATCGCCGTTGTATTGTGCATCAGCTATCGTTTTTCGAGTTTTGCAAGCTGATCTTGGTAGCTTATACAGCATTGCCATCCTGGGAATAATTCACGGCGCTGCAGAAGTCATTGAACGAAGCACCATGGTTTTCATTGATCACATTTGTCACATGTTGCGGAAAAGGAAATCAGCACCTTGGGGAAGTTTTCGTACTCCTCGCCGTGAAAGACTCATGGCAGATATCGCCATCATGAGCATGTTGTATGAATCAACTGCCATTGTGTCTGTGAATGGATTTTTGTACTTGTATCAATTTGTATACCTAAAGGGCGAGTCCTTCGTTAATTTACTCCAATCATTCGCAATCCAAACCTCAGTCTCCCTCGCGATTGAGTGGGTGTTTAACAGCGTTTCTCTAGCGATTGAAACTCGTTATCAAAACATGCCTGTCATGGCTATTTGGAGAAGAAGATGGAAGCGCCACATTTTAGTAGCAATCGTAAATGCTGTGCCAATGGCTCTTTGGACCAGCACTAATCTTTTAGATATTTTGCATGGACGTTTCACCGAAATCTCAACTGAGCCATGCAAAATGCCATTTTCTTGAGAACATTGGATAAAACTTTTTATGAAAAAGTGAATCACTGGATAATGTAATGTTAGAGCTCCGATCATGATTGGCTTAGCCTTCATGGTGCATGCGTCATTATACCATGCTCTCCAAATATGGTAACTGCACGCGTCTGCTCAAAATTTGCTTGTTGGAAATGACATGGTTATAGCCAACTCTGCGGTACGCTCCTCGCTGGCTAAGTACCATTCACATCCAAAGCGCACTGGTGGAAGAGTTGTTAAATATAGAACCTTTCAAAGATTTACTTGCTGTAACGAGATATTAAAAACGAATTAAAAAGAGGGGGTCATAGTACTGACAGTGGTCTAGAGTTATTAGTCTCGAATTTCAGAGTAGCTTACATGAGCTAATATCTTCAAGGAAAAAAATACGTCAAATACATAACAAGAATACGTTATATATATACTTAAAGTATAGCTAAAACATGCTTACCTCCCGGGGGGGGGGGGCACTTTAGGCATTTCTGGGTGGGGATGTGCCGCTGGGAGCCTGGAACCCTTAACCTTTACCAGAGCTAGTTCCGCTGAATTTTGCTACCCTATACTAGAGTAAACTCCCCAAATCTCCCTATCCTAGAGTAGCTGTGTACCTAGTCTAGATAAAATCTTCAATCAACTGATCAGTTTCCTGAAAAATTATACCCTATTCTAGAGCCAAACACTCTGATTTATATACCCTATCCTAGAGTAAACTACTTGAAAACCATACCCTTCACAGCGGCACATACCTATATAGCCCATATATGGCAGTACCCCCCCGGGCTTACCTCCATCGATCCATCGATATTAAGTTCATCTTCGATAGCGCCCGTTTAGGGTTGTTCAGCTCCGCAAATATTCTCCAAATAACAGATGTCACCCTTCCAGTTGTCTTCTTGCTGTTCTTGCCGGATTTTAAATATTATTTCGCTTAGTTCTTACTCTTGAAACGAGTGAAATGTCCGCCATTTTTGTTTCCCAACCAAAACAACTCAACCTCGTCCCCAGGCCTTCTCGGTTAACGGTTCATTAAGGTGACTCGACTCAGTTTTTTTTTTTTTTTTTTTTGGGTACCATCCTACTTTGAAGCTCTCTGGTATCCCCACCTTTACTTTTATCGTAAGTCTAACACATAGAATGGATAACACATAGATCAATCTACAATATAACATAAAATTTTTGGCGATTGGAGTAAATGTCACGTGGTTATAATGCCACGCCCCCTTAAGGTCTGAGTCGAAAATCTGCTGTTGCCGGAATTTTTTCGTGAAAATCTCTCGGCTACACATACTGCGCATTAGTACCTTGCGCTGAACAGAGTTTCACCAAAATCGCAATGACCCAATTCGAGAAATTCAGCGGTTTCCTAATTTAGGTCATAATTTATGCGAAAATGATAAAAGCAAACTTTACACGATTATATCTGATAAACTATGAGATTCATCCCTTTATTTTAGGCATCGTTATAACAAAGGCACAAGAAGCACTAGAATTGATTAAAAGTTGTGAGTTAAACCTCTATGTATCACGCGATGGCCTGTCTCACTGTACCAAAATTATCATATCTCGGTGAGCATTCGGAAGTCAGCCAAGCGCGGTCATTGCACGCGTGCTGAACAAGAATGCTGTATAATGACACACTAGAAACAATAGACAACTCCCAAAGCACAAACTCAGCCAAAACGCTAAAAATCTTCAATGTTTACTCAAGTTTGGGCAAAAATGCTTTTTTCGTGAGAAGGAGTCTTAAACGCTAACAAACGTCAACAAATAGCGAAAACTATAATTTCTATATGTTTGCTTTGCTCGAAATCGCGCGCATTTACAAGGCCCTAAAGCGTTTTGCTGACTTGCAAGGACCCATCTGTTATAACGATGCCCAAAATAGAGGGATGAATCTCATAGTTTATTAGATATAATCGTGTAAAGTTTGCTTATCATTTTCGCATAAATTATGACCTAAATTAGGAAACCGCTGAATTTCTCGAATTGGGTCTTTGCGATTTTGGTGAAACTCTGTTCAACGCAAGGCACTAATGCACACTATGTGTAGCCGAGAGATTTTCACGAAAAAATGCAGGCAACAGCAGATTTTCGACTCAGACCTCAAAGGGGCATGGCGTTATAACCACGTGACATTTACTCCAATCGCCAAAAATTTTATGTTATATTGTAGATTGATCTATGTGTTATCCATTCTATGTGTTAGACTTACGATAAAAGTAAAGGTGGGGATACCAGAGAGCTTCAAAGTAGGATGGTACCCCCTCAAAAAACTGGGTCGAGTCACCTTAACCTGCAAAAACGCTGCATTTTTGACGTCATTTCCTCGCTAAACACAAAATTCTTCCAAATTTGGTCATCACTAACTGGTTATGGTGAATTATTCGTGTGCTTTTAGCCAATCAGAATCGGGGAAATATTTTGAATGAATAATAACTAGTTTTAACAAATATATCTAGTTACAACCCACCGATTAGTTTTCGCGCGATTTTATTGGCTATTTTGGGTCACGTGGTGGCAAATAGGAGGACAGGTATCAGACGATACACCTGTCCGCGTCGACTAATTTTGCCCTAAGATTTTTGATTGAACGAATGAATGATTTGTTTATTGAAAACCTTTTGCAGCTTAGAGCTGAATTGCGGGTACAGTGTGTGGTCCTTAGTCCGCATCTAAACGGTCATTAACTTGAATATCTTACCCGAATCTTCTCGTAACGAGCTGTAATACTCCCTGAAGATAGCTTCTGTGTTCCTCTCGATAATCCTGAAGTTTCAAGTTCCAGACATAAATATTTTGCTTGAAATTCAAAAAAAGGCGACCGTTTTCGATGGTCCTTGGTCCGCGTCTCAGGTAAGCAGCACGAAAAAAATGTAAAAATGTTATAGTTTCCACACGAAAACGTGATTTTCACAATATTTCATGTATTTTTTTTTCTTGATGCAATTAAGCTAAAGGTTTTTTCGGAAGATGTTGTGAGTATAAAATAATCTGCTCTTCTAAAAGACTTCAGACAACAGTCTCCTCGAGTCTCCCGACCGAGCGTCGAGGAGCGGTTTTCAGCGCGGTCGAAAATAATTACCAAAAACTCTGTATGTATTCGAGGTATTAAAAAAAGAGAACTTGTAGACATGTATGTACCGGACCGTTAAGCGAAATTTGGTGATATTTTTCAAGAATCGATAAAACAAAAAATTCAGAGTCTACAGCAATATGCTTCCAACAGCAGAAATAGGTTGATCTGAAAACCTGTTCTGCTAAAATGCACATCTTCCCGTTGCGTTTTATTTATTCGCAGGCTAAGTAAACATGACCATGCAATTTACGGTGCCGCAAAAATCCAAACTTCAAGAAACACAAATTAACCTACCTGTCAACAAACTTTAATTTCGCGTCTTCACCCACAGCAAGAAAGCCGAAACTTCGTCATATGAAAGTATGCTAATCAGTAAATCACGATATCTTTCATTATTCGACGTATTTTTTTTCTGGACGAAATATTTTATCATTTTCGGAAAAGTCGCGGACCAAGGGCATCGCGGACTTGCGCGGACCAAGGACCACGTGACATACTGTACAGGTCAGTTAAACCGAAACAGTAATAATCAAAAGATCTTAAAACACTAATAGCACATTTTACGGTTACATTGGCAGGGCAGTCAAACATCGATTTGAACGTCTATACATTTAGCCGAAGATGACCGAACAATTCTGCATGCTTTGAATTAAAGGGGAAATTGGATTTTCAGGATTAATTCTTATAACAAAATTGACACAAGCATCTCCGCAACGTTGCCTTAAGCGCGCGATCCCTGCCAGTGCGTCTTCGTATGAAGTAAAGGGATAATAATGGAGAGGGCGCGTTTCTAGATTTTCTCTATGTCATTGGCCAGGCCGGTAGTTGGGGAGATTAGCAAAAGGCAGGAGCTGCATATTCAGGTACAAATCTGACAAGTGATTGATAGACAATCGCAATGAGATGGACTCCACTTTTCCACGCGAGGGAGTGCGCCGTTCTCTCCACCCGCTTACTTCCGGGAATAGCCCCTTCCACGGTTTTTCCAACTTTTCATGGACCATTCAGGGAAAATCCTTGGACACTGGAAAGACCGTCTTAATATTAGTAAACTTGCCCAGTTGTCAGTGACACGTCTCAAGCAAACGAAGGTATAGTTCTGCAAAGTGGCAAAAATTTACAGACGTTTCTATGGTTGGGGTGGGGAGGGGGGCAAGTTTGTGCCCCCCCCCTCCCCCACCATACAAACGTCCCTAAAATTTGGTGACTTTTGAGGAGCTATGTCTTTGTTTGTTGTCAACAAATCACTTTCAAACGTGACAATTTTACTAAACGCGCTCTTTCCAGCAGAGTCGACGGATTTTCTCTGACTTAACCGCAAAAAAGTTGGAAAGAAAAAAAAACGTAAAAAGGTCTATTTGAATTGCCTGGCACGTTAGCCTTGGTCAACCTGGTCAGCGGAGGTATTACACCGTTGTGATTTTTGGTGGGGCCTGGGACTAATACCGCTCGACGTTTACACCATCGGTCGCAATGTTTCCACTTTGACACTTCAATAAGCGATGTTTGTGGATAGTCTGGGTTCAGAGCTAGTTCTGAAGCTTAGGATCATAGCCTTTTCCAGTTATGATTCTAGCTCCGGCCCCCTGCTGCAAGAGCTAGGATGAGACGGGCTTTCTATACGCAGAATTAAGCTCCTCGCTATAGAAATGTTCAAGGTGTACAACAATATATGTCAACGGAATACCTACGCCAAACATTTTTGAAAATGAGGTCCACCTGTAATACTAGGAGCTCCTCTTCTAGATTTCAATTGCCTCTTCCCAAAACCAATCACATGGCAAAAACGTTCTGATCTCAGATGGAAACAGGGGCCTGCAGAAAAGGTCGTTGGTTTGCACGAACTGAAAAGGTCAGTATGGCGGAATCGTTTATTTTTATTTAATATTTTTGCGACTGAAAACCGCATAGATTACGATTCGTTCACCTTCAAGACCCTTTCCAATTTAAAACTTTTGTCACAACTAACTCAGGCGAGGACCGTGAAATTCAACCACCATGCAGATTTTTCTCAGGGATTGAGGGGGGTTAACAATAATTTCCTTACATTTTCCTATTAGTAAACTGAGAGCGTGTGATTACATGATCAGTGATGCATCGCAGGGGTCAAGTTTCCGAATAGCTGGCCATTTAAAAATTCCTAACCGGTCCCTGCTAAACTACTAGTTCGTGCATGACATTCGAAAGACCCCTGTCGAATTAAAAAACAACTTGTTCACACAGTTGAAGCCAATAATTTCCACCCTTTCATGCCTTTTCACTAGTCTATGATACTAAACCCGTGCTGCTCTTAAAATTCGTCTCTTATGTTAGTGAAAAATAATTTTGTCAAGACTTCGCCAATTTTAACAAGCTCAATAGTTGAAAAATGACGAGCAAATGTGTGATCACGCTACTGTGTTACCTACAACTTGACAAATGCCCTACAAATTTCCAGTAGGCTGGACACCCTTAGAATCAGTTGTAAAAAATCAAAAGCACCAACCATAGCATCGTCCTTTTATCATCAGGCTCCACAGAGGCTACATAGGCGGATATTGCTAATTCCACCTTTTTCTTCTTCTAAATAACCGTGTTAAGTTGACGACAGAGACAATATTGTAACCAGTTTGCTCATGGATTGGTCATCCTGCATTGCGTAATGTAGCCGTTTGCTTAGGGTAATTAAGGAATTTGTGGATTTTTCCAATGTTATTAGCCCTAGCAGAGTTGGATCGATGTGTTTCCGAATAAACACGGTCAACACGGTCAAAGACAATGAAAGGAGCTTCGCGAAGGCAAGCGGCTATCGAGGGCCGCCGTACAAAAGCGGCCGTCTCGTAATTGAACAGCTAACAGGATAAGAGTGAGTGAAAAAAAAAAACATAAACAAACAACAGAAACGATGGACCTAGCCCCCGAAGCAATATAAAGCTTCGTACCAGGAAAATCAAAAGAAATGAGAGGTTTTTGAGGGCGCTGTAATAAGCGAGCACGTGTTTGGCATAGCGGAGCCATTAAGCGCGCATGTCCGCATGTGCACTACTTCCGCATGGATCAAAGGTTTTTTGATTTGTACAAAGACGCACATTCCAATATTTGGCAACTTTCACCAGCTGTAATAGGGTGATTTTACTTATCCTCTGAAATAGGTAGTAGAATACTACGCACGTACTCCTGACTACGCACTATTATGCACTAATTCTATTGTCTTATTATGTTTATTTGTAGCCATTTTGTACTAGTTGTTATTAACTGTTTCTCGGGTCAAGTAAAATCGCTATAACACCCCATTGTAGGCTAATCACTGAGCGACCCTATACTACTATCAGAGGTGGATGCAAGAGAATGCGAGCATGCTTATAAATGAGTTCATGGCTGCAAGGTGAGGCACCCTTCACAGTTAAAAGAACCATACATGATGCCAAAAGTAGTCTTGTCTAAGAAAGCGAGACATGGTCATTCTACGTACTGCGTGGTTTTCGCAAGACCGGTGTCTTGGGTGTCATTTTAGTCTTCTCTATTACGTCATTTAGTGATCACAACCATCCAGAACACCAAGAAACTACTCCAAGCCGATTTGACACGACACTTGAGCTGGGAGAGACTGGGGGCAGATTCAATGCTAGTATAGATCTCTGAGATTTCTCAAAGATGATATTCAGCGATGCTGCTGGAAAGACGCATCTGATCAGAGCTAATGAGCGGGTCATGACGAAGCACGGATAAGGTGAATCATTATGAGTTAAATGCTTTATGGTTGGTGGGTCCTATCTATTGGACCAATCTGAAGTTGCGTCCATAACAGCCATGATCCTGCTGTTCCTATATATGTTTTTTATATATACTCATTGTTTCATTGTCCTTTCAATGACTTGTTCTCTGTTGGCTTGTTAGCTCAGTTGGTAGAGCGTTGCACCGGTATCACATAGGGTTCGAGTCCCGTACAAACTTGAATTACAAAACAAAAACAAAAAAACGTGAGCAACGGGCTTAGGAATAGTGGTCGTTGATGAAAGTCTTCAAAATTTGATGACTTTGAAGTCTTCAAGTATAACATCAGTAAAGTGGATCTTAGTATGCTATTAGATGACAATAACTGCTCTAACTGCTCTCTTTGCATTTCTTAATTTTTTATTTCTTATTTTTTATAAGATAATGGGTACATTTGTACATACTGTGTATAGTTCTCCCGAATTCTTATTTGCTTATACTGTACAGTTTTTCTTAATTTCTTAATTCTTTTATTCTTTCTTTTTTTATTTTTAGTTAATTAATTAATTAATTAATTGATTTATTCTTTTTTAACTTATTTTAGTGTCCCCACTTAGTGGTCATACACCGCTATTACAGTTTTGACACTTTAATAAAGGTATCATCATAATCATCAATGCAAATATTGCGTTGCGTTTTAGCGAGTTTGTTGACAAGAATTCAAAAATCAGCTTTTGTACATTCGCTTTAGCACGTTCGTAACCACGATTTTTTCAGTTTCCTTCGCTTCATTAGTATTTTAGTTCGGTTTCGTCAGAGTCGTTATTCAGTGCAAGGAAAGAAAATGAGCAGCAGTACAGTAATAGACGTGTTTGGTCACATTCTTTACAGTTTTACTCGAGATGTAACGGACCACTATAATCCAGACGAACCGGAATTCACTGAAGAATCTTTTGGATACAGTCCTCTAGAAAGCACAGGACGAGAGTGGTATCTTCATCCTGTTGAGGAACTTATTTACCAAGAATACAGCGACAGAGACGCAACAAGCCTTGACTATTTAGCCTCTTATAATTATAGTTTTAATATCGAAATACACGACGCAAGTTCTATAGAAGAGAGCACAAACACCCCGGGGACACACCAAGATGACGACATAACCGTGGCTTGGCGGCGTCTGAGACCCTGCATTCAACGTACTATTTTAAAATCAATGTACTTCGGAGCTTTGATTTCGCTTTTAACATCTTTACCTGTAGGGATGATATACACGCTGGTGTCATATATATCCTTTAGAACTATCCACATCTGTCAATACTACCCGCTACACTCAACGTCACTAAAGGTGCAATGGATGAGGTCAATGTCGGATGTAGTTGGCTGCGCTTTCCTATATATCTGGTTCTTCGCACTCTTAAACTTTCTCTTTCGACCCTTTCAGTTACGCGGTGTTAAAAGAAAACTGTTCTTTGTTTGCCTTATTACATATCTTCTGGACACCATTTATCGTGTTGCCCTCCAGGCTCTTGGGATATCTCATTCCTACGTTTCGTATCCAGAGAAAATTCCTCTCAATGCTTTGTTTCTTATCAATCAATGCTTGCAAGTTCATTTTTTAACCAGATGTATTTGTACAAGTTCACGAAAAAAAATCAGGGCTAAGTTGTTCTTCAAAATGATTGTACCAAGCTGTTTTAGTTTCTTGAGTTTTTTCCTTGTGGCTTCCTTGATTTATCCGGCATATAACAAAGCAGATGTCGATAAAAAACTATTGATTGCAACTTTCGCCCCTCTAGTGGGAGTTGTTGTAAAGGTTACCTCCCGTATTTGTGTTCAAACGTTGTATAACATCACTCATCCGGGGTATTCTTACGTATTATTATCGCCGTTGTATTGTGGATATGCGATCGTTTTTCGAGTTTTGCAAGCTGATCTTGGTAGCTTATACAGCATTGCCATCCTGGGAATAATTCACGGCGCTGCAGAAGTGATTGAACGAAGCACAATGGTTTTCATTGATCACATTTGTCACATGTTGCGGAAAAGGAAATCAGCACCTTGGGGAAGTTTTCGTACTCCTCGCCGTGAAAGACTTATGGCAGATATCGCCATTATGAGCATGTTGTATGAATCAACTGCCATTGTGTCTGTCAATGGATATTTGTACTTGTATCAATTTGTATACCTAAAGGGCGAGTCCTTCGTTAATTTACTCCAATCATTCGCAATTCAAACCGCAGTCTCCCTCGCGATTGAGTGGGTGTTTAACAGCGTTTCTCTAGCGATTGAAACTCGTTATCAAAACATGCCTGTCATGGCTATTTGGAGAAGAAGATGGAAGCGCCACATTTTAGTAGCAATCATAAATGCTGTACCAATGGCTCTTTGGACCAGCACTAATCTTTTAGATATTTTACATGGACGTTTCACCGAAATCTCAACTGGGCCATGCAAAATGCCATTTACTTGAGACCATTGGATGGAACTTTTTATTAAAAACTGATTCACTGGATAACGCAATGCTAGAGCTCCGGTCATGATTGGCTTAGCCTTCATAGTACATGGGGCATTATACCATGCTCTGAATGCTCTCCAAATATGGTAACTGCACGCGTCTGCTCAAGATCTGCTTGTTGGATATGAGGTGGTTATAGCCAACTCGACGCCACGCTCCTCGTTGGCTAAGTACCATCTCACATCCAAAGCGCACGCATTCGTGGAATAGTTGTTAAATATAGAACCTATCAAAAATTTACTTGCTGTAACGAGATATTAAAAACGAATTAAAAAGAGGGGGTCACAGTGCTGACAGTGGTCGCTTCACTTGAACTTTATTTACTCTCGAATTTCAGAGTAGCTTACGTAAGCTAATTTCTTCGAGGAAAAAAAGTCGTTAGGGACTTGTCTGAAATTAGCAGGGGGAGGTGGGGGGGGAGGGGGTGGAAACAGAGGGAGGGTCACAACTTTTTGAGACTGTAGAAAAGGAAGGGGTCATGAAAAATGGGCCGTTAAAAGGGGGAGGGTTATGCAAATATGTGTCCGTCATCATGTAGAGGTTCACGCACAGAACAAAAAAGAAGTTCTTTATTTTGTAAAAAAAAAACTGGGAGAAATGGGAGAGTTGAGTGATCAGCTGTCAGAATCAGAGTCGGACTCTTAATGCTGTCATCTAAAATGTATGTATATGGCATTACAAAGAACAGATTAGAAATATATTTTGAGCTTTCATAATACTGACTCACCCTAGTGTATTGCAAGAACTAGATTTTATCATTTATACAAGAGGGGGACGGTCATGATATTTTAGGCAAAGATCAAGGGGTGGGTTAGCAAATTTCACTCCCATTGCAGGGATGGGTTACCTCATTTCCGAACCCAAATTTAAAATTCCCACCCCCTCCCCCCTTAAATACATAACAAGAGCGCACTATATTTATACTTAAAATAACTAGTATTAACAAATATATCTAGGTACAGGGACCCACCGATCAGATTTCGTGTGATTTTATTGGCTATTTTTGGTCACGTGGTAGCAAATCAGAGGTCGGGTATCGAGCGATACACCCGTCCACGTCGACTCATTTGACCTACAATTTTTGAATGAATGAATGACTTGTTTATTGACACCTTTTGCTGAATTGGAGATACAGGTCAGTTAAACATAAAAAATTATAATTAAAACGCTAATTGCACAGTAAGCCGAAGATGAGTGAACAATTCTGCTTTGAATTGAAGAGAAGATTTGGTTGTCAGGACTAATTCTTTTAACAAAATTGACACTCGCATCTTCGTATGAAGTAAAGGTCATAGGCTCCTGATTGGAGAGCGCGATCGATCTTCTGGATTTTCTCTATGTCATTGCATGTTGGCGGGGTAGTTGGGGAAATTAGTAAAAGCAACGGCTGATTGAAGTACAAATCTGACAAGTGAACAGTAGACAATAGCAAGATCATCAGGACTCCACTCTTTCACGCGAGGCAGTGCTTCGGGCACGCGCTAACTTCCGGGAATAGACCCTTTCTTTCCACAAGGGAATTTCATTGATGACTGCCGTTTAAACGCTACCCAAGTGTGTGTGATAATGACGTGAGCTCGATAATTTAGTTTAGTTGAAATGAACCGGTTCTTTTATTATTAAATGGAATTTTTTTTCCGAATATATGATATATTTTTAATGGAATGAATTTTTTGAACCGAAATTAAGTGTCTTTTTTTTAATCAAAAGGAATAATGTAAATCGTGCGTTGCGTGAATAGTTTTTTAAGCGAAATTAATTGTAAATAGCATTTTATAGTTAGCTTTGTTATCAATAGACCTATTCTTCTAACTCAATGTTGTACCCAATTCAAATCTCCCGGGGATAAGATTCTTTGTGTCTTGTATTTGCATTATAATGTGGCATTCACATTTAAATGATATGGAAATTACTGAAACAAAACGTTTTATTCCCCCAAGGGTTCGAATTGGGTACAACATTGAGTTAGCCCAATAGGTCTATTGTTATTATTATTATTATTATTATTACTGACCAGTTTCGATGGATCGGATCCACTTCCACAAGACAGAAAGGGGATATAAAAAAAAGAGAAGGTGGCGAGAGGGTTAACAAGCGATTAGTCGAGAGGCGATTATCTTAAATATTTCCATCGAAGGGGGGCGATTGTTCGAGGGCCGGCTATTAGAGGAAATACGGTGCACGCATTAAATTCTTCGCGAGTGTAGTTCAAACAGGATCAAGAGTCCGTCGATTTTACATTGTGTTTTCTACACGGCTGACAAACGCTCTAATATTTCAAAGCAAACGAGATGAGAATATTCCAATCTTTGTTTTTGTAATTATCCGGACTGAATAACCCAGAAGTAGTATCTGAGTTTCTATCTGTCAGTGTGCCAATCAATCCAAGCAATCCAAAACACAAAAGTAAGCCAAGACACTCGAGCACGCCAAGTTACTGAAGTAGGCCAAGACCCAACAGTAAGCCAAGACACTCGAGCACGCCAAGTTACTGAAGTAGGCCAAGACACAAAAGTAAGCCAAGTACCTCAAGCACGCTAACACTCAAGCACGCCAAGTAACTGAAGTAGGCCAAGTCACTCAAGTACGCCAAGGAACTGAAGTAGGCCAAGACACTGAAGTAGGCCAAGACATTTAAGTAAGCCAGTTACCTCAAGCACGCCAAGTTACTGAAGTAGGCTGAGGCACAAAAGTAAGCCAAGACACTCAAGCACGCCAAACCACTGAAGCAAGCCAAGTACCTAAGTAAGCCAAGTACCTCGGTACACAAGAAGAAAGACTACACTCTATATATCGGTACACTATAGGAATCATATATGAAGTACCTACCGTTGTGTTGTGTGTTAGGTACTTTTTTGGGGCCTGGGACTAATATCGCTCGAGTTACACCATCGGTCGCAACATTTGCACTTTGGCGCTTCAATACGCGATGTTTGTGGATATTTCAATATTGTGAAGCATCATTCGTGAGTCAAGGAACATGGATTACTCTACAGAAGAACAACAAATGGAAGTTGAAGCTCTGAAATCAATCTACGGGGAACAGTTTACTACAGGAGGAGGAAGCGCAGATAATCAACCTGTCTTCTATGAAGTGAAAGTTAAGCAAGAAAACACCAAGATTAGCCTTATTTTTACAATCCCAGGTATTATTCTTCATTTTTGTTATCAACCTCCTTAAACTGTATAATTCTTCATTTCATACTCAGCGATATTTAATTAATTTGCTAAACTTTTTATCCCAAATAATCTCAAAATCATAAAGTTTGAACCTCCCCAAATCCTTTCATTATCCCCGTCACTTTGAAACGCTAAGATTTCCCTGACCTTTCAAGCCTTTAATTAAGTACGCTGGTGATTCATGATTTTTTAGGGATGAACCACGGGGTGCAGGAAATCTCACAGACCCAAGTAAGGAAAAAAATTATTGCAGAGGGAGAAATCCCCTTCTGTTCTTTTGATATTATTAAACCCACACGTTTCTGGGAATTTTGCCCAAGAATTGCCTTTGGAAGCGAGTCAGGCTGTTTTCTGGTCATTGTTTGGCTTTAATGAGCAAAAACTGCCGAAAACACCGTTGATAAGTCCAGTACTCTGTGGTCTTCCTTTTTCAGATGCAAAATATTCATGCATGTGCAGAAAGCAAAATTTTGAGGTAGTTTTAGGGTTTAAAAGTGACAAGAGGCCAAAATTTCCCAAAACGCTGTTTGTTAGGTGAGCAATCTGTGGCCCTCTTTTCCAGATGCAAAATATCAGCTTCCAAAAATTTGGGCATGCGCAGAAGGCAAATTTTTAGGTTTAACAGTGACACAGCAGTCTTGATTTGTACTTTTCACTTTCTCTCCTCCCCTCTTCTTTTGCTTTCCTTGCCTCCATTAAAACTGATTTGGTCACAAGGAGTGGAAGGGAAATAGATCTGTTTCAAACGTTGCATTTCACATGTGCTAAATTTGATGCTAATAAAGAAAGTTAACAATGTTCTTACTCATTTGCAAATAAGATAAAATTTTCGGAAAAATTCCTCAGTATTTACTCAAAACTTACATGCAAGGAATTTTGATCAGGATAAAAACAGCTGTAGGAAACAGTTTTCGGTTCCATTGTTTTTCAAACATGGTAATGGTTCAGTATGAGAAGCTACTGTTACTGTGAAATCCTAGGGCTTGCATGTAGCTGGGACTGAACCTGATATTTGATATCTGGTCAAGATTTGGATCAGAGAGGCATAATGAGTGCATTGTTTTAGTTGACATAAACCATGTACAATATTTCGTGTTTGCTGTAGTCAATTTGTTGATATTCAATATTAAATTTTTTATTATTGTATATTATTCAAGAGAAATATCCAGAGGTACCTCCATCCATCAGCATAACACAAGGTGGTCAACCAGTTTATACAGAACTTGAGTCTCTGCTTTACAGCAGTGCGGAGGGACAGAAAGGGGAGGTTATGATTTACAATCTTGTAGAAGAAGCTACATCCTGGATACAGAAGCAAAAAGTCACTGAACTTAACCCTTCACAAGCAGAGGAAAGCCCATCAGAAAATGTAGAAAACACCTGCAAATTTTTCTTGGAAGGAAAATGTAGATTTGGAAGCAAGTGCCGTAACAAACATGAGGGGACAAGAAGTTCTAAGACTGAAAAAGTAGATGAATCACTGCACTCACAAATCACATGTGAAAACACTGCAAAATTATTAACAACAACTGATAAAGAAAAAACGTCTCACATAGCATTAACATCATCTGAAAGGTCAGTGAACAGAAATATCCAGAAGGAGTCTTGCCCCTCTAAAAAGAAACCTCCAATGAAAACAGCCAGTGATGTCATATCAAGAATTATTTGGGATGATGAGCTGCAGCCAAAAGACTTCGTGGTTGGTTACCTAGATCGTTTCACTGGAATCATGGAAAAAGGTTTCGGAGAGTTCTCATGGGAAGACCTTGCTTCAGTTGATCATTTTGTTGATCTTGCCATACCTCGACACAGAATCCAGTACTTTAAGTACCTTGGAGAAATAGTGTGGGACAAAAGGGAACGTATTGATAAAGTCTTTGGCTCTACAGGAAGCAAAGAGACTATTTTAGATGTGAAAGAGAGATTCAGAGGATCGACCACAAATGAAGATAATAGTAGTTTTAACGATGTGAACGAGTTTTCTGAAGCAGATGAATCAAGTTACACTGTGCCTGTTCTCCCCAAACAACTTCGTGAGGAAAAAGGTCCAAATTATTTCATTGCTGTACAGATTTCAGACTCTGAGGTTATCAACAGCATTACTAAGGTAGGTAAACAGATAGTCTGTTATTACTGTGCATTAGTTGCTAAATAATGATATTATTAAACCCCTTCCATCAGCTGGTAGGGTAGGTAATGGTTGTGGCTAGGGAATGTCTGAGGAATCCAGTAGGGAGGATTAACAGGGTGAAAACATTTTGCTGTGAATCTTACTTTACTTATGGCTGTTGAAATCTCCTGTGTCTTTTATTCATTGTTTTAATATACTTACCTAGAAATGTATTGCTGTGTTATTGCCTTAATTGCAGTTTTCCTGTTCTTTGTATAAACCTCAAAATGCACCAGATTGCATCTCCAGGCCCTATTTTAAAAAAAAATTCAGGCAGAGCATACCTCCAGACCTCCCTAGGGGGTTGCACCCTTTCAGTGCTGGATTGCCTGATGCTACTTTATTTGGCAGCTAGCTACTCAAAAAATACTGGAGAACACTGTCTGTAAGACTTTAAGGTCCAAACATTTTTGTCTGTGGTGGAGTATTCTGTTAAAAATCTTTGAGTTTATCTACCACTTGATCTGTGTTTCAAAGCAAAGTATTCAAGATTATTTTTTTCAACCCAGGCAAAATACATGTAATCTGGCAACAGGCAGTTTTGCCTTTTCTGGTGCAATAGTTGCCACCTACTCAACACTTATTTTTAGTAATACTAAACAAAAACCACACAAATTAATGTGCACCTTTGCTAAATCTCTGGAGAACACTGTCTGTAAGACTTTAATGTCCAAACATTTTTGTCTGTGGTGGAGTATTCTCTTAAAAATCTTTGAGTTTATCTATCACTTGATCTGTGTTTCAAAGCAAAGTATTCAAAATTTTTTTAGCCCAGGGAAAATACATGTAATCTGGCAGCGGGCAATTTTGCCATTTCTGGTGTAATAGTTGCCACCTACTCAACACTTATTTTTAGTAATACTAAACATAAACCACACAAATGTGCACCTTTGCCACCTTTTGTCTGTGGTTATCTTGCCCACTTTTGTAAAACATTTTGACTGCCTGGGCTAATTTGTTGAAATGGGGTTTTATATTTAAAATACACAAAACTTCCAAACATGGGCAATGAAATAATAGTAATAATTCAGTTAACAATATTGATAGTTTTGATAATTTTATTAGTAGTATTTTATCAAATATTATTATTATTATTAAATAAAAGAAGATCAGTGCAGTCACTGACTCGTCCTCAGTCATCTTGCACTATCTCTTCTTCACTCCGTAGTTCCTTAAATATGATTTTCCTTTTCTTCATTAAATTATTATCAATGATACAGTCTAAGCTCCATGTGTGACCACCTCTCATAAGCGACTGTCTCCCATAAGTGATTGCCAATCCAAAACAACAAAATTTTCCCAGTCAAAGCCTTACAGTAGCTGGAACCTCTAGTAAACAACCACCTCTTGTAAGCGACCGCGACCACTTTTTGGGCTTGATGGTTAATGATTTTCCATTGTTTTTAACCTCTTGTAAGCGACCACTTGATGCATTCTCTGATCTCTATTTTCGCTGGGTGCACTATGTTACTTAGAATAATACCAAGAAGTTTAGTGACAATATGGAACTACACATATCCTGACTTAGACAATTTCATGCAATAAATTATCTCCCATAAAGGAGATGTGCCTGGACCTCTTTTCGGAAGAAACACCCTGTGTTTCGATTCTTGTAAACAACCACCTCCTGTAAGCGACCACCTGTCTTTGCATTTTTGTTGGTCGCTTACAGGAGGTTCGACTGTATCATTATTGAGGCCTGGATGGCACATCTTTACATACCAGTACCTAAGTCCCCAGCACAACCACCACTCCTGCTGTTTGGCAGTCACAGTCACAGCCATCCTGGTCTAGTTATTCAATAGTGACTGTGATACCGTAAATCCTCTATTAAATCCCCAGGGGTCTTGTTTATTTCAAACACATTGGGGGCTTAATAGAGACAGGGGCTTATTTTAGAAGGTTGGCTTATTTACTGTAATTTAGCGAACATGGTGGTGTCAGATATCTGTAAATAAGTAAAAGCTCAAGTACAAGAAGTAGAAGGTCATGCAGCTGAGGATCAAAAACCAATCCAAGTTTACACGGTCTTTCATTTATTAGTGAAGAATAACAAGGGGGAGGGGAGGGGTGCATATTACAGAGGGGGTGGCCTATTTGACAGAGGGGTCTTAATAGAGGATTTCAGGTAGTTATGTAGTAGTACATATGATAAAGTTAGCACAGCATGCAAGTGCAGGGCAACTTGCTTCCTGCAACGCGTTTTCGGGGCCAGCGTAACATCACCTTCCCAGGGTTCGCACAGAGTCTTGAATTATTGAAAAAGTCTTGAAATTTGCCCAGCAATTTTTCAGACTTGGAAAAAGTTTGGATGAAGTTCTGGAAAAATGGTGAAAGGTCTTGAGATTTGTTTTTCAACGCTACAACAGGTGCTCAGTAAGTGAATTTTTTCATCGTTTTGGTCAAATCGTATTTAATCTCGCTCATACGTTTGCAGCGCGTCATGAAAAAAGAATGGTTCCTGTGTTTTTTAAGGTCTCTGTTGATCAACTATTTGATAACCTTGAGTCTGGAAAAAAAATTATTGTTCTGGAAAAACTTCTGGAAAAAGTCTTGAATTTTGGATCCAAAAAACAATCTGTACGAACCTTGCCCCCTGGTAGCTTGTGTACAGACCCCCTCCCCTCAGGAAAAATCGGGGCGGGGGGGGGTATGTACACAGGCTACTCCCTGAGCAGTTTTCTTCCCTAAAATAGTTGACTTCTCATAGTCTAAGAAAAACTGATTTTTTGGTGACAGATCCAAAATATGATCCAACCAGAAATAGCACCTGAAGGGCAGTTCAAGTTAATTCCAAGCCAAAGACTGCATCTTACATTGCTAATGTTGACTTTGGAGAGTGAAGATGATGTTACAACTGCCAAAAGTATCCTCAAGTCAGTACAGCCCGTACTGGTGTCCATTCTTCCCCTGAGCCACAAACTGCGATTTAATGGCCTTGGACAGTTCGATGGTAGAGTTTTATACGCCAGTTTGGAGCCTGAGGAAGGATTGTTCAAACTTGTGCAATTCTTGAAGTTGAAGTTCAGCAGGGCTGGGATAGGTTTGGAAGGAAACAGAAGTGATTTTGTTCCACACGTGACAGTCATGAAAGGAACTTGTAATGATTTTCTGGTCAGTGATGAAATTCAGAAAAAACTGTCAAATTTAGTCAAAGCCAGCCATGAAATTGGAGAGCAAAGTGTGCATTCTCTCGTTCTCTTCTCGAGATTTCTTCCAAGGGATGTTGATGGTTCTTACCATAAAATATTAGCTGTAGAAAACTCCCTGAAGTCTCTCTCTTCTACCCTGCCCAAAAAACTTCTTCAGCGCTTAAACTATTTATTCGAAAGGGGCCAACTCTGTGATGATGAGAGAAACGAAATTCAAGAGCTCATTCAATCGGTAGGTGCCACAAATGTAGAAAGGGGGTTTCGAAGATTAACCGAACTAAACAATCAATCTGAGAATAAAATAGTTTTGATAATGAGAGGTATTCCGGGAAGTGGAAAAACACATCTTGTTGAGAATTCAGTGGAAGCTGTTGGAGATCGCCAAGGATTTGTCTGTTGCAGTGCCAGGCAGTTGTTCCACAAGGCTGGTGGTTCTCCCCTTGATGCTGCTGAACTAAATATAGCTGAGGCTTACTGTCGATCTTGTTTTATGGATGCCATGGTTACGGATCGTCATTTTGTTGTTGTGGATGGTGTCCATAGCAACTGTCAGCAGTATGCTGTGTTCAAGTACCTCGCAGCCGCTTTTGGTTTCACTTGTCACGTGCTTGAGATAAGGGTTACCAGCCCCGAGGATATCAAAACATGTCTCCAAAGTGCTGCTTCCGGAATACAAATGGAAGAACTTCTTGATGATGTGCAAGACTGGGAAGATGATCCTGGTGCAGTTGTGATTGAGCCATGGTTTAAGAACTGTGATGTTTCGAAACATAAGGCCATATCATTGAAACAACTGTTAAAAACGTCTTAAAAATTGTCATGACTATTTACAAGGGAGCTTCAAAAACGACGAAGGCGACGTCAACGAGAACGTCAAAAACGAAATAGGTTCAGATAAACAAAGCAATAACTTTGCATCATGCTGTTTTGTACATTTTTTTTGCCGTCACTGCACAGCGACGACATGAAAATTTCACGTCTTTTTGGAGGACGTAAAGACAAGACATTGACTTTCTTTTTCTTTTCCTGACCTTCGATACATTCTCTTAGAATTCAGCTCCAGAAAAGACTGCCAACATTTGACGAATTGAACGAGATGGAATAAGCGCGATAAAGTTTGAAGCAGCGCCAGTTCACTTTTTAAGTGACGTTTTTGAAGCCGTTGCCGTCCGTCGTTTTTGCTTAAGCTTTCTACTAATTAACAGCAGTGCCATGTGGCACAAGATTCCAATACGTGCTAAATATTTTATATATTTGCTGTCCCAAGAATGTTATTTTGAATGACCTGAACACTGAAGGCACAAAAACTTATCTACCTCCGTCGATTTACTACCCGTACTTGGTCTTGGTATAATTAGATTAACAACAACCATTGCAGTGGGGCGGCAATCTAAGTCAGTTTATTGGTATACCCGATAATGTACCATAAGAAACCTAGCCCTTTTCCCTTTCCATGTCTGTTGGTCTAATGTCCACTCTTCCTTGATGGGAATATTGGTGCGTGTACTGGCTTTAATTTTGTATTATCAACACTACCATTCTTCCTTCAACACTATAATCATTTAATTTCCAGCGATTGCACTTTAGGATCCGGCACTGATAATCTACTGGATACCATTGACTTTTTTTGAATCCCCCACAAAACACTCTGTTTGCCCCCCACATTTTGCGTAAGTTGTTGTTTTCAAATGCCCAAGGAATATGCATTCCTTCCAGGAGCTTATGAGAACAATTGTTTGTGCAAAATTTGGGGGTATACAAGGTGTGTTATGGGGGATTCGAAAATAGAAGAATAGACCTTATTCACGATCGATACTCGCCATCTTTTAAGGACTGACGGGATTAAAGAACTTTCGTGTGGTTTCTCAGGGGCAAAAAAGGGAAGAAAATTTGCCAGTGCAAGAAATCGCGGTCGAGTTTTCTTATTCTAGACAACAGAAAATGAAGCAATCTTCATCTTAAAGACAATTATAGCAAATTATGGGTGGAGGTGATCATTGTTACTTTTTGGATGCAGTAGCGACCGTAGTTGTTCTCACAACAAACAAAAAGAACGTAAATCTTGTCAAAATTCGAACCGTTCATTTTGAATGACTATTAAATCGCCGTCACGTTTTGATAGAATAAGCAAACTGGACTGCGATTACACCTATCGGTAAATTGTCTCTCTTGTTTGGCCCCTGAATTACCATGTGACATAACCTTTAACCATCGATCCAGCGAGTGCAAAGATTTCTGTAAAATTTCGAAAATAAGCTTCTCCATGTATAAGCCCCTCAAACCCGTAACGTAAAAAACCCTCCGTTAAATCGCCCCTCCAAATATATGCCCCTGGGGGCTTGTAATTGGAAAATTGCCCTCAGATACAAAGTAAACAAAGCAAAAACGGTAAATTTACTTCCAACTATAAGGCTTGCCCAATCGATTTTGAGACGCAAATTTCCCTCCGTAGATAAGCCCCTCCGAATATAAGCCCCTCCAAAAATAAGCCCCTCAAAAAGGGCCTTTGAAAAATATAGGCTCCGGAGCTTATTTTCGGAATTTTACGGTAGTTTATAAAGCTTTAGCATGGTTAAACGAGATGCCACGTTGGGGAGGGCAAGAGAGAGAAAACCATACTAAACATGTTTTCGTTATTGCTGCGATTATTAGGATAGCATGAGGCAAAGGTTTTTTTTGTTTGTGATTAGTGCTTGTTATTTAAGAAGATGCCTGGCAAGCGCTTACCCATGGCAATCTTGTAATTACTTTATTTCCACCAAGCCAATAAGTCATGTATTATGTAGCGCTGTCTTTTAAAATACTGTGAATAAAGAGAACATACTGTTAATCCGGTCACTTTCGAAAGCTAACTATTTCTTAACATATTTGTATTTCGAGTCCGCGAGAAATTGTTAAATAAAGACATTTCATGTAATTTGCTTTTCGTTCTTTTTCTAAAAGAGTAGGTTCGGATGATTAGAGATGTCTTAACGTCAGCTCATATCCGAGGCAGATGGATATGAATTCAAAGTAATTACCATAACCTGAAGACGAATTAATAAAACATCTCTTACTTCGGAAAAGAATAGTTTCCAAGTACATGGCACCTGTACAATTACTAGTAGAGACAACTTCAATGACAAAATATGAATTGAAATGTCTATTCTTCGCATTGTCTTTTTTTTTATTCGTATGGAGTTGCCAAAAAAAGTAGCAGAGATCGAAACCGTGCTGTGTAGGTTTCACAGATATTTAAGGTAGCCGGAAAAAAGGATGGGACTTTTTTATTGAACATAATAAGAAAAATTAAAGAGCTAAATTAGAGAGAGCCTGAATCTGATGCTTGTTTAATAAACAATATTTTAACGTTATTCTAACCATGTACGTCTTCGTTGGAAAGATTATCTGCCTTTTATCTGGTGTATCAGAAAACGTTTCCAAGTAGAATTTGTAGCACTTTTCTCCTTAAAAAAATCAACTGGGTCTAAAGGGTTATTCCGCTGTTATTTGACGAACGTTGCATGGCTTTGGTAGTTATTTGCGGTGCTGAATATATAAATATAATTGCAGGGTGTTTCAAAACACATTTATTTAGCTTTTGTGTTGTATAATTCGCCCGTCGCACGCCCGGCATTATAATGGTATGCCGATTGCTTTTCAAGCCGGAGACAGATGGCCGACAGGCATTTATTTTCACATCAAGATAAAGACAATCTAAATGTGAGAGCTGCCTCTCATTCTTCAATCACTGACCATTACAATCCTTGGTTTGATGAAACAGAAGAAATAAGCCAGCGTTATAATTACCCCTGGGAAAGAAAGCCTACTACCATGCGTGCAACGAATTTTTCGAACCTTAATGGCAGTCAAACCCAAAACATAACCGCAAAGGACCCTTTGGCTCCGATCTCGAACAGCACAGAGTTCGCAGAAGGATTTGATCGACTTGCTATCATTCAACTCATGTGCTTTCCCATCATTTCGTTTGCAGGCCTGATAGGAAACGTGTTAATATGCTTTGCTGTTTTCAAAAGAAGGCATCTTCGTATCACCGATGTTTTTATTCTTAACTTGGCTGCCACTGATTTGGGTACGTGCGTAGTCAGCGTACCTTTTGACTTTATAGAGATTCTAGCCAAGCAATGGCCATTTGGAACCGTTCTCTGCAAAACCGTGTACCCATTACAAACTATCCTAATGGCGGTGTCTGTTTATACCTTGCTCTTCATGAGCTGGGAGAGGCATCGCTCTGTGATGCCTCCGTTAAAACCAAAACTGAAGGCCAAGCGTGCGTTTGCAATCATTCTTATGCTGTGGATCGCGTGTGTTAGTCTGGTTGGACCTTTCATAGCCATCCTCAGGGTCAAGATTGAGGACGGAAAAGCAAAGTGCACGGAGAATTGGCCGGGAGAATACCACCCCAAAGTGTTTACGCTTGCAGTTTTCATAGTGTTGTATGTGCTTCCGTTGTTCGTGATCACTGCAAGCTACATCAAGATCAGTCAGAAACTCTTAAGGGACATACAAAGAATGAGAAAGGCAATTGGCGGCCACAAAAAGGGCAACGTCAAAAAGCCATTGACTCAAGCGAGGGCCCACAGAAATATGAGGATTGTCAAGATTTTTGTGATTGTTGTGATCGTGTTTTCTCTGTGTATGCTCCCTAATCACGTCATGTGGATATGGCATGACTTTGGATCAGGACAATATTATCAGTACTTTGATACTATCATTGTTTTTTGCTATATTTTGGTGTACTCCAATTCCGCGATCAATCCTTTTATCTTCGTATTTCTTCACCGGCGTTATTGCAAAGACATTTTCCGTAATCCCTGTGACGGGTTTAAAGCACTCGTTTCATGCGTCAGGACTTCGGAACGAGAAGAAAATAGCGATAAAACCCGCAAACAGACCAAACCTTACCGGGAAAAAACGCGCCGCAAAAAGAAACGGGCACCAAATACAAAACAAGGTGGTTTTTCACCACATAAGCATTACACGATGAGAAGAGAGTTTTGGAACAATTACTGGCGCCAGGAATTAATTCCAAAGTTCGAAGCGAGAAACTTCGACCGCGCGCTTTGTTCCGAAAATGCACCCAAAATGTTTCACCTTATTGAAGAACACGAAAAGGATATCGATCAGAAGAATGATGATCGTGTTAATGTTTTGCCGCAGGCCACGAGAAAAGTGAGAGTTAACTTTGGTGAAGTCGTTCACATCGCGGATGAACGGTTAATTTTGCAAGGTGAAAGAGAATCGGTTATGTGACATACAAAGGATCGTAAAATAGACTTGAAATTTAGAGATGTTTTTACTGGGATAAATTCATCTCAAACTAAACAAGAGCGCCCTAGAAGAAGTAAATCAAAAGGACAAAATGTAAAATAATAATAATAAATGACATTTATTTACAAGATTTATCTTCAAATGTAAAGTAAATGCATGTTTAAGACATTAGTTTTATCTATGAATATATTTAAAATCAAATACTAGCGGGAGAAGTCTATATAAAACTCATTTGTTGCTCAGTGGCGGCAGGATTCTTTACTTTTTCTTTGAAATTAAGATAATGAGAAACGTCTGTGTGAGCAAATAAATCATTCTTGAAAAGAAAACCGCAAGTCGCTCTTGTAGATTAAACCTTGTTTAGTTCAGTCGTATTCGGCTTCTTTGAGCCATGTTTTTGTACTCTACAATTTAAGATTGGTTATTTTGCTTTTTTTCTGATCGGGGCTTTGTCAAAAAACTATCTGTCGTCCGTGGGGCGGTGGGGGCGGGGACGGCGACGCGGGGGTTACTCCTTGATATAAATATAAGGGTCTGTGGGGTTCCAAAGCCACTATGGTTTCTCAGGTTTTTGGTTTGAAATTGGGTTTAGATTATGACAGTTTCTGTCTAAAATAGGATAAGGAAAATCACATATTTTGGTGTGGAATCGAGGCAGGCTTTAAGAATTAACGCGTGCTGTACTCCCCCATCCGAATTCTCCCGTAGGCGTATTCCCCGGAGGGGAAGTTCAGAGTGTTTAAAAACTTTTAAAGCCGCAGGAAAGAAAAAAACAACAACAAAACCTACTAACAATAAATGATTATTGTAACACAGAAAACATCATCGATAAATTTTACCTGTTTCTCTTTTTCCAACCAAAATTGGCAAAATTTATTTCGATAGTTATAGGATTGAATTTTCGCGGAAGTTGATGCATGTTATCCAAAGATTTATTGCAGATGTTTCGAAAGTACAAGTTATGGCCTGAGTACCGAGGTTCTGATCTTAAGAGTCGTACCTCAGAATTTTTCGGTTTTTTATGTTTCCCTTTTGTGATACATAGCGTGATGAAAGAACTAAGAAGCTTGTATTTTGATTGTAATAGTTTTTAGTTACTTCGATGCTCTTTGTTTACTTAGAAAACAATAAGTTACGTAATGGTGAAGACGGTATGGTCGAGCGAGATTTACAAGTGAGCGCTTTTGTCCATAACACGGCGGGCAGTGTTTTATTTTTCTGTCACCGTTTGGAGGTGGCCTTTAAAAGACAGATATACTGTCAAAACGTATTATGGAATAAAACTATTTGACGTGCCACACTGCAATAGGAGACAAATAAAGTTTCTAGTAGCGTAGTACAGGAAATGTACGACATCTTTGCAGCTTTTAATAAAAGGAGAAAACTTTAATAGTACCTCATTTGTCACTTTTCTTTCATAATTCTTCAAATCGTTATGTATTCTTTAAACACGCAAAATGAATCGACATTAAATTTCATTCTGTGTAGGAGGTATTATATAAATTATACATCTCCCTGTGTTGTTCTTTATATTTTTTTTCAAGCTGTTATAAGTAACACTGCTTGATGTTAAAGTCCAGAAAAAAATCTAGAGACACGTTATCTGTCAAGAAAGAAAGAACCTAAAATACTGAGTGCAAGGAGAAAGTCCAAGAGCTTGCAATCAAAAGATGTAACCCGTTTTTTTTTTCGCTTTAATGTTAACCCTCCCTGTCAATGCAAAACCTACCAGAGGTTTTGGCTCTTAAAAGGAAAGACGTTTAGCTTATAGAGCTTATAGTTGGTACTGTTTGTGTGAGCGACCTTTCAGGAAAATGTAAATAGTATAACACGCAAATCATTTACAAGACCCACTTATGGAAAACGATTTTATGGAAAGGTATAAAAGACATCCGGCTAAACCCATCTTAACCCACTGTTTAATAGATACTTTCTCTACTACGAAAATGAAAGCTTTAATTTTTCGTCGGCAAAAGTGATTGTTTGGCTTGTCAAACTATTTAGGACCATTTTATCAAAACAATAAAAGATCATAATGCAAAATTTAAAGATAAATTTATTTTCACTGCACGAAGTCCCATAAGAACATCACGGTAATATGTTAAGAGTTTATAATGGATGAAACCATGCCATGTAAACTAATATAACTTTTGATTCTGTGGTCGAAATCTTAAGATGCCACATTCAAATGAGAAATCTTGAGCATTACTTTGATATGATACTTGTTTATTTCTGGGTATTTTATAAACTTGGAAAATTTCGTGAATTTACCTTTGACCACCAATACACTGATTAAAGTTTAATAAGTGTTAACTTAAAACAGCAAACAGCTGGCAGTAAAGCAGCGTAAAGCGCAATTAACAGCCCCTATTGCTTTTGGGCCCGCTTATTAAAACTTCCTTTAAGAAAAAACTCAAATAAATTAAAACCCATTCTTAATTTAGGGGTAACATGGCTGTTGTCGAAAACAAAACACAAAAATAAAGAAACGGTTTAGCAAACTTTTAAATGTATTCTAATATATTTATAATCTGTGAATTGAATTCGGCACGGCAGTAGCGCGACGTTTAAACCAAGTCGAGCTACTGCCTTGTAGCACGGCAAAGTTTGCCGTGCTACACGGCAGTAGCACGACAAATAATTCAAATACAACAGGATTAAAAACCCCAACTGGCAGGAGGCAACCAGTTGGCTTTTTACAAGCGTGGCCGAGGATTTGAACTCGAGACGACTGAGAACAAATCCAGAAAGTGGCCAGAGCGGGACACGAACCCGGGACCGCAAGACTGCGAGTCCAACGCTCTGATCACTTGGCTACGCTGCCTCCATTTTATCAAACGATTATTGTTACAAAAAAAAAACATTTTTTCTTACATCAATTCAGGTGTCCATTTTTTTTGTCAAGTTTTGCTGTCGAAAAGGGTCAAAAGGACGGGCTTGAAAAATAAGGAAAATAAGCACTCTAGAAAATTTCACCTAGCAGGGTTTATTTTCTATTGAAGCCTGATTTTTAGCGATGCGGAAAGCACTCGGAGAGAAAGAATCTTCATTTCCTTTACGAAAAAAAGGGCTGAGACACAACCAGAAGGATCGAAATATTCCCTTTCGTGCGCGTACTTTCGTGTTGTTGTCAGTATTCAAGTGATTCAGGACTGTTTATGCTTACGTGCTCGGGTACTTTATTATTGCGTGGCCAGTGAAAAGTAGGCTTTATTTAACAATTATTCCACGAGTGCGCTTTGGATATGAGTTGGCTATAATCATCTCATATCCAACAAGCGCGAGTGGAATCATTGTTTTATTAAAAACGCCCACAACATATCGAGAATTCTTCCCGGCTTTATTTGTAAAAACTAGGGTATCTAAAAGACAGTAATGCTGCGGCACATTCTGTTGATACTGGCATTAGTTAGGCAGTGAGACTTAAAAGAATCGAAAATGACATTGAATGTCCTATTTACATGTTGGAAAGTACTAGAATAATATTACTATCAGTCTATAGAAAGAACTCGTGGGAACGTTGTTTAGAAAATGATCAAGTGGTTATCAACTCTGGTTTTCCCACAGTAAATTGTAGGAAATAATAGAAATTCAGATTGTTTATCCATATATCTAATATATGGTGTACTATCTTTTCTCTGGAAACACGATACTTTTCTTGCTGTTTATTGCACTTTATTAAGTAACAGTTATTTAGCTATATATTTTTGGAAAACAACAACACAAAAAAACGAAAAAAAAAAAGAAAGAAGGAAAGAAAGAAAGAGTACGGTACGACTCGCACCTGGCACCATCGGCTCTACACGACTACACCTAACCACTCCACCACAGAGACTGATTACGTAATTCTGGGAAAAGTCTTTTATTTAATGCCTTTTCCATGAAACTTCCGCCAGCAAGATGATCGCCAGCCGCATTAATCGAGCTATTAACAGTAAAAAAACAATGTAAACGCATAATCCATGGAAATGAATGAATGAAAGAACATAATTATGCTTCACAAAACGCCAATACACGTCCTCGTCTGCAACGTAGGACACAAAACATATGTTTTGTCATCTCGATTTCCGCTGTTATTTTGAAGCGAATGGTCAAAATTACATCCATTTTCGGCTCATACAGGGTTCTTAAGAATAGCATGGCATGACATTTTCTCACTTTCACATCACTTTCTAGCAAGCTGGAATTTGTATATCCCCCGTGTTGCGGAGTCGAAGAGCAAATGCTCATCTTCTCGTCAGGATTAACATGCCTGGACAAGTCAAACGCTCTTGAATTGATCGAAATCCATATCCCCAAGTTAACCATCGTACTCATCTGAAAGACTCCTGCGTGTCTTAAATTTGGTAAGACCTCTAACCGTGCTTTCAAAAATTTGCTACAAAGAAAGCTCTGAGTCTGGGCAGCAAACGATGCGAACTTCCCCGTGTTTTTATTTGAGTTGTTCGTGGCGCAATGCACTCTGGTTAAATGCAATGCATTGTGGTAAAAATTGTGGTTAAATGCAATTCATTGTGGTAAAAAGTGATGAATTCGAGAATTCGTCGCCCCTTATATACTTCCCTTAAATCCTGATTATGTTGCTGCTCGCTACCTACGGTCGCTCCGCAGCAACAACCGATTTTCAGCTTGTTTTTAATTTTGAGCAGACGCGTACAGTTACCGTATTTGGAAAGCATGGTATAATATGGCTCATATACCATGATGGCTAAGCCAATCAGAGCTCTAGAATTGCATTATCCAATGATTCAGTTTTCAATAATGATTAATATCTTGGACCAAAAACGAATTCAAATAACAACGCTGCTTTGTAAGGTTTTCAAGTTTCAATGAAGAAAGTTCTTGTTCAAGGGTAAAGCATCATCATAGTTCATCTGAAGACGGAAAATAAAACCATTCAGAAGTGGAAACATAATAAAAAATAACATTTTGCAGGTGTGGGCCAAGCTAAACACAAATACAGAAATGTACTATTCCAAAAGAAGCGTTCATTTGTACAAAAAATCTTTATCTTTTTTGTATAAACTCAAAATTAAACCACCTTTCCACGTTGTAGAAATGTCAGAAAAATTGGTGAAGAAAAAAAGTAAGTTGGTTTAATTGTATTTTTTTTTTCAGTCAAATGCAGGAAAGTGAAACCGTTTACAGAGGTACTTTAGCTAGTTACTTTCCGAGAGACTGAGAAGAAATTCGGATTATTTATTCTACTGTCAAGTCTGGCTTTTGCTTTTAACTCAGTCGTATTGCTGGGTTAGGGATAATTTATGAGACATAAAGGACCCATAAAGTAATGAGACTATAACTGGCAATTGAAAAGTAGTTTACGGCAGTCTGTCGAAACATGAAAGCTAAAGTAGGGTCAAAATAGGGCCATTGAATGCCGCATTTCTTTTGCAAAGAGTGAGAAAAAAACATGAAAAATAAAATGTACTTATACTCATATTAGCAGCTTTTTATGTGCAGTTTTATTAATGAGCAAAGGACCTTAGATATACCCGTACCATCTTTGCAATATTCTTAAAGAATTGTCACGTGGTTTCTCAGGAAACAAACACTGGTTGACGAAAGCTGCCAATACAGCTAATCGAGGTTGAGTTTCTTCTAGACAACAAAATATGAAAACCGACCTGCACAAGCAATGTTACAAAATACAAAATGGCAAAATATGGGTGGAAGAGATCATTATGTCGTCTTGGTTTAATTCAAACAAAGAACCTTTGATTTTTTCAAAGGTCAGCAATAGTGACCTAAAACTCGACGAAACGCAATGTGTACATCTTGCGTTTCTCATGTTGAGTAAATGAACAGGCTATTGCGATTGCTTGAATGGGCGGTCGATTAATTCATGAGAAGTTGGGTGTCGCTTACTAGTAGTTGTCGGTAGTTTTTAGTAAACACTTTTAATACTATTCATTTGTCTGTACGCACACAAAACAAGTAAAATTTCCAAATATATTACTTCGGATAAAAAGTTTGTCGTAACACTGCACGTATTGTTAGCCCCGTGTTTTGGATAAGTCTCTCATTGATTGCAGAGTCTTGCACCATTTTGTAGTGAATAAAAATATCAGCGAGAATTATGATACTAAAGAAAAGTTAAAAAGGGGAGTAAGTCTTACTTTTATAGTTTTCTGCCGCGCAAGCTTTGGAACCGTAGTGTTTATAATAGACCTATTCGGCTAACTCAATGTTGTACCCAATTCAAACCCTTTGGGAATAAAACGTTTTGTTTCAGGAATTTACATATCATTTAAATGTGAATGCCACATTATAATGCAAATGCAATACACAGAGAATCTTATCCCCGGGAGATTTGAATTGGGTACAACATTGAGTTAACCGAATAGGTCTATACTCAGGAATAAGTGGGATCGACTTTTTGTAATTTCAAGTAAAGATGAGGAGACCGTTTGTGGTGCGTTGTGTCAAAAATAGATTGATGAAATTGATGGAGACAATCTGAGAGACAACAACCAACACTGTTATTTTTGTAAAAGGTAGAGGACTGGAAGTCAGAATGCACGTAAAAAAACATCTATTTTTCAATAAATTTTTTTGGCTATTGTTGTCTTTGTTTTAACAGTTTTTATTCCAGCAACGTTCAGCTTGTACACGTGTCCCAAGGCACTTCTTCCCACCATACTTCGGGGGTGGATCGTCACACAGCCTGGATCTGAAACGATGGCCAGGTCCACAACTTACACCGCAAGAAGACCAGGATGACCAGCGACCCCAGTGACCTGGTATGGGGGCTACAAAAGTAAAATAATTCATGCCCATTACATGATGATGATGATGATGATGATGATGACACAACAAAATCGCTCAGAAGGTCGTTAATAAAAGTTTCGTTGTGCCCTTATTTGTATGGAGCGACATAAAGGATCATCAGTTCACGTCTGACACACAGATGCGAAGATCTCTAAATCAACAAAATATTCATAAGGACAAGGGAGATTTGCTTATATCAGCGGCTATACTGAGATATCAGGCTCCAGCAAATGTTCAAACGTCACTTTATCTACGTCACACCCAATGGTCCATTTAACACAATACGGACTTACCATAACACTCGTTAAGCGAACAAGTTTCTGTTTGTTTTTGGATTCCATAGGTACCCACCCCATAACACTGATTCCGATCACGTGACATGCAGAATCTCTGTCGTATCTTCTGGCACCGGTCGTTGCAAGGACCAAACTTTGTCCACGAGCTCCAAGGATGTGAACTGTCAGCTGTTCGAATTCAGAACAAACACTGATGTCTTATGACAGAAGAAAAAGGATTATTACTTCCAATCTTAAGTTGATCAGCGCATTTTAGGACACGCGTGGATAACTGTAAAACCTCTGGAGCTTTAAATAGATAGCGATCCGCTCATTTCAGACGTTCCAAAACAAAACATTGTAAATTGAGGATAGCCGTGAGCTATCATGCGTGGTTTGGAGGTACATTGCATTGAAGTTTGTGCTGTTTCTAGAAGCTCAATTCTACGGTGGGTGTGATTATTTTAACACCAATAGTTCTTTATTTGGTAAATTTAAATTTTTTTGGCTCATATCATTCCTTCATACAGCCTCAGTCCTATAGAAGCTAAGGGATACTTGGGGCTAGCACACGCGAAGTCACAGAATTGAGAAGAACTTGAATTGTATGTTGTATCTTAGCTATTCATCGCAGAGGTTAATCATTCAAACTTATCCCGTCAGACGCCGTCATTTTTCCTGAAAAGCCCCTTTGGGGAGGTAACAATAAAGTATGTATGTATGTAAAGTATGTATTTTTCATGGTTTTGTGGACTTGCATAGACGGTGCACAGCTATCGGCAACAGCATTCCAATCATTTTGTTTTTCTAAACTGCCCAGGTTTACTTACTTTTACAATCATACAGTGCATTCAGCTGCTGAATGTCCGTCTCACTAAAACCTTTCCTCTGACCAAACTCCACGCCGGACTGTTTAAGAGCTTTTATAGTACGCTTGCCATTCTTGGAGAAGGCGCGACTCCCATAATGCATCAGACTTTGGAAGTCATACATGGCACCAAGATAATCGAGCTTACCGTGCGAATACTTATTAAAATTGTGAGCTTGACCTGGGAAACAAAAAAAACTTATGAAATGAATAAATAAATGATGAGCAGAAAATACTGCTCGGCTTTTACCTCCCCAACTCTTACCCTTTTCCCAGGAATCTACCTTTAAATTCCTGCTACACCGAGATAAAATCTTAACTTCCAGTTGGAGCTTTTCCGCCGACATGGCCGATGGATCAAAAACTGGTCAGCTTTATATACCGATCTATTGATGAAACCGAGTTGCATGCCGTTTTTTTTTTTTTTTTTCATCCGGCGACCGAAATACTGCTAAATATGCTTGGAAAGATACAAATTTTAGGAATCAGATAGGATAATGAAACAAGATAAAGAAGAAAATGAGAGAGAAAGAAGAGACAGTCCTCACGACAGGTTATTCCCGGTTGGTTTGCGAGATGGTACGTATTTCTATTTTAAAAGGAGAAACTAACCTTTGGCAACATTTTCCCACAGTACCTCCACGTACTTGTTTCTGTCTGTTCGGGATTGTTCATGCCAAAATCCAACTGCATGCATTAACTCGTGCATTATTATACCTTTCTTATCACATCCGGGACCTACAGAGAGGAGCTGAGGGCCAGATGAAGAGAATTGCTTTCCTACGCGAGACCAACATCTAAGAAAATTAGAATAGCGACTATTAACTTAGAAGAAAACTAGAAAATTTTCGATTATTAAGCCGCAATGAAGACGTGTTTGAGGTTATATTTTAGTTGAAAACTAGGTAGGTAAGGTTTTTTTTGATCCTCACAATGGATGACGGATATGTGAACCAGACAGTGCCTTACATCATTCATTTTTCAAAGGATCATCTTGTGGACGTCGGGTTAGACCGAGGAATGCATGGGTTCTTCTTGTCTTTTACCAAGAGCCATGGCTCTATTGCTTTTACTCATTTTAAGCAGTGATCTGAGTTCATCTTTGTTTTCACGATAACAAGGACGCGACTTGGATCACCATTTGGTTAGTCCCAGTTCCTCTGATCACTGTGGCAAAGCCCTTCATAAAAACATGTAATAATATATGAAAACCACGTATATTCAATATTTTTGTGACATTTTTTTGTCGCCAAAACAAGGAGACGGGATTAATTTGGCATCCAGTCGATTTGAAGAGGGCGATTTTGAGAGCTTTAAATTCTTACCCATGCCTTTTTACGAATCGAATCCAGGATCGCTCTTTCCCGCGAGGCTTGAAGCGTAAACAAGTGTGTCGGTGAAACTCTTTGATGGCTGCCATAATGACGCTCTTGGCACGATCTGCAAAGGATTGAAAAAAAAAGAAAGAAAGATAAAGATAAAATAATATTAATAAATAAACAAACGAGTACTGTAAAATCTATCTTCGTTCAGTTGGGCTCTTATTGGAAAAGTCTTCATTGCTGGAACGTTTTTCGGAATTTCAAACAAATAAAATTGATGATGATGATGACGGAAAAAGACTGCGGACAGAATGACAGAGTCTCTGGACGACTACATATAAAAAAGTTGCACGAAAGTGAGGTAATTAAACGATTAGAATTAGAAACCTTATTGTTCATCGACATAGTGCGTTTGTCAGATGGACAATTTTGACGGCCGCAGAATGGATATCTGCGGAGAAAAGGTAAGAAACAGAAGGAATGATCGGAGTAGCGTAAGAACAGGCCTCATTGAAATGCCACATCAACAAGACAAATGACTCCCCTGTCTAGATTATGCAGTGAAGGCTCAGAGAGTGTGTGTGGCGCATAGTTAGCGCAACCGAAGTGTAGAAAGCGTGGTGAAAGGCAACATTAAGAGTCCATTAGGAAGTAAGTAGGGGACCCGTGACCTGAGGAGAGAAGTCAGTGGTATGAGCACCCACAATCGCGGTTTTGATTCATACTAAAACTTCTGAAACTTAAAGTGTACCTTTATTAAGCAGAAACCCGAGCGGGTATTTAGCCACCTAACAGGTTACACTGTATATTGAGGGTTGCCTCTGGCCTGTTAACGGATAAATGTTATTAGAGTATAAATAACAGAGCATCCAGGCGACCTTTGACCTCAATCGCGCTACGAACTGCAGCTGTCATTTTCGGTTTTTAGTAAGACCTATCAGATAGTTCTTCTAAACAAGTTGCCTAACTTATGTTAGTTGTTAAGCACTATTGATGAAACACATACACAAAGCGGGGGAGATTCTGTAGGGCACAATTCGCGACTTCCACAACTTTTGTCTGTTTCTAACAGCATTTCTTTTGATCAGATCTTTGGCTGCCCCGGGTCCGTCTGCATCGCCTTCCTCTCGTTGATCTACTTGCTTTTTTTCTTCATCAGACAGCACGATATCCGCCTCGTAAAGTTTATTTCGAACATCTAAAAACCCCAACAAAAAAATGTATGGTCATGTTTTCATGGGTTAAAATTTGGCGTTTCTTCCTCTAATTCTACATAACATCAAAATCTGCTACCTTCATTCTTCTTCTGGAGCTTCGATCTGTGCAGTTAGTAAGCTAAAATAGCCGCCAATCAAGATGGTATACAAAATGCTCTCTAGTTATCTAATATGTCATGTTTTGTTAAGGTACATCTATTCGTCCATAAAATAGAGTTTAAAAAAAACGGTGTTGTAGTTGTTGGTCAAAAAATGGCTTGACCTTAGTAAAATGCGCCAATTACATCTGGCAGTTTCCATACCACCTTTTTTTTCAACGAAGACTCCGTGGCCGGAATGCGCATGCCTGGTATGAGACCAGTCACTGCATTTTTATGATTGAAATGCAGTGGTAGCGCCTAGGAAAGTGAAAATATACCGAACATTTTTCATCTAAGTGTAGAAAGACGTTTTTCAATTGTTTTGATCTTTTGTTGCTATGGGTTGGCAACAGGCTGGCTCAAAATACTGATCTCACCGCACTCTGAAGGACACCGTTGTTTACGGCACATGGTAGAGAGTTTAAGCAACAACTATAGCGACGGCTTCAAACCTATTCCATCTCGTTCAATTCGACAAATTTTGGTAAGTTTTTCTTTAGTTGACTTCTAAAAGACTGTATCGAAGTTCAAGAAAAGAAAAAAAAAGTTGTTGTCGCTCTTGTGTTCACATCCTCAATAAAACGTGAAATTAATCAGTTCTCAGCACGTCGTAGTCATGCAGTGACGGCAAAGTTATGTACAAAAATGCGTGATGCAGGTACAAAGTTGTTCTTTTGCTTTAAATCTATTGCTTTTTTGCCGTTATTGTTGCCCTCGCCGTTTTTTTGCGTAAGCTCCTAAAGGGGTGGGGGAGGGGAGTAATGCCACACAAACCACGCAAAGCAGTTTTGCAAACAGACCAGTATTCAATCTTTCAATGCTGTTTAACACTGCGTCATCTTGCCTCTCGAGTCTAAACAGCTTCCTTGTCCCATTTCTTCTTGATATTCCTGTAAACCGATTATAAGAAAAATGCCGAGCGTAAGGTCCCAAAGTCAATTCAGGCTTACTATAGCCGGCATGTTGATATCTATTTCACGATTTACCAGCAATGGACGGTAAATAGACGTAGAATTCTAGACATAAACTCATGTCTTTTAATTTATGTGACTAGTATTGCGAAATTGTCATTCTTAACAGAGAATTCAATTCATAACATACCAGAAATGAAATTTGGACACGTGACACTTGACCATAGAAGGCAAAAAATTACCGTCGCTTGCATTGTACCCATTTCCAGCTCTGAAGCATGTTTGAGAAAATCCTTTTTTTCACTCCAAAGTCGAAGTCAATTCGGTTATTCTTATTCTTCCGTCAACCTGCTGATCTTTTCTTTTGGGTACCTGTTAACTGCCTGCTTGTTCAACATGTCCTCGAAAGCAGATACATAAAAATGTCGCCATAGCCATTATTTCCTTAGAAATGGTTCATTGCCCGGATTTAAATACCGAACTATTTCGGCTTGTCAGTACATTTGGCTTTCAGGACGGCATACTGCTTACTGGCTAACACAGACCGGAAACAATTACCCTGAAGTATTCGCAAGGCTTGCTGGGAAGATTGTAACCTCCAGGTATCCTCCATTGTAACTCGTTAATGATATTGAAAACCCGGCCTTTTGCTTTGTACCCGAACCGGTTTGACGCTAAAATTGAGAGGGTAATACAGCACGGAATATTCACCTAAGTGAATCAGCCATATACTGTAGCCATATTGTGACACAGGATCTACGAACATGGCCTGTATGTGAAACGGTTGAGAAGTGCTCAGAGTGTTTTATACGTTTTATTACGAACAGCGTCAGGGAGGGGGTCGCCTCCTTTTCGGCCAACCCGATACCCATCCCCACGATACATTTAAAATCAAGATTACCGCCCGTTTTTGTATAGTATATACAGGAAAATAGGGGACTGTAAACAGTCTTAGATCTCCCGCGATGCTTATTGTCTGATGAAACAGCCGACGTTTGGCGGCGAGACCATGCGCGACCATTGATAACGGTCGTCTTGCGAAAGGTTCTCCTCGTGGTACACTCTTTTATTTCTCAAAGCGTCAGCAAGGTGTAAGGAAATAATAAATTAGGCATTGCTTTTGTAGATTCTACTAGGTTTTTCTCCATGGGTAGCTGGTAATAGTTCCATGAGTGCCCTTCTGGTTCCTTTCGATCGTTCTCACTACAAGATCCGAGATTCTCGCTACATCGTAAGCGATGGAAAGGTTAAGGTCCTTATTTCACGTAATTCACTCGTAAAAGTACTCATTAGACGACAAACCTGAGGCCAACGGGGTGCTCATTTCATCCTATCTCTCTATCAATGCTCTATTTGACGGGTATTTAAAGCAGCACCTAAAGCTACACGGAATTCGAAAGCAAAGACTGAGTCGAAACAAGGATTTGAAGTCACTCCTGGAGATCGATTGCTGGCTCGGCTCCCGCCCACAAATAGAGGGCCGCGCGCTAACCGAATGGGAGTGCTAATTCTTGCTCCTGATATAAACTAGTTACAGCTATCGCTAAGTGCCAACAAGCAAAGATTTTAACTAAAGGGAGAGCTTGATCGCAGGCTACCCAACATTAAACAACAACCACAGCAATAGCAGTCTTTATTATTTAGCAACAAGTAATTAAGTTAATGTTGTTCACTATTATCACATAGACCATAATGCTCCTTTTTTCTCCCCGGAAATTTTGACTTTGACCGACTGTGGGCGCTTTCCATTCAACCAAAACTTTCAAAAATTTGGAAACAGCGTCAAATGGTACTGAAATTTCTTTTAAAAGTTTGCAGAAATTCCGGCCCGGAAACTGTTGAATTTCCTAAATGCGAACCATTCAACCGAAAATTCCTTTTGGAAATTTTTGAAAATACTGTTCCATTCGCTACTAGACGTTGCCGAAAGTTCAAACCGGACGTTTTGATTGAATGGAAAGCGCTCAGCCCGTAACTGGCCCAGGAGATCAGAAATTGTAAACAATGGTAACGAAAAATTTTGAGGAGTAAAGGTGCATTATGGTATATGTGAAAATGGTAAATTACTTATTTCTGTTCCAGCAGCTAAAACTGTAATTTATCTTCGCCTAAATTAGAGATGCTCTATTTGCTCGTGAGAGATTTCCTTCAGTTAAAATTTTTAAAATAGATTAAGTCTCCTATTTTTGTCGTTAATTGTTATCAGTTAATGTTAATCAGACATATATCCTGGGTTACAGAGGATATTTTTTCTTATCGATACTGATGGTTCGCGGTGAAGCCGCGTAAACGAGACAACGGTATTTTGAGAACAGACATCTGGCCGGTATCAGACATAACGAATTAATAGTTCAGAAAGTTGTAACAAGCTACGATTTGATAAAAGGTGGTCTAAGATACGAAAGTAAACCTAATGCATAAAACATACACCGTAAATCGGTTACCTTTTTTCCTCATAATTCAAAGTTGTTGGTCTGCCAGTTAGGCGTTTAACATATCTGTGTTTCTAATTTCAAGTAGTCTTATCTAATTGATTTATGTAATTATTTACAGCCGCATCTCATCGTTTTGAGACCATAATTATTTTATTCAATCTGTTTTTTTTAATTTGTGCTTATTTGGCTACTTCATTTTATCAAAGCAGCTATGTGAGTAATGACTAAATACAAAAGTGTCCACTGATCTTTTCATAGATTATATTCTAATAGTTTCCCTTTTTGTTCTTTTAACTCCATCCACTTCTTATCTCCATCCTAGCCAAAGAAAAACAATTTCAAAGTCAGTACTTTACCATGTGATTCACGCTATAGCAACAAGTGCAGTCTGTTAAGTTGGGAAAGCGTCGCATGCAGGAGTATGCTTTTACAACTTTTTTCCAAATAAAAACGATCCCTGAGTCATAGAGGGATATCAGATTGGATTATTTAGTAAACGGAAAAATAATTTTTGCTCCCGGTGTTAGTAGTTTTAGACGGATCTCTTTATTCGGCGGATTATTGCCTGGGAATCGATTCGGGATTGCGAATATTCTATTAATTATTGTTGTAGCTACCCTACCCCCTACCCCAATTCTAGGATTTGAATACTTTGGCCTAAACAGAGTCAGGGCTTCAAACGCTCAACGGCTAATCTTACCCAAATATTGTTTCAGTAGCCCCGCCCCCCGATGTTTCGGTAACCATTATTATCACATCAGCTGATTAAAAGTATTTTATGACACTGTAATAGCCTTTTTTGTTTTCCCGTACCTTGTCCTTTTTTCTTTCGTGATTTTGCACCCCCTTTCTTGCATTTCTTCGTCTTGCCTTCACATTTCTGGACTTCAACAAGCATTCCTTCACATATATCACCACCGAATTGTGGGGGAGGATCATTACACATCCGGGATCTCGTTTGATAGCCCTTACCACAGGTTACACTGCAGGCGCTCCACGGACCCCATCTTCCCCAACTACCGTTCAAGGGAACTGGAACCAAAATATTAGTGGGTTTAATTTTATCCTTTGGCTCAAATCTTATTTCTCTTTGTTTTAGGGTATGTTAATGTGCGATAAGGAGTTTGAAACAAAGGAAAATAAAATTTAAACCAAGGATAAAATTGAACCACAACAGACTGATTCCCTACTTCACAGCCTTAGGTAGACAAGCGCTACTTATGATTGGCTAATACCTGAAACCTCAAAACAAAGAAGCTCTATATAAGGGATTATTACGAATAATGAACGATAATCCTCGCCCCAAAAATAGTAAATAATGGAAAAAGAACCTATTACGAGACTTCGTTATACAAATGTACTGCTTGCCAGTCTCTTCACCTTTTGTTATATCGAGGTTCTACCATGGTTGCCTTGGATACCATCAACCAATTCAAACTAACCCTTATATACCCTAGCGATCCCAGATCACTGCAACCAAAGCTTGTACGGCATTCTTCCTTGAGTTTCTCAAGTGGTAAATTTCTTAATCAAAATGGCAGTTTTTGCGATAACTGATACTTAAAAATGAAATAATACAGACACTCTATGTAAAAAGTGTCAAAAGTGGTTGAAAATAATAGGCCTGGTCCAGCTTTGAACCTACCATTACACTCGTCGGTTTCACAGCGCTTTTTTTGGGACTGTATTCCGTCTGCGTCAACTCCTGGGCATTTTGATTTGTCCTTAGCAGCACAGAAGCGTTCCCGAACCACAGTGCATTTCTGGTCACAGGGTCCCCAATCTGTCCAACTACTCCAGCTTCCTTGGCGAGCTAGTTGAAAAGTACAGTATCGAGGAAAAAGCGCATATAACTTGGTCAATGATATTGACATATAACTTGGTCAATGATACTGAAATTCAAGCAAATGAAACTCAGTTTGCCGGACATCCAATCATGTCCGTTTCAAGGTTCATTTCATTAGGGTGCTTCATCCGTGCGATTTGCTTAAATTTTAGTGACGATTTTCGCGACAATTTATGGTGATGTTTCAGCGATTTTCATTTCAAAAAATGCTGCATCAATTCTACGCTTTAGGTATATCTCGTGCGAAAAAATAGCGATACATTGCATAAACATTCCATCAGTTTTGAAACAATGTTAAATTTGAGTAAAAGCAATTTTAATTAGCGCCATAAAATTCTCGATGTAAACTTCGGGCCTTTAGAGCGGTATCTATGCAGTAGAAGAGTGGAAGGACCGCACGGTATGCCGGGAGATCGACTGTGGTGCGAAGCATTCAGGCGCACGCCGAAGGATGATGATGATGATGATAGAGATGGCCGATTAAAAAAAATAAGTTGTTACCTTTCTTAAGAAACGCTTACTTTTGCAGTCGTACATGGCATTTAACTGTAGAATATCCGTCTTGCTTAGTTTTAATGTTCTTCCAAATTGCAGCTTGGGATTTTTAAGGGCTACCAGCGTCGGTTTCCTGTTTTTGGAGAATGCATAGTTCCCATAATGCATTAAGCTGTCAAAGTCGTACATTCCACCCGCGAAGTCTACTTCCGATGCAGGATACTTGTTGAAGTTTTTTTCTTGACCTGAAGAAAAAAGCAGTGTAAGAAACTTGAAAATAATTAATTCACATATCATGATATAACTTACTAGTAAACAGATTTTTAATGTGGCTTAAAAGTTGCATTTTCTGTCAGGGTTAGTTGAAACACTTCGCCCTTTAAGGGGCATCTCTAAGATTTTTCTAACTTTAAAAACAAAAACCGGGAAGATAAAGTTTTTCCTCCAAAGTTACCCCATCGTAGCCCTGTCAAGAGGTCTCGAGAAGCTCATTATGCAATCAATTCTTATCATACCTGGTTTGATATTTTGCCATTGCACGGACAGATACTTATCTCTGTCAGTGCGGGATTGCTCGTGCCAGAAACCGATGGCGTGCATAATCTCATGCAGAATGATGCCTTTACTGTTACATCCAATGCCTATGGAGACTTCTTGTTTACCAGGAACAGAATATTCTCGGCCAACTTTTGAGGAACAACTAAAAAAGTAATATTTAAGTTAAGCTTGCTTATGCGGAGTACAAAGACAATCCAAACAAGGGGATAGTTAACAAGTTCAACATTATTGGACGATGTTGGGTATATAATCATGTTGCTAGTTAGACCAATCAAGCGGCATCTACCAACTAAGCCGTAAATTCATATGTTGAATGTGACAAATGTTTTAAAGTGTCATTAATGCGATCCAAACAGTAACATACACATGTTTAACCCTTTAACTCCCAGAAATGATTGACATGTAACTTCTCCTTAGAACACCCAATACATTGTCCAACAGATAACTGGTGAGAATAGCCATATTCATCAGCCTGAGGATGTTGTATTGATAAAACCGCAAATTCTCATATTTAACATTCAATAAAATGTATAGCAGTCAGAAAAGACAATTACTAATCATATCTTGGAAGTTAAAGGGTTAATCGTCCATGTTCCTTCGCAGACAAGAACAGAGAAAATATTGTTTCTTTTGACGGAACAGCGAGTTCAAATTGTACCGCGTCAAATCTAACCATCCAATTACGTCAAAATGGTGGATCCACTCCTTCACTCCTAGTAGTCACACCTAGCACAAAACGGCAGATGTACACAGCACGTTTTATCACAACGCATGCCCAAATTACAACCTCTGACCTTAACCTATAGCTAACGTCACACATTTTTACGGCCTAACGATTATCTTGCTGAATGTGCTCTCCATGCCGGCTACCAGATCAGGGTAAGAAGGTTTATAAGGACATACCCATTTTTTCTGACAAACTGAATCCAATGCTTGTCTGCAGCCTCTTTGTCCTTAAATCGAACGCAAGAAACATCGTGAATCTCCTTCATTGCTGCTAATATGTTTGGACGAACGTCATCTGTAAAAGGGAAACTTAAGTGAGAAACTTACATTTCTGATAACATTGTGAGTACCAAAAGACGAGCTTTGCCATCCAAAACATTTCTATTTATTATAAGTGAGAAACGTACATCTCTGATAACGTTTTACAGACTAAAAGACGAGCTTAGCCATCCAAAACATTTCTATCCAAACAGAATACACAGTTCGAAAAAGCAGCCTGTGAATAGGCTCCCGTTCGCCTCCCCATCCGTTTTAGCTTTCTATCCTTGGTTTCTCCTTGTCTCATACACCCAAGAAAGCCTGTAAGGCTAGAAAAAAATCATGACGAAGTCATGGCGGCTCTCGACAAAATAGAACACATCGGAGAAAAACTTAACTCCATCATTGATAGACTGAGTAAACTTGACTCAATCGAAAGCACAGTAAGAAATATAGAAACCAATTTGGCGAATCTCAAGGTAAGAACAGCAAAGCTCGAAGAGTTTCAAGCAACGGCCAAGACTGACATAGCTGATCTAAAGAAGTCTTGCAGTTTCAATACTGACAAATGTAAGGAATATCGAGATGATTTAAAAAATAAGATTGACGAGCAGAATGAAAGAATTACCTCTCTGATTGAGAGTGAGAAGAAACTCAACCACCAAATGGACGAGATCATATCCAAGAACCTTTATCTCGAAGCTTACTCCAGGAGAGAGAATATTAAATTTTTTAATATCCCTGAAGCACGAGAAGAAGATACCGAAGAAGTTCTAAGAAGTTTCATGGAGAGAGATCTCGGATATCGTAATGGCCGCAGCGTGGAAATCCAACGCGTACACCGTCTATCAAACCGACGTAACAGCAACACAGCTCCACGTCCTATAATCGCCAGATTTCTTCGATATAAAGATGTCGAGGAAATTTTCTCCTTGGGCCGACGTCTAGAGGGGACCGATTTCCAAATGTTCCGCGATCTTCCATTGGAAATCATCAAGCGCCGGAAAGATCAAATGACAGTTTTCAAACAAGCACGACGACAAGGTATGAGAGCATCTTTCAGCAAGAGCCAGCCCGACAAGCTGTTTATAAACGGCAGTTTCTGGCCTCCGGGCAAGTGCCTCGATGCAACAGAAGCAGCTGAGTAACTGTTTTTCATGATTGTACCTCAGAACTTTACTCTCCTTTTTTATAAATTTAGGGTGGCGGGCGGCTTAGCTGTCCCGACCGGTAATAACTACTCGACCAGGTTTTTGCTTTCCTTTACGCGCCCGCTAGCCACTTGAAACCCCAATCTGATAAGGTTTTTTTATAGTTAAATTGTTTATGTTTTGTTGTGTTATTTTTGGTTACTTTAGCTGTTTTATATGTAATTGTTTGTGTTTCCGTGCCACCAGTTTGCTTTTCGTACTAGTACAATGCTGTTTTGTCGATTCCAGTGTGCATAGCTTTATAAACTACATCGATAAAATTATACCTACAGCTTTCCGATGCAATCTTTTCTTTCAAAGCTTAAAAATTACAATTTCTGAGCTGTATGCAAAACACCTTCGCTCGGCCATAACGCTGTTATTGTCGATTAATCAAACAGTGCAGTTATCTATTATATCCCCTTTTTTTTATATACAAAATAGATAACAATACTATCACGGTAGCTTCTCTTAATGTACGGGGCCTTGGGAATAACGTTAAAAGAAGAGAAATTTCTAATTGGCTCAGATCTAAGAAATACTCGATTTACATGCTGCAAGAAGTACATTGTTCGCAAGAAAATTCACACCTATGGGCTGCTGAATGGGGGTACAAAAGTCTTTTCAGCTCATTTTCCAGCAGTAAAGCTGGGGTAAGCATTCTTTTCAACAATAATTTCGATCTTCAAATTATGAAAACTTTCATCGATGACTCAGGGCGCCTTATCTTGTGTGACTTAAAAACAAATGGAAAAAGTATAACCTTAGCAAATATTTACGCGCCTAACGAAGATGATCCAGCTTTTTTTAAGAATCTCCTTGAAGATTTCGAAGGAGAGGAAATTATTATTGGAGGCGATTTCAATCTCGTCCTTGATGTAGAGAAAGATAAAAAAGGTGGCCTGCCCAGAACACATCACAATGCGCAAAAAACCATTTATGAGATATGCGATAACCTCGAGCTTGTTGATGCTTGGAGAATATTGAACCCCGAAGAAAGAAGGTATACATGGCGCCAAACACAGCCTACTGTCCACTGTAGACTAGATTTCTTTTTAACAAGTCAGAGCTTTCTGGGTAGCATTACCTCCGCAAACATCCTACCGGGCTTTAAGACAGACCACTCAATGATCACATTAAATATATCTCTGCATTCAAACCCAAGAGGACCTGGTTTTTGGAAACTCAACACATCGCTTCTGGCCGATAAGGATTATATCGATTTGATAAGGTTAACCATCCAGGAAACAGAGAGCGAATACGCAAATGATAAGTCAATAAACCCTGCGCTCCTTTGGGATATGATCAAACTTAAAATTCGAGAGAAATCTCTTAGCTTCGCTACTGCCAAAAAGCGTAAAACTTCACATAAACAGCATGAGCTAGAAGAAAAAATCGCCTTACTAGAAAAAGAACTTGAAGAGCCTTCTGTCAGCGAAACGCAAAAAACAAATAAAACAGAACAACTTGAGCTATCCAAAAGTGAATTAGAAGAGATAATTAAAGTACGTACCCAAGGGGCAATCTTGAGATGTAAAATTAAATGGTACAATGAAGGCGAAAAAAACACTAAATATTTTCTAAACCTTGAGAAAAGACATTTCAAACTGAGTACAATAAGCCAGCTTAAAATCACCGATCTAAAATTTATCACATCTGATAAGGAAATCCTTGCTGAATGCGAAACCTTTTACAAAGAGCTCTACACATCCCAGGAAAATGTGATACCAACAGACAGCGATTTTTTTCAACCTGAAAACGAAACGTCTCTGGACGACAACGAGGCAACGAGTTGCGAAGGATATTTAACCGAACAAGAGTGTCTTAAAGCTTTAAGAAGCATGGATCGAGACAAAACCCCTGGAACTGATGGACTCCCTGCCGAGTTCTACAAAATTTTTTGGAAAGACTTATCTCCTCTTTTAATAAGTGCACTCAACTATTCATATGATAAAGGAGCCCTTTCGATCACACAGAGACGCGGAATCATTAAACTCATACCAAAAAAAGACGCAGAACCGCACTTCATTAAAAACTGGCGGCCCCTTACTCTCCTCAACTGCGACTACAAAATAGCTGCGAAAGCAATCGCAAACCGAATAAAATCTGTTATCCCAAAACTTATCAATAACGACCAGACCGGTTTCCTAAAAGGAAGATTTATTGGAGAAAACATTAGATTGATAGATAACATTATAAATTACGCTTCTCAACAAAATATCCCTGGGCTATTGCTCTTTGTAGATTTTGAAAAAGCCTTTGATTCGCTTGAATGGTCTTTTATTGAGCGCACGCTCCAGCACTTTGGTTTCGGCTCTTCTTTGATAACCTGGATTCAAACATTTTACAAGAACATCGAAAGCTGTGTCCTAAACAATGGCTGGACGAGTTGTTTTTTTCAACCACAAAGAGGTGTTAGGCAAGGTTGCCCTCTTTCGCCGTACCTATTTATACTATCTGCTGAAATTTTAGCTAAAGCAACCAGATCGAACAAGAATATTAAAGGAATATCTGTAAACAACTCAGAAATTAAAATTAGCCAGTACGCAGATGACACAACTTTCATTCTTAACGGTACTAGAGATTCATTATCCGCCACACTTAAGATGATCGAGGCTTTTAGCAGTATGTCTGGTCTAGGACTCAACAGTAAAAAGACTGAAGCTCTATGGATTGGATCAATGGCAGGAAATAAGGAAAAACTTCTTCCCGAGAAGAATTTTAAATGGCCAGAAAACAAAGTTAAGGTCCTTGGCGTTTGGCTTTCTACCTATCCTGATATCACATTAAGCTTAAACTACAGGGAAAAAGCGGACAAAATTAAAAACATATTAAGCAATTGGAAATATAGGCGGCTAACGTTACTCGGCAAAATCCAAGTTATTAAAAGCTTAGCGGCATCTCAACTTACGCATATTTTAGCTCCGCTGCCGACAAATCATAAAATTATCAAAGAAATAAACGATCTTTTCTTCAGCTTTCTTTGGAACAATAAGTGCGATAAGATTAAGCGAAGTGTCATGACAAACGACTATAACAATGGAGGGTTAAAAATGATTGACATCGCTTCATTTACCAAATCGCTCAAGACTGTTTGGATCAAAAAATACCTCGACGACTCTAACTGCGGAAAATGGAAATACTTTTTTGAAGTAGAACTTAAGAAGCACGGCGGCAAACTAGTCTTCACATGTAATTTACACAAACGTGACATTTCAAAGTCGATATCGGTCCAAGACCCATTTCTACAAGAAATTTTAGAAATATGGTCAGAAATTAATTTTGATGCTAACATCAAAACCGAGCAGCAATTCCTTGAACAACATATATGGCATAATTCGCTGATTAGGATCGAAAACAGACCGGTCTTCTACAAACATCTTTTCCTGCATGGAATCACTAAGGTAGCCCACTTAATGACAGACTCGCGGAATTTTCTCCCCCCTAGCAGATTTTATCAGCACTTACAAAATACAAATACAACCCATAAAGTACTTCGGCTTAATTTCTGCCCTTCGACACCATTATAACACTAACTTTCTTAGTAAAGAACCTAGTAGCACAGACATTCCCAATACCTGCCCCGAGACCTTCTCCGAGACTTTTTTCAAGAACGATAAAGTGAACAGAGTTGTATACCAGAAGCTCCTCTCTTCCAAAAGCACTGTACCGTTTAAGAGCCAAGAGAAATGGAATGACAGCATTAAATCCGACCAAAGATGCTCTGCTGACTGGACCAGCGCCTATTGTCTGGCAGCTAGGTGCACAAAAAGCACAAAACTTGTAAACTTTCAATTTAGATTCCTTCACCGAATTTTACCAACGAACCTTTTCCTAACAAAAATTGATATAAAGCAGGACCCGAACTGCTCTTTCTGTACCATCCATCCCGAATACCTAATCCACCTCTTCTGGAACTGTACAATAGTAGCCACCTTTTGGGAAAATTTGACTGAAAAACTAAAGCAGATCAATCTAATAACGATAGATTATCCAAAATACACTGCTGTATATCTGGGCCTGAAACCAGACACCTCCAAGTTTTCACTTCAACTAAATTTCTGCTTTCTCCTGGCAAGATATTATATATGGAGCTGCAGGGTCAACCAGAAAATTCCGAATTTAACAACTTTTCTTATGTCCCTTAAATCGCAGTTTTACACAGAGGCCAACAACATTGATGCAACTTCTAAGAAATGGAATCCTTTACGTCCACTTCTCAACATTGCATAGCTTTTGGTAAAATAAAAGCTTTCCTATGTATCCATTTTCTGTAAATGAACCAAGGCCAAAGTGCAATTGAGAGCTAGACATACCGCCAATATTTCTTAATTACTGAGTATCTATTTCACATATCTTTCCGCACTGTTTATTAATCATCTTATTAATCATCTAATTATGCATATTTATGATTTCTTTTAATATTAGCAATTGTTGTCAATGTTATCTCAAGTAGTTATTGCTAAAAACCGTTTTAGGCAGAGGAGTCGCCTTTTTTCTTTCTTTCTTCTCTTCTCTTTTCTTTTCTTTTCTTTTCATTTATTTATTGTCTTTAGTAGTCCTTTTGTTTGTTGTAAACTAGTTTTAGGTATTTTAATGTAAGTAAGTAGCAAACAAGTAAGTAGTAAAGCTGTAACGTAAGTAAATTTTGTAGTCTTGTTGTAAGTAAGTACCGTTTAGCTGTATTGTAAGTGAATGCCAAGTGTGATTATAAAATAAAATAAAATAAAAAATAAATAAAATAAAAAAAAAAATAGAAAAAAATCAGGATGGTATTCGCGTCAGTAAGACAGATTTATTTAACAATGTTTCTCTTCATATTAGAACAGAGGCAGAAGCAAAGAAAATGGCTCACTCATGCCACTTGAGATCGCAGCTGGGATGATCCTAGAAGGCCAGATCTTTCGGCGCGTGCGTATTCCTTTTCTTTTATGCCCAATACTCTCCACCTCAACTTTAGCGCCCTTCGCATCACCAGTCTCACTTGTGTCCACTCCACGCTCACGAACGTCTTGCCGGGTCAGAACGATGTCAGCTTCGAAAAAGTTGTTCTTTCTTTCTAAACGTGAAACAAAGAATAACAATGACGGATTGTGTAATACTATTATTCGTTTGTATTAATCTAACAAGTTTCGTCTTTTTTTTTTAATTATCACTTTTTCAGATGATAATTCCAACACCACAAAACATAACGGGCACTTCACGCAGCAACTCACGACAAAGGATTCAAATAATTAACTCCTCGTAATCAGATATACTTACCGTTTGGTTTATAGTGTTGGCTTCAAAGAGCAGAAAATCACAAAATTGAAAAGAGATTCCCGACTAGCTGGAGTACACTAGCTGGCAATGGCAAGTACAAGCGGGACACCCAGGTCAAATTCAGGGCTTTAGGGCCTTTTTACATGGAGGTGGGGGACCCCAGATAGGTGAGGTAAAATGCCGTGGGTCACCCCACCTATCATGTAAACGTGATCACATTAAAATGAGAGATTATGTGGACAGGCGGGTTACCCACCAAAGTGGGTTACCTCACCTACCTGGGGTCCCCCACCTCCATGTAAACAGGCCCTTAATCGTTCAGAGACCATGCTCCCAGCGTCACCCAATTATTTAAAGCTCTGGAGGAGATTATCAGTGCACGAGAGATCTCTCTTTTGCCATGACATTTTTGAAAGAAAAGGGTACCAAGGCTGAACTGTTTCAAGGACGGTTTGTAAATTGCCTGACAATGAGTAAATTAATACAGTTTTAAAAATAATCGTACCAAATTAGTGTGTGAAAGTAGATATGAATTATGTCTTTCTCTTTTCTTGATTGACATAGTTTTAATTTCCAATTTTTTTTCGTTTCTTGTTTATAGGCTCCAATATTCACCTGCTCAATTATCTTTACGTTGCTCTTACAAAGCTTGTTACATCATTACAGTTACATTTTTGGAAAAAAATAAAATACTAGAATACTTTACTTTTATAACTACCCAAATTTCGGTAGTGCGTCTGATTAGTTAAAGCAGATTTCCCGCGCGTTACGTCCAATCATAAGCACATATCTGGGTGGAGCCGAGTGGTGGCTTCACGAAATGTCGACTGTTTTCTTGAGTTAGGTGGTCAGGTACTAGCTTGAACTGTATTGCATTTTTCTACTCTTTACATAGAATAAACTAGGGAAGGATTAAGCTTTAGAAAACAGCTTAAGATTCTCACCGTCGTTGATCTCCTCGATTTGATCTATGACTGTGTTGTCCTTCAAGGTTTTTGGTACCGTTTTGTCTGTTCCATCGAACACGCGCACATGCGGGGGTCGTTTCACTGGAAAATTAGAAAATGGGAAAATTTATTCATTCTTCGATTGAAAAATCCACACGTGAATCCACACGTGAATCCATGACTTAAAATGAGCCTCGATTTAATATACCCTTCCACTGACGGATTTTCTGCAAATTCTGAGACTGAAATGGCGAAAATTAGTGAACACGAATGGAAAGAACGCCCTAAAATTAGTAAAGTTGCCAAGTTTGAAAGTCAATGTCGAAAACTAACGAAAATGTACATTCGCAAATTCGCGCATTTTTACAGATGTTTGTTTTGTCTGTGTGTGGGACAAGTCCGTACTCCCCAGCATACAAACGTGTGTAAAATTTCGTAACTTTGTGGCGCAACATCTTTGCTTACTTTGGACAAATTACCTTAAAACTTGGTCAGTTTCCTATTTTTAATACGCGCTCTTTCTAGCAGTGTTGATGGATATTCGCTTACTGATCTTTATCAAAACTTGCCATATGCGGAATCGTTACCTTCAGTTCTAAATTAAGATGGCGTAAAGAATTAGTTTAAGACGGATTATTACGAATCTGGGAACGCCTCGTCCAGAGCTTTCCGACTGACGAATTTAGAAAGTTATACAATCAGGGTTTTGGAACATGAAATATCAACAGTGTAACAGCGAGGCGACAACAAATTCTAGACCATTACCAACGCTATAGAACTGTGGGCCTTCCTCACACAGTCAGCGGTAGCCAGGATCGAAATCATCATTACTGAATATTGAATTGTTCATTTCATGAATTGGATTAGAGTAGTAGTCAATCAACAAAAGGAACCCATTTCCCATTAATGACTTCATTAAGCTTCATTACTTAAGACTTGTACGCATGGCCGGCTTTGCCTGTAAGGGTTTTCAAAGAAGGAGAAGTTACTTGTAAAAAAAACTTCAACGAATAATTAAAATTACCGATTGGACCAAAAATTTTGCACTTAAGTTGTTCTTACCGTGCTTTTCTGTTGGATGTGAAACACAAACTGCAAACCAGAACAGAAATGTAGCAAAAAACATCTGCAAAAAGAGTGACGGGAAAGATTATTCTTATTTCTTTTTAAAGTCAGCCATTAAATTGTTATCCTTTAAGCCCACTGTATCCACTGACTAGTAGTCCACATAAAGAGTCGTAGCCCACGCGAAGAGAATGTTGCACTCTGTACCTGGATTGATTTTTTGACAAAGTACTTACAGTTTAAATATACGGTTGATATAGCGATCAAATCTTGATTTGCGAAACTTTACGCGCACGTAAAAAATTGATGATCGGGAGCTTAAGCAACGACGACGGAGACGGCAAAGAGAACGGAAAAATATTCAGTAGGTTTGGATTAGCACTCAACTTTGTACGTGCATCACGCTTTTTTGTACATTTTATTCCTATGTTGTACGACTACGACGAGAAAATTCCCATTTTCACGTTTTATGAAGTAAAACAGAAGAAAATGATTTTCTTTTTACAACTTAGGCCCAGTTCATACGTCGTGCTTTGGCCGTGCCGAACTTAATTCTGGAATGAAGTTCGACATAAGCACGGCAGAAGCATGACGTCTGAATCAAAGTTTTTAATTTGGTGCTGCAGAACAATTAAGTTCGACAAGATCTGTAGTGCTACATGACTCTGGTACAGCAGCGATTTAAACGTCGTGCTTTGTCGAACCTAATGCATAAATTTCGGAAAATGTATTTTCGCGGATACCAGCATGCGCATTGAGTCTGTTTATTACCACAAAGCTCCTTTGCGCATGACGGCCAGGAATCAGAGGCGTGGCTGAATAGCTATATGGCTAATTTCGGTGCAAGTTTGCATGCTCCTTCCTGCTTGGTTTGCAATGCTGCAGAGTTCAATAATTCATCAGGAGACGAACTACCTTTTGACGAAAATATTCCATTAGCTGGCTATGAAGAACAAGATGAAAAGGAAGACGAGGAAACGATCGGCGATGTTTCAGTCCTTGTCACGGTACACGAGGAATAAGAAGAGCAGCAAAAAATAAAACTTCCATTAATAACATTCGCCTGGCGGTCAAAAGGAAAAGGATTTTCTGCTGCATTCCTTTTAATTTCTTCGCCTCCTCGAGTTTTGTAAGAGTTTTTCACTGCTTACCGCTGTACTGACTCCTGTGCGAACACCACTGAATCATTCGACTCTGGCACGCGTCTGAATTGAAGTCGCGCTTCTGTCGAACCCAATACTAGGGACTTTAAGGTGATGTTACGCAACGACGATTTTTAGCTCAACACAGTGTGGCAATGTTGGAACAATGTTGAAACTATTCGAAACAATGTCGCAACAATGTTGCAACGCTGTGTTGCGCTAAAAATCGTTGTTGCGAATCGTCCCATGTAACATCACCTTTAAGATTCAACGATGCGACGGAATGTAAGAACATCTAAAAAAACAATAGGTTTAATAAGCAAAACAATTGCACGTGCATCACGCTTTTTTGTACATTTCTTTGCTGTTTCTTCACGACTACAACGTGAAAATGCCTAATTTCGTGTTTATAGAGAACGTAAACAAGCAACGACGAACTTTTATTTCGCTTTCTGAACTTGAATATGGTCCCTTGGAATTCAGATTCGGGAGGGTTCGCGTACATTTGACAAAGTAAGTAAGTAGGAATATGAGCGATAAAGACTGAAAGAACGCAAATTCACTCTTTACGCCACCTTCTCGTTGCTGTAGCGTCGTTGGATCTTAAAGTCCCTATCGCTTAGGTTCTGCACGGCAGAAGCACGACGTATGAGGTGGGCCTTAGACTCAGTTCTCTAGAAATCAACTCCAGGAAAACAATTTACCGATATTCTAAAAAATGAACGAGATGAAATAACTGCGATGAAATTAGAAACAGGGCGAATTCTAAGTAGCCTACTGAGAAAACATCCGACATTTCGCGACCACTGGTTTCCCCCCGAAACGAGAAGTGGGCGTCGAGGAATGTCAGCTGTGGTAATGCCATGCAAATTTCGTGCTCGATTTTTCTTTTGTCCGCTCTTTTCTCCCCTTGAAATTTTTATCCCGACCTTATTCTCGAATTTTTTCCCGACTTTTTTCGCGACTTTTTTTCTTGACTTTCATCCCAACTTTTGCCCCAACTTCTGATTCTAGACTTTTTCTCTACTTTTTTCCCGATTTTTTCCACCGCCCAATTCCAAGGCTCACTCTTGCGTAGAAGTGCTTAAACATGGCCAGATTTAATTCTTAATTGGCTTTGTAACTATTTTGTTTATCTCTGAAAATGTGTTACAGTGTCGGGCAATTTTTTTTCCTGGTTTCCTCCCTATCAAGGCAATGCGAGGAGGTGTTTGAGAGTTACTACCATTATAGTAGAATTTGGTAAGGTAAATTGTTAAACATTTTATGTGTTGTTTAGAAAAGGCCTTTGTATATTGCTCGCATATCAACCTTAGCAAACTATGTGATAAAACTGAAAAAAACTCAAATCGCCTAAAATGTTGGCATTCTTTTGAGCGCGCGCTAGCTTTCGTAAAGCCAGCTCCATAGCCGTAGGATGCTTACCATGATTAGTCTACTTTTTCTTATCCTGAGGAAGTCAATCCAAGCTATTTTAGGAACAATATTCCGATTTTGATCGAAATTTACATCATACAACTGTAATTACCCTTTGTAGATCTTCGTTTACATCGCGAAACAAGGTTTTCCTAATCTTTCTTGCGACAGTCTCGCGCATCTGTAATTCCATATTAGCAAATAAATTTTGATTGGTTCTCCGCAAAAAGAAAACCCTGCACATCGACTCATACGCTTTAGGGTTAGACGCCTCTGATTAAAATGGCCTTTCAATACTGTAGATTCCGCAATCACTAAATCAAAGTAGTGACTGAAATGACAAGATCATTTTTTTAAAGTGAACATAAAAGCTAGAATGTAGTTATTCAAATTGCATTTATTGTGAAATCACTTGTAATTTTTTAGCTTCCAGGTAAACTGCGATCAGGCGTTGGAAAAAGGGAGGATTAGCTCCGCCTAATCGCAGGTTAACTTTCAGGTTATAAACAGTGGGGTCAATTTGTGGCACCCGTCACTAATCTATCATCGTCAATTTCGTTTTTTAAAAATATCCCAGGTGTAATTCTTTGTTTTAAACAGGGATTTCTTTCACCAATATTGTCCAAACCTGCCACAATGTGTCAGGATGCGTGATTTTGTATCTTAAGTTTATGATTTATTAACAAGTCTTGTTAAAGGTTTTTCTAGCAGACTCAAAATCGATCCACCACGACAATAGGAAAGCCAAGATAATGAGAGAGTAAAAAGTCCCTAAAATATCTGAAATATCTTCTTCAATTCGGTAGCAATGTGATTTCCTTGTTGCAATCAATAAATTTTCGCTCGTGACAGCTGTTTCTTTTGCCAGCCATCCTTATCATGTACAATACTTTGATCATATGATATAAAGATTTATGTAAAATCACCTGGTTATTTTCTTACCCAAACTAAAACTCCAGAGCCAAATTCCCACACCAACTGAAAAAGATCGAAAGTAAGATAGTCATTGTGAAAATGTATTAATATAATTATCACATGAATTAGTGTGAAGTTAATTGGAAGTCAATGTGAAAATGTATTTTAATATTATCACACTGACGAACCAGTGTGATCTCAGTTGGATAAGTGTCTAAAGATTGAGTGTGAGTTGTTAATATTCTCTCCAGGTTAACTGAGATGAGAAATGGCTTTGATAACTCTAATTTATACTAACCTAAATGAAGTAAATGTTTTAAGCTTACCTTTAGTATTTTGGTTACCTTTGTCGGGCATTTATAAAAACAAGGCAATTACAGCGGCAATTAAGAGAACTGGCCATTTAAAAGATAAAATAATCCGCCTTCAACTGGTGGTCGCTGGTGTTTTTTTTTCACTTACTCTCTATACAGCTATCCTTATGGTAGTGCGATCCAGTATTTTTGTCGGCGCAACTTGCATCTTTAGACCAGTTCTACGTAAACAGCTTGCACATTCAGGCAGGGATCTAGAATAAATAGTGACCGATTTTCTAAACGATCGCCGAAGGCACAAGTTTCTAGGAGGTTGGGGGGCATGCCCCCCCCCCCCACCCCCCCTTGAAATTTTTTGGATTTTAACTCCCTAAAGTCCCCTTTCCTGGGTTTATGAGTCATATAGACAGGATATTGGCCAGTTCCATTCTCCTCGGATGAAGCCTTGCAAAGCGGCGGATTATTTCATCAACGTCAATTTCCGTGTTGTAGTCAGGATATGGAGCAAGGCGAGTCCAAACCATTTTCTAGATTTAAAACTGGAAAGTTTGTTTTATTATTAAAAGTATATTTATCATGAAAAATCCGACCAATTTCCGTAAAACGGTGGAAACTGATGTGGATTCGTGCATGTCATTATTGAAGCCATGGATTACACTTGGACTGAACTTTATTATGATATCATTTTTTGCGATCGAAATTAACATTACGTGACAATGATATCGCAATTGTTTTACTGTTCTACGAAGTTTCACAAAAATCATTACCTTAACACTCTTTTGAAGGCTGCTGGTCCAAAAGATACCCCGTTGAAGACGCTAAATATGGTTAACGTGTTCACTCTGACTAGATCCCTGAAAACCATACCCTGGCACAACAGCGCCGCCGCATACCGTTTAGTGACCGCATTTAAGGGAGTACGGATTCCCGAATTGGAGGAAAGCGAACTCAGGGAATATTTTGCTTTTGGAAAATCAGAACCCTGGGCTTTGGACTCCGGAATACCGCTTAAGGAATACGGAATCCCACTAACGGTTGGAATCCAGAATCCAATTTCGACTGACAAAGACTGAAATCCAGTACCTGGAATCAAGAATTTACGGCGTGGTATCCAGACATGGAGCGAGCTTAGGATAGGTTGACAACAAGTCCATAGGCCATCTTCAGTGGGTGCTCATCAATTGATGAGGCATTGTATTAGTACGAAATAACATTATGAAAGTCCTGAATGCAACAGGCCATTAAATTTCCGGGTTGCCCAAGCCTCTGTTTCAAAGCGAGGCTAAGTGCCAAGCCATTGATATGAAAATGATTTTTTTATTCTCATACAATTAAATCTCATTTTTGCACGTCGCCTCGTTTTGAAAGTGAGGTCTTTTGGAACTCGGAAATGGCCTATTTGAGTCCTATTTGGCGAGGTTCTTCAGAGAATCAGAGTTGTTTCCGGAAAGAACGCCGAACAATCAACACGTTGTTTTCTTCGAATGCAGCTGAGTTACTTGGGAGACGGGAAACAGGGGAATACTACCATGTATTTTTTCTTTAAAAACATCAAACATAGCTAACCAGCTCATAAAACCAGGAACATCGTACTTTTTACTTCCCATGATACCGATGCAACTAGCGTAAGAGTACTTGACAAGGGGAGGGATCATGGTGTCTTTTTTCCAAAACGCTAAATCCTCTAAAAATGTCGTCTTCGATATTACAAACAACAAAAAAGCAAACATTACACTCTGTGACAAGTCCGGTTTGCCTTTCTTATTTTAGTCCTTCTCAGCTATGTTGGAAAGGCTTGCCGGTTTAGGCGTTAATGTCCAAATCGCTCAGGACGTAATTTTTACGGTGCAGTCAGTTCCTTAAAAGGGGCGATCTCGTTGGCCAGTTACTTTTACTATATTTGCTAGTTTACAGTTATTCGCATCAACTTTTACGCGAATATGATTTGCTTTGCTTTTATGCAATCTGCTGAGCAAATATGGGGATGCACGCAAGAGGAGGTGTCCCCAAGGAAGTCGATGGTTCAGTCCTCTTGCCAGTATGACGTCACGTCTCGAGTGAGTGACTTTCAAAATGGCGAGCAAAGTGTTCATAGAAGAGATGGATAAAAGTTTCGAAATTCTCATGGATAAACTGTTACTTCCCATCTCTGGGTTTGGCGATGTTAAGATTCCTACTGTTATAGAAAACCAGACTTTGGTACTTGTTTTGGAATGAAACCTCCAGTGGTGTAATGAATTTTAAAGATTCCTTTTTATCGTCCAGCAAATTTTACGCTAGCGTTCATATCGACCGGCAACTTTTTTAAGGGCCGTTTCACAGCGACATTGAAGAATTTAGGCACAGAAATAGGAGGTTCATCAAAGCATATACCAGGCTTTAAGTGCGCGTATTTTTAGCTCTTCAGAGCCAGTGGATCCTCATGTAGAGGGGGAGTGCCCGGGTTCTCCACCAGAAATCTGTAGAGGGGAACTTCTACAGACTTTAGGATAAGTAGAAAAGAGTTGGTACAACCAGAGTTTGCAGTTGAAAATGGTTTTTTAAGTTAATTGGTTTTTAACAGTTTTATATGGTATTCATATGCAAGGAAAGGGTGCTAGTAGGTGTCGGAGTTTAGAAAACAAAAGGAACTGAAATTGAGTTGATTCCAGCTACGCGTGGAAGAAATTTGCAAAACTAGAAATATCTCTACAACCAAATTCCTTTACAGAGAGAACCAAAACGATAGTTTGAAAGAAACTAAATTTTCCTAAGATGTCGAAAGAAATTCTAGTTTAAGGTCAGAAAAGTAAGTGAAATTTGGCTGAAACTGGTTCAACAGAGAACAAAGAACTCAAAAGGTGTTAGGACGCGTGGCCTTAAGCTAGATTTAATGAGGTAGGCAAGACTGATTATTATTCAGGTTTGGAAGCAAAAGTGAGAACTGATTTCAGGTTAAAACAAACGAACTTCGTCAAAGAAATTGTTCATTCTTCCATCCACAGCTGAAAACACCCTGACTAATCAAAATAATTGTTTCTATCTGATGAATTTGTTTTATGTTACCGAAATATTAGCTCGAAGAGGTGTTTCTCAAAACTAATTGTGACTTTACTGTCAAGGTCAGCTTTAAAATTATACTTACGTTAATATTAAGAGTTAAAACGTACAACTTGCCTTTTTCTAGAATTATTTGAAACCCAAACACCAATAAAGAATAAAAGGTCGATGCAGTAGTCTATGTCCAAAATTCTTTGACTGCATTATGCGCAACTTATAATTGAACAAAATTGTGCCAGTTGGTTAGATACAACTGGAGGCACGTACATGCTTACAAAGGATGGTTGTATCATGTAGTGAATACAATTCTTCACCGATCTGAATAAATTTGTATCTGTGGATATATAGGTTATTCCAAACACCAAAGATATATATATTTAGTAAAATCCAACTAGTGGTCTATTATCAATGCCGCCTTCTGATTGGTTGAGCTACTACTAGGCTATATGTTATAGCCCACTAGTAACGAAAAGCGCCCACTTTTTGGCGGCAAAAAAGGATTAAAGTCTAGCTTTAACTCGCTAAAGTTGTTTTGTCTCGATATTTTTGACCAACTAGTTGGATTTTACTAAAACAATTGCACGCGTTTTAGGCATCCTAGTGATGAACAGTTGCGACACGTAGATATATATTTTTTAGCAACTAATATGATTTGCAGTCTGTCTACTTTGAATTCCTCTCGCCCTCATGGCCTCTGAGTCAATAGCCCATTCGGCCTTCGGCCTAATGTACTTTTGACCCAGAGCCCATTCGGGCTCAAGGAATAATTGTTAAATATATACTTTTATACGGTTAAAGTATGATATGTGAGATGAGAACCGACAAGGAAGTTTTGGCCATTTCTGTTTGTTTGTATTGTGGTAATTCAAAGCTAATGGCGCAACAAAAGGTAAGACAGTTTCTTCAACCGCACGAACTATTTCTTAGGGACTACTCACTTCAGTTTATCCCTTGTCAGTCCTTTCCTCAATATCAAATACAGCAAGCAAAATTTCCTTCAAGGAAGCAAAGCTGAAATAAGAGATAAATATCAAGTTAAATGTCAAGGCGATAATAAAAGATTTCTGAACGAGCGCGCTTGGTTGCTTTTGCGCTTAGCGGTGTTATACAAATGGTTCCTGTTCAATCTGTTGTTTGAGAATTGATGAAGTCGGTTGGCTTTGACTATCGCCTTGAGACAACTTAATAATTATATGAGTAAATATGTTTGTATATCTCGTAGCTTTCATTTTATTTATTTATTTTTTTGTGATTATCTTATTCGTTTTTCCAAACCCCTGAAATTGAAACTTGAGTAAACACGATCAATAAAATGTGGTTAAGCGATAATAAGCTAAAGGTTAAAATATTTTCGAGGAAGAATATTAATTTTATGCGGAGACACTTAATTTTCAGTAACATGGTTTGAGGCTGAACCGGCACTTCTGTTCACGTCTCGCTCTGACGTATAGTTATCCTCTAATAAGGGTTGTGATCAACGCAAACTCAGCTCTATCCAACAGCCCGACACCGATTTATCAGCGCCAAATATTATTTTGAAAGCGTGGTAAAATGAAATAAATAAGAATTTCAATGAATTTAAATTTGGGTTGATATTCCGAAAAATGTGTGTCTACCCATATCAATCCCTTCAAATGCAAAGTTCGCTTCACGCACCAACTTAACTACAGCACACTTTTTTTTCAAAGGAACGACCAAACAATGTTCAAAAATGCCCGTAAGCGCAACTTCACACGATAACAACAGCAAACAACCACAGCGATAATTTACCTTGAGGGATTAAGTAGCAAGCAACAATATATAAGCAATTAAAGACAAATCAAAAACTACCACACTATAAATTTTTCAAAAAGCCAGCCCTGTAAGTAAACCACGCAAGAAACCAAGTTACTAGAAATACGCTATCGCAAAAACCTCGGGGACGAACCTAGTTCATCTGGACGTGCAAGTAACTCCTTGAACACTGTACCACGATAGAGCTCATTTTTTTGGTGATTAGAAATAAATTTGTTATATTAAAACCATTTTTCTCTGCCACAGACGCTGTTTGAAGGAGGTAGCCGGCTGTATTTATCATGAATTCAAAGATACATTTGAGGAAAATTAGAAAATAAACACGTATTTCAAAGCTGTTTCGAATTTTTTCGGGTTCAACAGGCCGATCGATGTACGGATAATCGATCAAACTGGCTGTACTGAATTTGGTGGAGAATGTAACAAATCAACAGGGGTCCACACTCGAAGGGATTGATATGAAGTACGGTCGATTTAATCAGCAAAAGATTATATGAAATATAAACTGTGTGATCTCTGAATCGAGCCTCCTATTCTGGAGACTAGACGTCGCCTATTTTAGAGAAAAAAAAGGAGCTAGTTTTTGTTGTTTTTGCTGGTCCCGTAAGGGAGATGGCAATCCCGCAACACAGCCCGCGACACAAATTAACAAAATTACCCAATTACGAACACAAAATACCAAGACGGATTACCCAAGCAGATAAGAGCTATACCGAAGCTCACACTTAGCTTATAGCTAGCTTTTTATCTGCTTCCCCCGAGAAGTTGTTGTAATGACTGTGGCTAGGCCTTTGCAGATGCTAAAAAGTTGCTAAGAAATATGCCAAACAGTTGCTCAAAAGTTGCTCAAAAATTTTGTAAAGTTGCTCGAATATTTTTCAGACAGCGTGTCTAATTCTAATAACAATTGCTTTGCAATCAGCATTAAGGTACAACTAAGTAACTACTTACAACAAATTAGGCAACCTTTAGTTGAATCTAAGTGGCTAGTTACAAAAAGTTAGACAGTAAGTGTAACAAAGCTCCCCTGCTAACTGCAGTTTCAATGGGGTTTTCGATTTCTTCGTCTTCGGAAGACAACGTGGCGTCCGCCATTTTGTTTACACACAGTCCACAGGCTACACCAACCTCGTTCCCTGGGCTTTTCCCTTCTCATGGGGGGCGCATCCCACGAGAAGGGAAAAGCCCTGGGAACGAGGTTGAGGCTACAAAAACCCAATTCTTGTAATTAATTACCACGTCCACATGATACCCATTCGAAGGGTAAAAATATGAGTTTTACTAGAAAGATGTTCAGAACTTTAACCAAGAGAATTTTAACTTGTATATTTAAAAAAAGTGGGAGGTTATTCAGCATTTTGGTTCAAAATAGCCCAAAAGTTACCAAAAAAGTGCTCGTTTTCCGAAAAGTTGCTTTAAGTTGCTCTCTGGCAAAAAAGTTGCTCAGAATCCTAAAAGTTGCTAAAAAGTTGCCTAGCAGAATCTGGAAAGGCCTAACTGTGGTGTCCCTCGCTAATTTGCACAAGCGACCCGAAGCTCTCGCTCGTTACTAGCTATGTGATGTCACACTGGCACTCGGAGTGGGACAAGAAACTTAGTTGGAAAATAATAGAGTCACCTCCCCCCCTACCTGGGATGCACCTGGCGAAGTTTTACTGAACACGAAGGTAGCAACAGTCGCTCTTGCCAACCCTTACCCTAAGCGTGTGATTACAAGCTCAACGTTTACCCCTTTCTTGATATAAAATTTTCAATTAATGCATTACATATCTTTTGCTACGAGTTTGAACTTGATCGTCAGGAATGGACGTCGATCTTAAAAGATGTTCTCATAGGAAATTGTCCCGATATAAATTTATTATGGAAGTTGTCTCCCGCGACCTTAATATTTTTTCCTACCCGTCCTTCTTTACTAGTAACAAGATCAATTGAAGTGGTAAGTGTGTGTTTCCTACTTTCCTTCTCCAAAGCATTGATCCTAAGTTAAAGTGAAAACATATAAGTGTGTCAATCAATGATCCGCAGTCTTCTCGTAAGTCTGAACAAGGCGAGAGAAATGACCATTCTTAATCCGTAGCAGGACGTCAGGTTTATCAAACTCCACCACTCTTCCCCGATCCATAACCAGCACTTTGTTATAGTCCATGATGGTGTTCAAGCGATGGGCAATGGTAATCACTGTGGAATCTTTAAATCTGTTGCGTATAACTTCTTGAATCAGACGATCTGTTTTGTAATCCACGTTAGCAGTGGCTTCATCCAGTATTATAATCTTGCTTTTCTGTAACAGCGCACGCGCTAAACAGACCAGTTGACGCTCGCCAACACTGAAATTGGTCCCAGATTCTTTCAACTTGTACTCTAGCTGTTCAGGTAAATCTTGCACGAGGGTCTTCAACTGTACTTCTTCCAAAGCACTCCACATGTCATGATCTTCATACAAAGAGAATGGATCTAGGTTCCTTCTGAGGCTGCCACTAAAGAGAACAGGATCCTGAGTTATAACAGCCATGGACCTGCGAGCCGCCTGCAGATTGAGATCTTTGATGTTGACATTGTCTATGATCACCTGTGAAAGCAAATGTAATGCATTTCAACCAGCTTTTTATTTTTCTGGTATTAACTTTACATAATTCTTGCACGCATGCGCATTGTGGGATAAAACTACACTTACATTACTGAGGATACGAAAAGTAATGCGCATCCGAGTACACAACATTCTCGTCCCCAAGGCTGTGATCCTCATGATCAACGCTATAGATAGAAAGCTAGAGTAGATGCCGGAACTCCTCAAGTCAAGGGCTTCAGGCTTTCTGTGCAGCCTCAGAAATTGAAGCCAAAAGGGTTATCAGCGGTTACAAAAGTGTGAGACTACTGCGTCTGCGCGTTGTCCTGGTTCCATCCAGAGCTTCTAGATCCGCGCCGGGCGCTGGCCAAAAGGATCAGTACTCTTGGGACGAGAATGGTTGGGAAAGCTTTGAAAACGAACACCCAGCTATTATGAAACATAAATGTCGAGACTTTTTGACTCAAAAGTTTGGCCATTTTTAAGCGTTGTCAAGAGGTTCGAGCAACACCAAAACATGTTGCTGCCAACAACGTTGCGATGGGTCTTAACAAGAGGACAAGAAGAAGACAATTCTTACCCTGCCTTCTGGCTCTGGTATTCGGAACAAAGCAGCCACCAAAGACGATTTTCCAGCTCCAGTGCGACCTACTACTCCAACTTTTTCTTTAGCAGCGAAGCAAACGTTTATGCCGTTCAAAATTGGTGGAGCACCTTCCAAGTATGTAAGCGACAAGTCATGTAATGCCATGGAGCCTGCTGTTGGCCAGTCTTCAGGAGGTTGGGTTTCTGTGCAATAACCAGGCTGTGGATCGATTTCCGTGTAGGTAAACACTCTTTCCACTGATGTCATGTGATTTTCTGTCTCCGAAGCGACGTAAATGCCATACTGTGCAGCCTCTAACGTCTCCAGTGCGAATGTCAGAGACATGCCTGCTAACGCTGCAAACATATACAAACGTTTTCTTCTACTTTCTGAGAATTAGTAGCCAACCAGACAGAGCAACACTTAATCGAAAGAACGGGTTAAGAGCAGAGACAAAATATGTACCTATTACAGCTGATAGGAAAGTAAACGAACTTAGCCGCTTTGCCTTCATGAAGCATCAGAATCAAATGGTTATCCTTTTAATTATGACGGACATACAGACCTACAGCAATATTAACCCTCAGGAAATTTATCCCTTGAGGAACTTGTTCCAGTGCCATGAGTAAGTTTTCCTATTACTTTCCTATATCAATGCGGTATAAAAACTTAAGGGAACCTCTGACGCGCGTCTTTTGTACGACATCTCTGTTAAAAATATGCTGGTGGACTGTCAAACATGAGTTCACTGGTGTCACAATTCAATGTTGTTTTTGCTCTCTTTTTCATTTCATATTACTAGTCGGAGACTATGTCAACCTTAGGAAAATCTTCATTTGGATGAATACGGTCGCTCTATATATACTTTTGAGAGGCAGTCTTCCTAAAAGCGTTCCACTGGATTTCGGACTCGAAAAGAATTTTTGCCTTATATTTTTATCACTAACACTACTATTAATCCCAATAACGAAATTGCAGTTAGAATGAGGAAATTGCTTATTTTACTGCCATTCCCAGCATTTCATTGCTGGACGACCGTTAGCGGCTAAAATATGCAATTTTAGAATGATGCTGTTTCACAGGTTTTTTAACGATCGTTTAAAAGTACTTCTGGTCATCAAATCCTAGACTGTTCGCTCTCATTTGCAAGCATATTACTTCTTCTTACTGTTCCAATACCATTTAGGGATTATGTTTCTGTCATCAGCAAAACCTGGTCGTCTTTATTTTGCTAACCCAATTAAGAAAGCAAAATGCACGAATAAATGCCTGAAAAACACCACAAAATTTTCCAATATGGCACCTAAACTAGACCTAATAAAAACATGTTTTAGTTAAAGATTAAGAGCTATTTTCTCAAGTTATGCAATAAAACTTGTGGCACAACGCGATTCAGAATTGAAGGATTCGACTTAAATTTGCATATTGATCCTTAGTAAAGAAATTCTTCATAATCCTATAAATGACAATTTTTCTGTTTGTTCGTTTGTTTGTTTTTTTACTTTATCAACAAGAAAAATCGGAAATAGGTTAAGCTTATAGAAGATTAAGTTTACTTTTCCACTGACCTTCGTATTAATAGTCTCGGCCGGCCGTACTTTGTTCGACGCCCAGTAGTTGGCCTTCTTGGTTAGTAGAGTGGGTCGGGAAAAATACGCATTACTCCCTACCCCACCCCCTCGCCCTTTTTCTACTCGCATCTCTCGGAGGGTCGCCCCTTCGGTCTGAACGCTTGGATTAAGAGGCTGTTTGACATACTTCAGTCGCATTCTAAACGAACATTTTACACTATATATATGGAATGATGGTACACGGTAGTCCTTGAAGAAATATTAAGAAAATATGGACTGGAGTTCAAAGACGTAAAGTCAACAACCCGCTAATCTCGTCTACGCCACAATAAGTCTCGTACTTATAAATTCTTATCAAGTAAATTGTTATTTAGCATAGCAGTTCTACTGCTATGCTGGTAAATAAATGCTGTACGCTCTCAATTCCGTGATGGACGGTGAGTGAATTGATTGAGTAACCTGACAGTGTTCGGTTGTAACCTGTTGATACCACCACTAAATAAAACCGTTAGCCTGTCAAGTTGTTAAGCTTTGAACGACTATAGGAGATTTATATTTGACTATTTTCGGGAAATTTGTACCAGACCTTCGTTTCCTCGCATGCAAACTCGCTCGTTTTTTGTTTTGTTGTTTGTTGTTTGTTTTTGTATTTTTTTTTCATAAGATTCGTGAAGTATTTGAGTCTTTATATCCTTTGACATAGCATCTCGGTATGCAGACATAAAAGCTTAAGACCCTCTCTGAGTGGCTCAACAACATTGTCCGCGGTAGGCTGGTGTATCGAATGAGCGCCACACCGGAGTCGCATAAACGACGGTGGCGCCTAATTTAGCAGGGGCGTAACTACCTGTACGCACGGTACGCATGTACGTACCGGAAAAAGTCGGGCAAAAAAAGACATATAATGAATAAAAAATAAAAAGTTAATTCTAAAAAAAATAGCAAAATGTCTAAAAATAATTATTTTAAGAGCACGGTTCTCTTCAATTTATCTAATTCTGGTTGTTTCTTTGAAATTTGTTTTTTCTCTAAAACAAAGGACTTTCCTCTTACTCTCCACTCAAATGTCAGTTTCCAGATAAACGCAGTGATTCACTAATGGACCTAATCTTGAATAACATATATATCTAGTGAAAAGATGGCAGGCGTTTTTACTGAAAACGTTTTCGGATTCGTAACCGTGTGCGCAAATCGATAAATCCTGGGAGCAACAACGAAGGCGACGGTGACGGAAATGAGCCCAATAAGTAAATGAAAAACAACAAAGTTTGCACGTCCAGTGCGCTTTTCTTTACAACCTGTACGTAGGAACAAGACCGTAAATTTCTTTTCGCGACGTTGTTTGCAGGGCGTAAACACAGGGACAAATTCAATTTCTTCTCTGAGTCCGAACTTGGGTGTGGTTCTCAAGACTCCCTAGGAAGTTCACCTATATTTGCCATTTTAAAAGATGTTGAAGGAAATAAACGCGAAAAAGTTAAAACAAAAAAAAAAAACGCGCATTCATTTTGATAGCTAGGGACGTTTTCGTTGCCATCACCGTCGTCGTTACTAAGGCGCCCTATATTTATGAAAGTGACAGTTCCATTTTGGTTTTATTGCAAACTCGTATGATCAAATGCGGAAAAGTATCCGGATAAGTTGGACAAATTGTTTACACTACAAAACATTGCGAATTTACAAGGCATCGGATTCAATTTAGATTTCGTTTTCAAAATCTATAGAGACTTGACCAAATCGGCACCTTTTCAATTCGGATTCACGCGCTGCATCTGTTTAAAAACTACAAAATGAACCCAGTAACAAAATAAAGTAGCCTTATTGTAGGATAGATGATTGATGTGCATCAGTCAATGGACCCAAACACCTGACAAAGTATTTCATAAGTTGCTAATGCCATTTCATATGCAGAAAAAAATCTTAGGCCTACAACGTAACGAAATCTTTAATCAAGGAAGTTTTTTTCGGGAAGCGGGGGAGTGGGGGTAGGGGGGTCTGAAAAAATCTTGGCTACGCCCCTGTTTAGTAAAATCGATATGAATATGAAATTGGATCCACACGGAGGGTCCAAAAGCCGATTTTAAAAATGTCATCCTAGATCCTTCAGCTGTTGTTCAGATGTATGTATTTTTACATCATTAACGTGGTAGAATGCAAGCGTCTGTAAGAACAGGGTAATAACTGCTAACAAGACGTGAGACGAGAAAAGACGTAAAAACAGTGTAGGGGTCTCGACCGGGAGAAATGTTCATGCTAGGGAAACCTTCGACAATGCCGGATTCAGACTTCGCGTCAGTTCTCACCTCTACTGATTTTTCGAATTCAGAGGTTTTTGTCCACGTTGGGCTTTAATAGAAAATTCTGTCGGTGAATTCTCCCTGGTACCAAACAATTTAGTACTTGTAATATGCCCAAGGGTAGGCAATCTCGATTTTGACTTACAATTTAACTTCGACTCCACAAGGTTTAGATATGCAAAGGATGCGCTTATCACTTTCTTTTTCACGCGTGTATCTTGTGATATTAGGGACCTTAAGCATCGACGACGACGCCGACCGGAAGTGAAATTTTCCCGCGCGAACCTTCTGGGCATGCGTAAGGTTGTCAAAACGTTGTCCAGCCTTCGTCGACGACGAAATTGAGGGAGGTTTGCCGTCGTCGCTAAAACGTATGTATAAAACTATACTTTTTGCGTGTAGATCATTCGTTTTCCCCCTTTTCATTCAGTACAAGTAGAAATATATTCTTTGTGGATTAGCAGAATCCAAATGTTAAGCACTTTGTCGATTTCTTCGGCTGCTAACTTGAATTTATTTTAAGATTCGGTTTGTTTGAAAACTAGCCTGAATTTCATCCGATTGCTTCGAGTCGTTTTCTCCTTTCAGCAACGTCTGAATCGACCAGCCGTTAATGCCGTCCAGTGACGTCATCGCTACTCGAAAACCGGGTAGTGGTTTTGATTGGTTGATTGTCTAAACATTCGCATAATTATGTTTATTATTCATTCAAACTGATTCAAAATATTTCCCCAATTCTGATTGGTTAAAAGCACACACATAATTCACCATAACCAGCTACCGATGACCAAATTTGGAAGAATTTTGTGTTTAACGAGGAAATGACGTCAAAAATGCAGCCTCCTACAGGTTAATACACCGTTAATCGAGAAGACCTGGGGACGAGATTGAGTTGTTTTCGTTGTAAAAACTAAAATGGCGGACACTTCACTCGTTTCAAGAGTAAGAACTACAGCTGGAACAAGGCGAAATAATGGCTAAAAACATAGCAAAAACATCAAGAAGACAACTCGGAGGGCGACATCTGCTATTTGGAGAATATTTGCGGAACTGGACAAACCTAAGCGTAAACTATAGAAGATAAACTTAACATCGATGCAGGTAAGCTTGTTTTAGCTATTTTTTTAAACTAGGAATTATTTTGAATGAATAATAAAACAATTATTGAATTTGGCTTTCGTATCTTACGAAGAATTATGGAGATCGAGGAGGGTGTTATCCGCCTTGGCCTACGGCCTAGACGGATAACACCCTCCTCGATCTCCATAATTCTTCATAAGATACTCAGCCTCATTCATTAATTGTTAAATAATTATGAGACATTTTAGCGGGATTGTCGCTTGATATTCAGCGGATCGCATCGGTGGCATGCTTGCGTGGAGTTCAAACATTTCGATAATCTTTATCGTAAACAGCAAAATTGCCCTTGTCCTCGAAACTGAATTGCTTAATTGAACTGCGAACGAAGAATCATTGCGGAGAGTATGCAGGTTTTTCGTTTAGAGCCGCTTTGTGGTTTCCGCAGTGATTTTGTTTATGCGAAGTTTCTGAAGCCAATGTCGACCTTTTTGCTATTTTCACCGTCAACTTGTAATGATTCTGTTAGCTTTTCTTTCTTGTTTCCTTGTTTTCTTTTTTCTTCGTTAAGGACCGAATAGCTTCTTTTCAATTAAAGGAAATTGTTGTGTTTTTGAACTATAAAGTGTTCCGTGTGTGTGTTTATTTCATTGCCTGATTACGACCCAGCGTGAATTACAACCGGGTCAGAGTACTGCATGCAGTTGATAGTTTGAACGTTAAACATGAATTACCATCGAAAAGACTGTTCTGTATCATAGAGCGGTTTTCACTTGACTGTCGTAAAACCAAAACCAAAGTAAATACACTAGCCAACCAAAGGGCGTAGTAAAACCAAAACCAAAACCAAAACCAAAACCAATCCCTTTCGACAGTCAAGTGAAAACCGCTCTATAGACATTTCCAAACGATATTTCTTGGTTTGCCACTTGAAAATCGTGTTTTACTTTTGGCATGAATTTAAGCAAAGGAGTACTGACGTCACTGGACGGCATTAACGGCAGGTCGATTCAGACGTTACTGAGGGAAACGACTCGGAATAATCGGATGAAATTCAGGCTATTTGAAAACCTGAGTGATCGCGGCACAACCAGTCGGAAAGACAGGTAAGCTTTCCTCTGCTATCTTCCGAACCTTTTAGATTAGATGGTGTTCGTTCCTTTACGGTCTATGTTTACTCGTGCAGTCTAGGTTGTGCTATAAGATTTCTTACTAAAACTTAATAATTATTCATGTTGTTTTTAGTCGCTAGCAAAGGCAACTATTTTCCAGTAGACTCAGGAACATGATGTGGCTAGGAGGAGCCCTGAGAGAGGACAAATATGGGAGAACATTGTAGCAGCACTGAATTCTCTTTAGTAGCCGAAATTTAGCGTAACTGCAAGTCAAGAGCTGATCTAGATCGGTATACACTTTTAACTTCAAAACAAAACAAAAAAAGCTGCGCGACGAAAAGAAAGCCTCCAAAATCGAATAATCCAGGTCGTAAGAACAACAAACTCGCCATCGTCGATTAAACAATCGTCATAGCTTATAAGATGCAAATTACGGAGGTCTTTGAATGCCATAACAAGACTGTAACAAGAGAAAGTTCTTCACAAAGAAAAAGTCGTCGTCTGTCTGGGAAGCTTCAATGCTTAAACTTCGTTTTCCCCGCCGAAAACGAAACCCTTGGCCTAGTCTGCCTCGGTTGCGAAGCGTCGTCGTCGTCCCTTTCGTTGTCGATACTTAAGGTCCCTATTCAAATCCGTCAGCTCATAAATGATATCAAATGTGCAAGTGCTTTAGCTGACTGTGTAACTTTATGCCGTAGTGCAACAGTGATTAATATCAGGATATTACTTACAGCCACTTCCTACTTTTCTCCATCACTTCATTATGTTTGGATGGTCACTTCCCGAATATTTCTAAATAAAAAAAATTGAGTGGACTACTGAGTTTATCATTGTCTGAACTTGAGATTACGATTACGAAAACACCCATTGGCCCTTTTGTCGTTATCTTATCACAGATAAAGGAACTAGTGATAAGGATATTAGAAATGTTTTTAGCGGAGCTCTCGAGAAAATTTGGTAATCACGTGACCGTACACCGACCGACCGCCCGATTGTCCGTCCGCACCACAGGCATACCAATTTTTACTCTCACATTTTCTAGCTACTTTGGGAGCCCACTGATTGCACATCAATGTTGTGATCAATTGACAGCTGTCAAAGCAAGGTATCCGCTGACCAGTATCACCTAACCGTATCGCGGGCTCAAGTGTCGACCCATCCAGGTCGAGTATTTCTTGAAGTTATCCGCTGACAGGTTACTAGTTTTCAAATGATCGCAGGCTCTTTTTTAATTTCATATGAAATACGTTGTGTTTATGTCACTATGGCCCAGCACTAAAAAAAACTGACCTCAGGTGCAAAAATTCAATCAGTTATTTAAAAATGCAAAGAGGGAAGACAGATGCTTTTCACTTTTCTCACCATAGTCACGCGTTGGTCACGCTTCACGTCCAAGTTTTATGCTATAATTGGTCAAAATTTGACAGGTGAGTTCATGCGGAAAATTTATGCCGCATCTTGCGACTTGTTTACTTTGACAGCCGTAGCTGACAGAGTTTTGTGTCAACTTGTGATGTTTTTAACTGTCTTTTTACACTGGTTGTACAAAATGAAATACAGCTGCTATCAAGAGTCTTCTGTTATTCATTGCTGGTTTGTTTATTGAATTTTTGGTTGAGAAATACGCCACTTGTCAAAGTCGGAAATCCGATTTCGGATGGCATCGTTTTTGTTTTTTAACCTTGCTGGATGCGTAAGAGAATTATAAAGGCTCAAGCGATCCTGGTCTTACTTGATAGCTTGCAGGAGCTGCATCTCGAAATATGGTAAGCCTAAGTAATTATTGTATTTATATCTAATTTCATGCAGTCGAGCGCAGTTTATGAAGCTAGTTTATGCACGTTTGTATTAAGATTTGAGACACTGATCTGACCTAGTATGAGGTTTGATATAAGTTACAGAACTTTAAAAAGCCTTTAGTCGATATTTCACCGCGAATATAAAAAAAAACTTTCCGAAGAATATTTAGTTATAATTTTGGCTGCAGAAAGAAAGCTTTGAGCGATTTTCTTGTCGCGAGTTCATCTTTGAAAACAGCAAACACCGGGAAGCCGGCGGCTTAAAACATAAACTTAATCTTTAAGCTTAAAAACTCAGGATTCTTAGAGACACTTAAATACTCATTTGTTTTCGTGAATGAAAATTGTTGTCTCTGTAAATGTTCTACCGAATTATATTTCTTTACTGATTGTTAGTGGTCTCAAAAGTGCAATTTTCATCGCTTTGCCGTTTGTTTTCAATCGTTCATGGATATCGCTTGCAGGAGTACGCAATGCCGCGCGTATCAAACGCTTTTTAAAGGATGGTTTTCACTAGCGACGGAATCGGAGTCGGAGTCGTAATCAGAAGCGTACAGCTTATGATCTGGTGAAAACAGCGTTCCGATTCCGCTTACGACTCCGTCGCGTACGTTCCGCTTATGATCTAGTGAAAACCAGATTGTCGGAGTCGGAAGCAGAAGCAGAAGAACCAAACCAATCACAAAGCGTGGGAACGTGCATTTTGATTGGCTTATCCTTCCGCTTCTGCTTCCGACTCCGACAATCTAGTTTTCACTAGATCATAAGCGGAACGTAAGCGACGGAGTCGTAAGCGGAGTCGGAAGAAAATGGAAACGTTCTGATCCTTCTGACTCCGATTCCGTCGCGCTTATGACTCCGCTTACGACTCCGATTTTTGATTTTCACTAGGTCCTAAGCGCTCTATGATCTTACGACTCCGCTTACGATTCCGACTCCGACTCCGTCGCTAGTGAAAACCAGCCCTAAGATTACACATCGTTATAAAACCATTTATAAAAATAAACACAATAAATCCTTTATCATGTTGAGGCGTAACTCTTTTAAAATTTCTTTGCAAATTTGGCGCTTGTCAAAAGTTAGAACCGGCTGGCCCTATAGGTGATTTTGGAAATTTGTTGTTTCGCTAAAAGTCCAAGCGTGCCGGCTTTGATGGTCCAGAATATTGAATGAATGCAATTTGTCTTGAAAAATTGTGAACTACTGCATTTTGTACGAGGTCTGTATGATAAAAACAGCGCTTCATAAAACTCTTTCTCCTCAAATGTGATGTATAAAAAGTATAAAAGGTTGGTTTGGACGCACCCAGATTTGTTGGCAAGATTTTGTAAAGTAAACTTGTCGAACGCAAAAAATTCGGCCTGATTTGTTTTCCACGCCTAATCTACTGTGATCAAGAATCATTATTGCTCTTAAATGTGACCGAAGACTATTGCCTGGCTGTACATGTAAGGCGATGCAAGATTTATTCAAGTAGATTAAGGCCTGGTTCTTTACAAATTCCTCAGAATTTTAAAGGGGGTGGTCTAATGTAATTTGTTTTTAAAGATATCCCAGGTCTAATAAATTAAGGCTAATTATAACTAAGAAATCTTCAAATTTAATTTTAAAAATTGTTTATAACTGCATCACGTGACCAGCCACGCCCTGGTTTATCGAGAAATCCTTTGGGTCGAGATGCCCACTATGTAGAAAGCAAACTGTTTTCCTTTTGTAGGTCCAAACAGTGGCTACTCATAGGTCTTCTTGTAAAAACGGTTGGAATGAGACGACATCAAAGAAAATTTTAGCTAGAGAAGGACTGGCACTAGTCAATGAACACCAATTGCACCTACAGATTGTAAAGATTCCAACCATTCCAGGCTGATTTTGAAGACATTTTGTAGGGTCAAAGTTTTGATACAGAAAAACTGGAGCTACACGTTTAGCAAGTGGTGGGCATCGTTGGTTGCAATTTTCGAACATAAGAGGGCGTGGTCGATCACGTGACCTGGTAATTAGGATTTCTTTTTACAAGTTTTTTTTAAAGTTAGTTTACCTTACCATCTGTTGTTCCTGGAGGATGTCTTTAACAGTGGTTTTTGGAAAATTTGCATAAAAATCACAAATGGCTTAGAATCAAGCCTTAATCTACTAGAATTGTTTCACTCTAAAATCACTTAGCCTTTCCCTCAAAAGTCACATGAATGAGCCCAAGTTAACTGATTTGTGGAAATACAAGTTTATTGTTTCATTTAAATTATAAATTTATTGGTGGGAACTTCGCTTTTAGCCCTGGCTAAATCTATATTTTACGATTTTATACGTACGTGATCCCATCCTTTACGATCTTCGCAATCTCTAAACCAATTACGTGCCTGTCCTTGGTCCTAATATTCCTTTCTTGGTCCTCTATGCGAAGAACGAGGTGGCCTCCAAAATCGTCCGAGTTTATATGCCAATATTTGTGGGTAATCCCCAGGAGGACTCCTGTATAAAAGTGAAGGGGCTGCTCGTCGGAAAATTAAATTAAACTCCTAAGGGAGGCCAATGTGGGTGTGGCTCAAGCTTAAACTGACCCCTAAAGGAGATTTCTGTGAGGTCAGCGTCACGGCTTTTTTTTGCAAATTTCTTTATGCACAGCCCTAAGCGATACCTGAATGAGCGTATTTAGTTACTTTCCGTCCAAAACAACCGAAGTGAGACCAAAATCTGCAAACGACGAGCACCCACGTCACTTTTGTATGGGAGTCCCCCTAGGGAAGCAGGTCACCATGTGTTCCACTTGATTTTTCGTAAGGTCCATGATTACCATCTTCTGAAAGTATTGGCTCTGCTTCACTTAGTTCAGACTTCGATGAATGACAGGTTTCACGGTGAGAAGTAATGGTGTCCTGACGTTCGTGTGCTTTTATCAGTTGGGAGAAACCGCGTGAACTTCCACACTTTATTTTCCTACTTTCACTGATGTTGCACGATTCGAAATTAATGTTGAAACTTTATTATTTGCGTGTGCTAACTTCTTTATTAACTGGCTGCGATACAAAAGTAGCCTTGGATTCCGGACTGTCTCTTGGAGCGTGAAAACTAAAGCTGACCAATCTTGATAGGAAGAAACAGTCAGTAAAAGGAAGAAACCTTCTAATTGAAATTTCATTAACAAAGATCTTCAAATGTGGGTTCCTGATCAGTGGAAGGTAAATAAAGGAAAAATAGTAATTCACCGTTCACAGTCCAGTACTATCGCCCCATGTTAGCGAATACAAGACAGTCTTGGATTCTGGATCCCATTCCATGGATTCTGGATTCCGGGTGCTGGATTCCAGTCTTTTCCAGTGAAACTTGGATTCTAGATTTCATTCCTTAGTGTGGTACTTGAGCTCTATTCTGGATTCCAAAGCCCTGGATTCCGGATTCCATAAGCAAAATTTCCCGGATTCCGGATCCTACAAGCAAAATTTTTCAGATTCCGGAATCCGGATACCCTTACATGGGGCGAAGTACTAGTCAAACATTTTCTGAGCCTGTTCACGCATATTTAATTAAACAGTGGGAAATTTACTTTTCTTCTAACGTTCGATTTTATAATGTGATGGATCGGAGTAACTTCTGGTCAATGCAGCTTTTTCACACTGAGCCACATTTTAAACTAGAAGAGGTTTGGTTCTGAAAAGGTATTTTCCGTCTTGATATAACAGATTTAACACGAATGTTCGGGGCAGTGAGAAATTAAATGAAGCTTGGAAAGGTATATTTTACTTCCTGAACTAATTTTTGAACAATATATATCATTGGCAAAGGGAAAAAGGGAATTTTAATATAGTTTTGGTGAGAAAATGAGGCATATCTTACTTAAAAGTGGCCAGTATTTGAATAACTGAGGATTTTGCTGTGACAGCAGCCGGCACTATCAAGCAACGCAAATTGACTTCAATTCTGAATCGCGTTGTGGCACAAGTTTTATTACATAACTTGACAAAATAACTATTAATCTTTAACTAAAACATGTTTTTAGGCCTAGTTTAGGTGCCACATTTGAAAAATTTCGTGCAGTTTGATTTCTTAATTGGATTAGTGAAATTTAGTGAAATAAAGACGACCAGTTTTTGCTGATTACAGAAACATAACCCCTAAATGGTATTCAAGAACAGTAAGAAGAAGTAATATGCTTCCAAATGAGTGCAAATAGTCTAGGATTTGATGACCCGAAGAACTTTAGAACGATCGTTAAAAAACCTGTATAACAGAGACTAAAATTTGCATATTTTAGCCGCTAACGGTCGTCCAGCAATGAAATGCTGGGAATGGCAGTAAAATAAACAATTTCCTCATTCTAACTGAAATCGAGTGGAACGCTTTTAGCGAGACTACCTCTTACTATATTTGTCGTTGTTTCTGTTACATACGTGTTCAATATTAGGGGAATATTGGCTTATAGAAAACGACTCTTTGTTTCTGACACCAGTTAGCCGATTTTCCACAATGAGGCACCGCCCGGTCGTCTTGGTTTCATTGTGGAAGAAAGGGCTTGTTATTATTTTAAAAACAAATTAACTAGCATTTTAGGGATAAGAAGATGCTGAAAAAAACCCTCTGAAATCAAATAGCTTATTCTTGAGGACGATAAAGATACCCACCTGGGCTTTGTGTCGCTAACATGGCTCCAACTGAAACAGACGTCACCAGAACGTTGCTTATTAAATCTCCACGGAAACCAAGCCAGCGTGTTGATGCCAGTAGCATTATTGAGGCTGGTGTGTTTTTGTCTTGGTACCTAAAAAAAATTGACACGGAAGGAATGTGTTTACCTTTCTTTTCTTTTATTTCCAGTTCTTATGAATCACTGAGTGTTTAACAGGAACATATCCGCCTGCTGGTCTTAACGGTTAGTGTTAATCATACTTATTATTCATTCAAGATATTTCCCCGATTCTGATTGGCTAAAAGCACACACATAATTCACTTTATAAAATAACTGAGGTAGTACGCGTGATCTGATTGGTCAAAAACCTATGGTTTATTATACCGGTAAACCCATAGAAAAAGGCATCCGGACCACGAGCCATAAACAAAACCCGCTATTGATCTGCAAACAACGATTTTAGAAAGGCTAAAAAACAGAACAAGTTACTCACCGTAGCCCTTCTTAATATTAAAAGCGTTGGTTTCCACATTTTATTACTGAGGGTCACAATTCGCGACTGCCATAGCTTTAGAAGTTATAAAGTACAAAACTGGAAAGCAGTTTACTTTTCACGACGATGCCAAATCGCAGAGAAAGACAACAACTGTGTGAATTTCTGGTGTAGAAAGTCTCTAGGAAAACTTAACCATGTGCCAACCAGCAACAAAACGCATAGTTTTAGCATTCTTGATTTATTTTACGTCAAAATTAAATTCCTTAATGAAAGAAATTGTTACAAAAAGAGATCTCTGATCAAGATATGGTACAAAATCGGCCGCTGTAGGTTGTAAACAAGCTGCCAACGATGATGAAAGATATCAGAGTTTCGGGCTGGTTTTTTCCAACATTTGCACAAATTATTAGGTGATATCGATGGCATAACCTACCTCAAACCACCTGACTTCACAAATCGACAAATATTAGCGCCAATATGTGGCTACGGCAAAGAAACCTTTCTTCACCACTGACATATTTCCATCGGTCGCTGTACGTGCATATAAAGTTACATGCGACAACTTCGCAAATGCAGCCACGTCGTTACCGCAGCATTTCTTGATCATAATAAAGTCCAGAAAACAGATCTTAAACCACTGCGGCTTGTAAAAAGTGAATGAAGTCCTCCATTACAATAGCTGCCAGTTCCGTCTGTAGGCACGAAATTTTTACCGATCGACTCAACAAAATACAGCTGCGTAAAGTCTGATGTTCAATTAATTTCTACTTCTGTAGTAAGCAAACCATGAACGTATTCTTTCATTGTACGTTCGCATGAATATGTGTTGACTTTTCCTGTAAAACAGCTTTCATAAGTTATCGTAATGAGCGCAAAAACTCGTGTTTTGAAGTGCTGTTGTTTGTTGTTTGACTGAATTGAGTTTTGAGAAAGTTCAGCACTATTAAATCGTGAGTCATGATTGGCTTATGATGATTTTAGAGAGAAGACATGACTTGATCACGGTACTAAAAGCATATTTTTCCCCTAAAACACTCCATTCTACTAAAAGTTATTTTATAAAAGCAATAGACCACACTTTCTATGGGTTTACCGGCGTGATAACCCACTTGGGATGTTGGGAGAACACTCGAAAAGCTTGTAAATCACTTTCCTTCGGCTCGTGATTTACAAGCTTTCCTCGTGTTCTCCCAACATCCCGCGTGGGTTATCACGCCGGTAAACCCATAGAAAGTGTGGTCTATTGCTTAAATAACCAGTCACCGACGACCAAATTTGGAAGAATTTTGTGTTTAACGAGGAAATGACGTCAAAAATGCAGCTTTCTTGCAGGTTAAGGCACCGTTAACCGAGAAGACCTGGGGACGAGGTTGAGTTATTTTGGTTGTGAAAACAAAAAATGGCGGACATTTCACTCGTTTCAAGAGCAAGAACAAGGCGAAATTATAGCAAAAACATGGCAAAAACACAACTCGAAGGGCGACATCTGCTATTTGGAGAACATTTGCGGAGCTGAAAAGCCCTAAACGTACACTATCGAAGGTGAACTTGACATCGATGGAGGTAAGCACGTTTTAGCTTTGTTTTGAAACTAGGAATTATAATTTTGAATGAATAATAAAACAATTATTGAATTTGGCTTTCGTATCATATGAAGAATTATGGAGATCGCGGAGATAGAGAATACTTCATGGAAAGTGCTGGCGTACGGTATTTACGCACGAGTTGTTGACGTATCAGAAATCGAACGAGTGAGCGCAGCGAACGAGTAAGATTTCTGATACAAAAACAACGAGTGCGTAAATACCGTACAAAGCACTTTCCATGTGGTATTGTGTTTATTATATACATACTGAGACATTCATCATTTTGGCGGCCTTTTTATTTTAAATCTTTCAAAAATGCTAAAATTTGCCGCTACACACTTACCGCAAAATGACAACGAAAACGAAGTATCAGCTTTTTAGTAAAAACGTTTGTTAAAAACATAAATGACGGTGAGGATATGAGGTAATCCAAGAACTATAAGTAATCTTAACTGTTTGTTCTCAATGCACAATTGAAAATGAGTGAATTTAAGTAAAATGGCCGGTTTCAATATAAGCTTAAGCTTAAATGAAAGGCAAAGTAGCTCCGACAAAAAGCACAACAAAAGCTAACGTCTCGTTCTGTTTATCCCTTTCCGCTGTTGTTTCGCCGGCTCTCTACCGTATTTTTTTATCGACAGTGAAACAAACGAAACTATTCCACTCCATTTCCGAAATGTTTTTCACTTTTTTAGCGAGAAAAACTCCTTGAGTAAAACTTTTCTCGTTGAATGTGTGCGAAGCGGCGCTGCAAGCTGCAATAAAAGGCGGGAATTTTGGCGCGAAACTCGCACACCTCTGTGGCTTCTGATTGGACGTATCATTTTTCTCACACGTGAAAAAACATCGTTCGCGATTCTGATTGGACGTATCGTTTTTTTCACGTGTGAAAACCATCGTTCGCTCCTCTGATTGGCTAGAACTAATTTGCGTACGAAAATTTACAACATAGCTTTTTGGTGAGTATTTCTCAGTATGTATATAATAAAGTGTTATCCGCCTCGGCCGATAACACCATCCTCGATCTCCATAATTCTTCATATGATACTCAGCCTCATTCATTAATTGTAAATTAAGGAAAAGTCAAACTATAATCATTTCGAATACTATGTATACCGAGAACAATTATTTGAACTTGTCGACACGCTCACAAAAATGAAAATATAAGATTCCAAGTTATACCCACTTTCGTCAGCATAACATACCGAACGCCGTTCAGGAGCAAATCATTTAGGAGCAATTAAGTTACATACTTGAAAAATTTCTGCAGGAAGTCATCTTCCATTTTTGATGAGCGAATTACTTCTGATCCTGCTACGGTATTGGCAATGAGTGAATATACAGGGCTACAAGTCACTGCCTCCAGCCGTCTGATTTCCCGAGAGGATTTCACATAATACTTTGCAAGGTAGATAAACAAAATTGTCAGTGGAACACAAATGATAAATATCCACATGTTTACCACAGCAGACAGAATGGTGGCACTGAAAAAATAAAGACAAGATAGCACTGCGTCGAGAAATTGTGGTGGAAGCATAATGTCCATACTACCAATGTCTTTAGAGAAGCGATTTAAGATACGACCAACCGGGTTTGTGTCAAAGAAGATGACTGGTGCTTCAATAACCGCTTTAGTCATCTTGTTATGAAGATTTTCTGATGCCTTTAAAGCTGTCAGATAAAAGCAAAATGAGGACACAATTGTAAACACCAAGGAAAATGTGACAATGGATCCATACACCAGGAGCGTAGTATAGTCCTTCTGTTTTTCTTTTGGCATGTCGATCATTCGTGAAACCCACCAATACGGAGCGATCCATAAAACTGAAACACCAACAACAAACAAACGAACAAACAAATTATTTATTTGATCCAGTGGAGTCTAGTCATTGTTAGTTTATGAGAAGTGGTTTACTTAGGTATACTGTTATATCCCTAGGCTTTCACTCAACTAAACAGGGACAGCCATTGGTTGATTCTTGGTCAGGTGGCCTTAACTAAAATAAAATGTATCCTTATCGTGATAAATTAGAGAAATTATACCCCCCTTGTGATCAACACGTGATTAAAGCATGGAGGAAAGTGGAGTTACAGAAGGCGGGAAAATTGGAAAAACACACACTCAACACACACTCCTCAACCTAGTAAGGAACGGTTTCTGAAGTCATCCAAGGAGAGATACAGACATTAAGTGTATAATGTTAATGTGACTTAGCGGAGTCCAATTCGACCTTTAATTGTACCAGAGATTAAAGGGACGACCGCGTAGCAAGAGTCTAATTTGTTTGGTTACGAGTATGATTGCAGACCGAATACTACGACAAGACGACCGACAATAAGAAGACCATTTACCATGCATTGAATCATAACAAAATCAAAATCAGAGACAAGCACAAGATATCCCTTGAGTTTTTTCTAGAAGTAAACAAAACAGACAAACAAAAAACCCATTGAAGTTCAACTGTCTTATGACAGCACCCAAAGCGCATGACACTTACTGTCCTATTAAACTGTCCTGTTTATTTCATAGTTATAAATACCTTGGACAACGACGAAGAAGCAGGCAAGGCTAAAAATTAGACGAGTTGAAAGGGAGGCTTTAAAGTATTTCCAATACAATTGCCATTTTACACTCCCAACCATTCGGTCCTCCTCCTCTTCTTTTAGATCCACTCTCTCTCCTAGTTTAGGAACAATATTGACGCTCTTGACAGCTTCGTCTTCATCAAAAACGTTTGCATGATCATCTATTTTAGTCTCTTGTTTTCCTTGAGGAAAAATAGAAAACTTTCTCATCCTTTCTTTCTCTATGTGACCAAAGGTACCTTGGTACTCTACGGAACCATTGTGAAGTACAACAACGTTGTCTGTATGTTGGAGGAACTGTAATTGGTGTGTCACCAAAATACGCACCCTCCCAGCTAGAAATCCGACAATACATTTTTCAAACAAATGTTTGCCGACTTTGGCATCCACTGCACTGAGAGGATCATCTAATAGGTAGATATCCGCATCTGAGTAGATTGCGCGTGCCAGACTCATTCGTGCACGCTGACCGCCACTCAGGATTACTCCACGTTGCCCTATCTCCGTGAGATCACGTTTTGGAAATAGTGATAGATCTTTTCTTAGGTCGCAAACTTCGATGATCTTATTAAACTTTTCTTCGACGAAAGGCATACCAAAGACTACGTTCTCTCTCACCGTGCCAGAATAGACCCAAGGCGTTTGGGAGACGTAAGCCATTTTTCCAGTACAAGACATTTGACCAGATGATATTGGAAGTTCTCCTAAGATGGTCATCAATAAAGACGTTTTGCCACTCCCCACTGGTCCAGTTATACCTATAAGTTGCCCACTAGAAGCTTGCAATGAAACGTTCTGTAATGCTGGGCGATCTGAAGAATAGTTCCAAAAACTGGAAATGTTTTCTAAAACGGCCTGCGGTTTAATAGCTTGGACGTTCTTAATCTTTTGGAAACTCGTCAAAGCTGGTTTTCCTGGTTTGAAACTCTCGGTTCTAACTAAGTGTGGTTTATACCTCCTGCCTTTAAAATAAACTTTTAAAGGAGACATATTCTGTCGTTTGCTTATTTTAGATTCGATGACTGGTTTTGTTTCCAACAATCTCTGCATTCTTCTTAATGCAATCATCGAGTCTGCAATCCATATTAGACTCTCTCCAATACAGAATGTTACAAAAAACTTGATGTTCGCTAAAATTGAAAGCAGTGTGAACACCTTCAATGATGTCAGGCTGTGTTCAGTGAAAACCAGTGTTGCAACTGATAGAAACCCTGCGATGGTGTGGCTAGTGAAGCCCAGGGCGTAGATAGTGGAGATAAAAAATCCACGCACACGAATCAGAGACATTTCTTTTCTGCAAAATAGAATTGTTGTTCATAAGAGTTCAAGTAGTTAGATCATCAACTTTCCTTTTAAAATTTTGAGCACACGGTGCTCTCGCATATAACAGAGTTCATTTTAAAACACTGCTGTAATAGTCTCTTCTAGGGGAGGACGGAGGATTTTGTGATAGAGGGGGCCTAGAGATATAGTATACAGTGGCAATATGGGCGAGAGCACAACAACAACAACATCTTTTATTTAAACACGGTGGGTTTCAAAGCTAATATAGCTTATGGGGCCGAGTAAAAAATGTCAATAAAATAATAAAGATTATTAAAATTGAATGTGGTCAATAAAAGGTGAAATACGTACAATAAAAGATATGAATAGAATCAATAAAAGACGAAATCACTGTCAATTTGGGGACGGCCCATTTGCGGTAACTCTTCATTAAAGTTCAAGTTTCTGAGGGCGTGAGACTTTTTTGCCCTTTTAGCATAATCCCTGGCGCTGACAGTGGATGGTTCTAAAAGATTCCAAACAATGGATCCTCTGTAAGAAATAGAGTTTTTCATATATAATTTTCAAAACATTCTACCCTAACACGATGTTGATGACGGAGGTCATACTTAGACTCTTTCCTTTGGATTATATGTTAAAAGCATGATGGGAGTTATGCTGTTGTAGATATTTAACAATTAATGAATGAGGCTGACTATCTTATGAAGAATTATGGAGATCGAGGAGGGTGTTGGCCGAGGCGGATAACACCCTCCGAGATCGTCATAATTCTTCATATGATACGAAAGCCGAATTCAATAATTGTTTTATTATTCTTTCAAAATAATTTCTAGTTTAAAAACATGGCTAAAACATGCTTACCTAAATCGATCCATAGATTTTAAGTTCATCTTCGATAGTGCATGTTTAGGGTTGTGCAGCTCCGCAAATATTCTCCAAATGGCAGATGTCGCCCTTCGAGTTCTGTTCTTGCTGTTCTTGCCATGTTTTTAGCTATTTTTTCACCTAGTTCTTACTCTTGAAACGAGTGAAAATGTCCGCCATTTTTCAAGTTCACAACCAAAACAACTAAACCTCGTGCCCAGGTCTTCTCGGTTAACGGTGCATTAACCTGCAAGAACGCTGCATGTTTGACGTCATTTCCTCGCTAAACACAAAATTCTTCCAAATTTGGTCATAAGTAACTGGTTATGGTGAATTAAACGTGTGCTTTTAGCCAATCAGAATCGGGGAAATATTTTGAATGAATAATAATATAAATTAAGGTGGCTACTTTGACCCTATAAGTGTCGAATAAAGAGTCCCAGTGAGATGTTTTTCTTACATCCTCAGAGGGCATGTCGCGCGGAAGGTTATATATAACTCTAGCGGCCCCACAATGTATGGATTCCAAAGAATTAAATTCGTTTTTATTTGATTGGTAGCGTATATGTAGCCGAGGGTAAAATGACTTTAAAATATAAATCTAAAAGCGAATTCCTGGGTAAAAAGCGGCTGCGTTTGATAACATTGAGCTTGTTAACGAACCCTCTCTTGAGCTCTGATATGTGTTTTGTCCACGTAAGCTTGTTGTCAATGGTTACACCTAACACCTTAGAACTTGAGGACCATTTTATGAGATGCTGGTTAATTTTTAAACTGCCTAAGGGACCGATAAAATGATTTTGTTTAAGGATCATTCCCTCGCACTTTTTGGGGTGTGGTACCAGGGAGTTATGTTTACACCAGAGGACAAGTTCTTCTAGGGCTTTGTTCAGCGTTGTTGTGGCTTGGTCTACAGATTCACCAACACAGTACATGGTAGTATCATCGGCATACGGGAACGTCATTGCAGTGTTAACTGCTTTCGGTAGATCGCTTGTGTACAAGACGAAGAGTATGGGCCCGAGTACGGAACCCTGTGGTATACCGGGTGCAACTTTAGTATTCTCAGAGGGTACGCCATTAATTACAGTATACTGTTCCCGTCCAGAGAGATAATCTCTTAGCCATGCCAGTAAGTTTCCCGTGATTCCAAAGTTGTGCTCTAACTTGTGAAGAAGGATTGAGTGTGAAACGCAATCGAACGCCTTCTGGAAGTCTATGAATACGGCGCCCACAACTAATTTTTTATCGATTGCTCGTCGCCAAGTTTCAGTCAGGTGGATGAGTAATAGCTCTGTCGATCTTCCTTTTCGGTAGGCCCATTGGCTGTCAGTGACGAGCGCTTCGTTGTCCGAAAAATATGCTTCGCAATCATGTCTGCTACACATGATTCTAAAATCTTGCTAGGTATACTTAGTAAGGAGAGGGGACGATAATTACTCATTTCCGTAGGATCATTTTTTTTGAATACAGGTGTTAGTCTGGCCACTTTCCAATTATTGTAGACTCTACATTCGCGTATGCTTTTCATGAAAAGACTTGTCAGCGGGGCAACAACAGCAGTATCTGCGAGTTTCAATAATTTGGGCGATATACTATCCGTTCCGGTGGCTTTATTATTCTTCAATAATGTTATTTTCCTGTCAATATCAAGGCTAGATAGACTAATATCGGATATACATGGTACAGGTATGGAGCATGGACTAGTCAAGAATTGTGGTGCTTGGAGTTAACTTTCCCAGAATTTAATTTCTCAGCTATCGTAAAGAAGAAACAGTTCATAAATCTCGCCTTCTCCTTGTCTTTTACCGCTACGCTGTTGTCGTCACGCTTTAGTGGACCTATCTTCTTCCTTACTTTGGGTTTGGTAGCTTTGGATAATACATTCCAATACGCCGAGGTGGTCTTCGCCTTTTTCAGCTGATCTCTGAAGTATGCAGCCCTCGCTTTCCTAAGGTCAGATGTTATTTCGTTTCTCAGCCTCTTATAGTCGGCCCATGTCACTTTGGATCCTTAGTTTCAACTTAACAGCTCTTAAGCGGCGATTCATTTTCAACTGCAGATTTTCATTTCGCAAGCTACAGATTTTCATTTCGTTTCGTTCCATTCGTTTCGTTTCGCTCCATTTCGTTTCGCAAACTACAGTAAGCCCACGAACTACAGATGATGATACGATGGTTTCAAGCAATGGTCCTAAAGCACTGTTGGCACTTTGGTTTTTTGACGGTCGGTCCAGGGTTCTCGCTAACGTCTCCACTTATTATCACGCGTATTAGTTGGAACTGTAGAATCTGAGTTCGCGTAGCGGCTAACTCGTGTTCCATAATAGCCTACCACCTTGCTTAAACTTCCAACATGGCGCCAGCGGGTTGTAAGCCTTATAGTAACACGGGTCTGTACAGCTTCTCTGAAGTGTCGATATGATGTAATTTCTGACTCAGGCATGGCTAGGTTAGTTGATTCATCGTCGGAAGGTAATTTCTTCGTGCTTCTGATAAGCAGCACGAGTAAAATAATAACCCTCTTTCATACTGTACATGATTAACATTTAGTGTGGAGGTGAATGACAGGTGGTTAGTGCGTGTAATAAGCATGAATCTTCTTTAATGCAAGTTGTTCAAACGTCCCGACTTCAAACTAACGAAGTACCATTCTTGTTAAAGAATAAACTAACCGAAACTACTAACCGTCTCAATTGTGCAACCAGTTGCCTGAAGTTCCCCTCCCAAGCGTACATTTTCACCAAACGGAATCCAGAAAGAATCTCTTTTATTATCTCTAATCTTCTATCAGTTTGTGTGGCAGCTTTAGCGCGAAGCCTCCCAGATTTATGAGCTGCAAGGATGTCATAGGCAGTGACCAAGACGAAGAAGAAAACTCCTATCAGAGCTTGCCAGGCTACTAAATACCACAGGAGAATCAAAGCGATTATTAGATCCAGGATTGCAAACGACGCGTGCAAAGCATAAAATCCCAATTTCTCAATGACTTGGGCGTCGTTCGAAACAAGATTAATTGCGTTTTCCGAAACGCTGTCTTCTAAGACACATCTGTTAACAGAAAGAATCTAAAAAAGAAAACAAAAGAAACGGAAACACTCAGTTACTTACTGTACGTAGCCTTCGGATACAGACGTCAGTGAGACGTATTTGCGGGTTGTCGCTTCTCTCCCCTCCCCGAGAGTTACACTTTTCGGTTGGAGAGAAGCGACGACGGGAAATACGTCTGTGTCCGCAGGCTATTACTTACCTTCCCGTGTCTTAACACTACGCGTTGGAAAGAAGTTATATATACAACCATCTTTTGCTATAAATTCTTGAATTCTGAAAAACCGGTTAAATCTTCTTAAGAGAAATCTGTTAACGGATTTCGAATGCTAATATAGAATCGTCAAGGCCATTCACGACTTTTTTCATTTCATAGACGGTAATACGCTGCACTGAGTACATTCCAGCGGGCACATGACCCTATGGCGTGTCTCTGTGATGTACATTTGTGTGAAAGCAACAACCGTACACTTACCGCCAATTCAGTTATTATAACGTGCTTGGAAAGGAGAAAACTAATGTCGATTACTCAAGATAAAAAGTTTAAAGGGCAATGGTGACAATTTAATAAAAAAAGGTTGATCTTACGTTCCTTTGATTTTCCAAAACTTTGTAAAGAATTCCACGAGTATTTCTTTACTTGTTTTAAGACTAACCTCAGTAATTGTTGTTAGTCATATTTCATAAATATAAATACCTTTTTGTAAACCAGTCCAACAACAGCCACTTTTAATCTAATTGAACACATTTGTCCCTTGAATACCCCGTGCATTGCAAACATATTTCGTGCAACTAAGGTCACAGAAATACAGACCACAAAAGGCAGGGAGGATGTGTAGCTTATTTCAATGCTATCTGAAGAAATGCTTTTCAAGAAAAGCCAAACCATCAAAGGGAGGAGATTCATTGATAATGAATAAAATATTCTCAAGAGGGCCAAAATAATGTATTCCCTGTAAGGAATTATCCTCAGCATGGCTCTCCAAAGGCGAGGCTTTGTTCGTGTTTGTTGGGACCATCGCACTTCTGCTAACCACTCCCTCTCCAAGAAATCAACAAGGTCCTTTGCATGAAATGAACGTTCCAGTGGAAACAAGTGTTTCTCCTCCAGAGGATGCTTACTGCCCAGTTTTAGAATATCACTCAGCCAAGAGAAAGTTAACAATGAAATAAGCCCTGCCGTCTGTCTGGGATTTTTATTTGAAGCGTCTTCCATAACTCTTTCTTTAGTCGAACTTGAAGAAATATAGAAACAAAGATTACTCAAGAGTTTTAAGTCAAATGGGTGAAATCATGTTCTGGCCCCAGTTTTTTCAAAAGGTGGATAGCGCAATCCACCGGAGAAATCTCTATCCAGTGGGTAATATAAGTATAAGGGAAACCAATTGCGCGCTATCCAATGGATGGAATCGAAATTTATCCGGCGGATATATTTATGTATAGGGAAGGTGTGGAGAATAATAACTTTGACCCAACTATAGCCGAGACAAAAGGGAAGAACTAGAAAACCGTCTGTGATCTGCCCGACTTGTTGCATTTAACTATGAAATCAATCCACTTCCTATTAACCCTTCGCAAACGATATATGAGTTGAGGGATACTGAAATTCCATTGGAACTGTACTATTCCTTAAAGTGCCCATCACCTAAAATTTTTTATTCTCTTATCGGAAACTATACCTTATTAAAATAACTTCTGCGAAAAAATTTTGCGGTTTGAACAAAACGCGATTTTTTTTACCAATTTTTGAAGTCTACATTTTTGCGGTACACCCGCGACGCTGGTCACGCAAACTAGCAGGCTCACATATGACGTCATGTGACGTAAATTAAGGAACTCGCATTACCTTGCCTTCATCAGGTGTACACAAGAAAAAACAATTACAAGTAAGGATTGAATCACAATGTCTTCGCAAGGAGAAAGTTTTTCTGAAACAGAAAAACCTACCAGAACTCTTAATGTTTTCCTGTCGATAAAGTCACGTGTTCCTTAAAGTACGTCATATAACGTCATACTCTGAGAGAAGACTAAGACGAATGGTGTGCCAAAATGGCGGCAAATATGAACGTTTTTAAAAAATTCTAAAAAAAATCGTCTTTGGTTCAAATCGCAAAATTTTTTTAGCAAAAGTTATTTTAATAAAGTGTAGTTTCAGATAAGAAAATATAACATTTTAGGTTATGGCCAACTACTGTAACAGTTCGCAAATATAATGTCCACACTGACACAGAAATCTGTAGTTTGACGCGTGTCATTCTGCGCAGTAGTGCTCATTGTTTTAATACTCCGCCATATCTGCAAATGTAAACATATCTTTGTGCGGGGGCGGTATTAGCCTGCGAACAGCAGACGCTTTTCCGGTCGTCGAGGGAGAGAAGCGACGACCGGAAATGCGTCTGCTGTTCGTAGGCTAGGGCGGTATCTGTTCGGTCATCCTAGCACAAATTGAACCTTTTCGAAATTACTAAGTCTTCAGTATTACTTTCCCGAAAATTTTAGATGCAATTTACAGTTTTGAGAAAATGAGAATTTTTCTAATTCCTCTTCGAATCCGAAAATTTTAGTTTTCCTTTTTCTACGAAAAATAGCTTATATTCGGGGGTGAAATGCGTAAACTTAAAATTCAGAAAAATCTTAGAGATAAGCTTCGAAAATTGTACATAAATGAAACAGTTACCTAGAAATTTCTAGCCGTCCTCAAGCTATAGAAAATTCTAGGCCATTCCTCCGAACAGATATTTTATAGAAAACTGTCACTGGGTGCCCCTGGTACCTTCGGAAGGCTTGCTTTGAAATTTAGTTTGCTAATGATAATTTTAAGCGCAAAAACAAAGGCAACTGCAACTGCTGTACGCATATGTTGCAAATTGATGAACCTAAGAGTGGTTTGTCAGTAAGTCTGATTAATTCCTATTTCGCTTTTCACATTTTCCTTTTTTCTTTTTTGCTTTTTTCTATAACGGCGTTACTGCAATCACAGGCAGCCCAAGCGCACTATGTTTGAGTTCGGGCTTCAGAGGTCATTTGGTCGGAATATACTAGAATTATTAGTGTATTATCTGATGCCAAATAAATGCAAAAATCTTAAAGATACGAAGTCTTCTTGTTTGTCTATCTGTACTAGTAGCCTTTAAGATAACGAAGGTCGAGATTTCTTGCATTATTACGTGTGATTCGGGCCCTTATTGTTCGAATTTTATCACATGTATTCGAATCTACAACGCTAAGAGAAAAAATCGTCATCGTGATCACGTGAAATATTGATTCAAAAAGCTCCCTTACCTTTAATTCATAGCAACTCTGTGTCCTACGGCCGGTTTAAACGCCGTTTAGTCGACTTTCTTTCCATCGAGTACTGAACACTATAAACGGCGTTTAAACCGGCCGTAGGACACAGAGTTGCCATGAACTAAAGGTAAGATGACTAGCCAGATTATCCGTCCTTTCGAATTCTTTCGATTCTAGTCAACATGTATGTTGAATGAAAAGATGTCAATTTGTCTCAGATCACTGCTTTAATACTGAGGGATTAAAGTTTTATCTAATCGTTGTGCGTATTGCAAAACCCCTCGAGGGTTACCAAGAATAGTATATTTACTATTAGTAATGCACCTTTTTTACCAATTTTGCCTTTATATATGTCCCATTCTAGCTCTACTGTCAGTAGTTCTGAGCGTTAATTTTGATGGCAGCTCATTCGACTGTGTATTGGCGCGCTGCTCATCAGAAAAGAAGAATTTTGTGAAAAGTTATGTAACCTGAGTAATGCTTTTTCTTTTCATGATGAGATTCATACGACTTTGAAATTCACCACAGGGAGGAAGTTTCGATTTCCGGTGTCTCTGTAAAAACTTAATTAGGATTCAATTAACAGCCATTAATCTGTCATGACTTGTGTACTTTGCGTCAGCGACGAAAGACGAGCTGAGACGAAAGACAGATGCTATTTAAGTATCCCTAGTAAGGGACGGACCATTAGAAAACTTATGGGGGAGGGGGCGAAGTACAAAAAAAAAATATTCGCGCAAGGGAGAATTAAATGAAAAAAAAAAATTCGTGCACGCCAACTAACCCTAAAAAATATGCTACAGCTTAGAAAAAATTCATACAAGGAATTTGATAACGAAAAAAAATTCCTGCGGCTCAAAAATCCCCCACCCCCCTCCCATAATTTTTCTAATGGTCCGTCCCTAATAGTTGACACTACAGCTGCCCCCGCTGTGTATATTGTGGGTCAATAGAATTCTTGGTGGTTGTGTAGCTCTTTGAAATATACCGATTAATAATGAAGATTTCACACATATTCCATACAATAGGTGAGAGTAAAAACATGAAACGCAGTTCCATGCACTGTTTCAGTTCGATTTTCACAGCTTTGATCTGAAAACATTCTCAGTTTCGAGGACAATTTATTCTAAACCATAAGAAAAGATTTCATTAGAAGGTGGAATTTTTCGCTATTTCTCTCTTACGTTTTACATACAGTTCATTTTATTTGCCGCAAAGTAAGCCTTAGAGATGAACAGGTTTGATCAATTCTTACTCGCGAGTTCTAGCCTTTTTTAAAACTTTATCCCCGGAAGGATATCGGTGAGCACAGAATTTGATTGTCAGCGAATTCTGTAATCGTCCGTCGTTCTGCTAGTGATAATCTAGCTGTTGATTCACTCGTCTTGCTTGTTTGGGACTGAGTCTCAGATTCCCCCAAAGAGAGAGAAAGAGTGTCTGGAAAATTGTTTCCAATCAAAGCTTTGTGAACTCGTGTCTGGCAAACTCTCCAAGTGTTCATGATATATACACAGTTATACGGACCTTATAAACTTCCGTCTGCGCTTAACGAGTGTCGTTTAGTCCATCACTTTCAAAACGGCTGCTCAGATCCACAGAATGTCACTGATAACGCGTAACGCTAAAGAGTATCGTAGTATGACAATAATTATTGGATAATTACTGAGGCACATGGCATTATGAGAAATATTGCAGGCAGCTGAGGCCGAGGCTGCAATATTTCTCATAATGCCTTGACTAAGAGCAGCCTCTCTTTTTTCTTAGTCCGTCGAGCAAAACGCGCGAGACACGCAAATGACCACGCGCGTGATTTTAAGGCGTTTCGCGCGTCTCGCGGCTTCGCTGCTCGGGCGCGTGCACTCCCCTTACTAAATCTGAAGAAAAAGGGAGACTGCTCGCAGTTTACACTAGTAATAGTTGACACTACAGCTGCCCCCGCTCTGTATATTGTCGGTCAATAGCATTCTTGCTCGTTGTGTAGCTCTTTGACATATACCGATTCATAAGGAAGATTTTCACACATATTCCATACAATAGGTGAGATAAATACAGGAAACGCAAGGTTCCATGCACAGTTTCAGGTCGATTTACACAGCTTTGTTCAAAACATTCTCATTTTCGAGAATAGTTTATTCTAAACCTTCAGAAAAGATTTAATTAGAAGTTGAATTTTTCGATATTTCTCTTTCACTTTTTACTTTCAGTTTATTTTATTTGCCGGAAAGGAAGCCTTAGAAATGAAAAGGACGTTTGATCAATTCACACTCGCGCATTCTAGTCTTATTTTTAACTTTATAGCGGAAGGACATCTGTGAGCAGGGAATAAGTCTGCACAGAATTTGATTGTCGGCGAAGCTAGCGGTTGTTCACTCGTCTTCTTGTTTGGGGCTGAGTCTTATTCCGGTCAAAGAGAGAGAAAGAGTGTCTGGCAAGTTTCCAATGAAAGATTTGTGAACTCGTGTCTGAGCAACTCTCCAAGTGTTTATATATACACAGTTATACACACCTTATCACTTCTTCAGCGCTTAACGAGTGTCCTTAAAATTTTGGTCCATAACTTTCACCGAAACAACTGCTCCACAGAATGTCACTGATAAGACGTAACGCAAAAGAGTGTCGCAGCATGACCTCACAATAAGTGGCTATATGGCTTGTAACCGGTCAAGGTTTTCAAAGCACTAAATTACCGGCAGTCCAGTATTTTCTATAAATTTGACTTATCTAAGAATCCCAACCAATCCAAACTATCATAGGTCGATTAAGAAAAGTCGAGCGATACTGAAACGCTTTATAAATCTCAAGTTTAGCGTTTGGTTTACGCTGGGCTCAGAAAACAATACCATGTTTTGTGACACTTAAAACTTTTTTCAGCTTCCTCTTTCCGCTTTCCGCTTTCCTCTTTCCTCTTTCCTCTTTCCTCTTTCCTCTTTCCTCTTTCCTCTTTCCTCTTTCCTCTTTCCTCTTTCCCCTTTTCCGAATTATCTAGGAAAGATCGAAGCGACTCTGCCAGCAGGGTAGACTGCAGGTCATTTAGTGTGTTGACAACCGGCAGTCGACCTGAAAAAAGTTCTAAGTGTCAGAAAACATGGTTTTGTCTCCTGGAGCCCAGCGTAAACCAAACGCTAGACTTGAGATCTAAATAAAAGCATTTCAGGATCGCTTGACTTTTCTTAATCGATATATGATAGTTTGGGTTGGTTGGGATTCTTTGACACTCTTGGATAAGTCAAATTTATTGAATTGAAACGCCTTCCCATGATGCTTTGTTCCGAACTGTATTATCACGGAACTTTTACCACGTGATCTTTTATTTTAACACAACGCCGATGGTTGCCGTACCGTGGAGTTGAGAGCAAACTTGTCTCTAGGTATATCCTCGCTGTATCGACCTTCAAACAGAGGATTATTGTCTAGTCACTAGTTTTCCTCGTCTGAGGTTCGTCATATGCTAGTTCATCTCAGTTTTCCGAGCGAATCGGCCATGAGACGTTTTTGATGTGTACTTTGGAGCGACGAAACTGAAAGTAAACTCGCTGATCAGCATCTGCAAAGCTAAAGCCCTGCTCTCCTAAATGTCAGATCGTCCTGCTATTTTACGGTAACTATTGTTTACTTAATAAAATATAGCAAATCTTTCCCTTTGAGAACTTATTTTCGCGAACTATTTTCTCACTTGTCTCGCACATCTCACCTACGTACTCGATTATTTGGATTCTTGAATTGAATGCTGTAAATAATAATTTTAACGTACCGTAATTCTTTGTTTCATTTTAGGAAAACGATGGAATGAAAATTTCTTTTATTGTCGATTTTAAGGTTGTCTGTGCCTCAGGTGCTTCGACACTAGCCCACGATCATGGAGAACCTCGAAGATTGATTAAAATGCTCCCCTTGGCTGATTTATTTGGCTATTTCGGTATAGAAAGCCAACGAGTCCTTTGCAAGGTGTTAAATTAAAAAATATTAAATGTCAGTCAGTCCATTTGGACTTAATATGTTCCACGTGTTATGGCAACAAAGACTGGTAAAAGACTTTCACAATATATCTGTTATTACAGTAGTGTTGTTTATCACCATGCTTGTGGATACTGCTAAGAATGCCAGGTCATCTACCTGAAAATCCTTGATTGTTTTGTTTGCATAATGCTCTGTTCAACTGGTGATTCTGAAATCTTTGTTACTTTAAGAGAGTGATCAAAACAAGGAAACTCAATGAGGACCACCTTCACTTGTAGATGAAGAGAGCACCCTACTAGCCTGAAAATCTGAAATAAGAGTTAATTGTTTGTGTGCATAAAGCTTGCATATTCAAGCAAAGTGCACAGTGGCCTTTCAAATAAAACAGCATACAGTTGAACCTTCATATGTGACCACCTCTCAAGACTAGTTGCAGATAACTACAATGTAACATTGAGAGTGTGCTCTTTGCCACTGTTAAAGTTGCAAAATGGCTACTGTTATTTACATTGCAAGTTTTGTTTTACTGCCTTATCATGTTCTAATCTAGTAAAGTAATATAAATGTACCAAAAGACAAATACAGAGGACAAACTGTGTGCAATTAGGGCATCACTCATTAATAAAAATGTCACTTTATTGTCAAACATACTCACTGTTTTGCTCTATTTTACATTTTTCATTATCAAAAAAAATCATTATTAATGTATTTCGATTCAATCATTTTTGACAGTAAACTTCACACCCAGTTATAGTTTTCAAGTGCACTGTATCTAAGTTTCTTTCTGTATAGCAGCAATATTTACTGGAAAACCAGGGTCTCATCAAGGTAATGCAGAAAAAAGACAACAAGGACATTCCTTTCAGAAATTAACTTCAACAATGAAAAGAAAAAAAAAACCATCTCAATCTACTGTCTATTATACCATCATGAGAATGAATAGAGAAGTTATATTTAAAAACCTTAGGTTACATTTCTAGTTGAGGTTGGGTATAAGGGTTTGCAAAGAGTTTTGAATACAAAATTCAAGATCTGGCTACATATGAGATTAAATGAGATTGACTGCAGTCAAAACATTTCATCCAGCAACAAAGCATTTACTCTAGTTTTAAGACAAAAAAGTCCACATTTTTAAACTCCTTTCCAGTCTTCGTCTTAATTTTTCCGGACATTTTCTAGGTCTGGAAAACTGATTTCTAAGTTTTGAGAATTTTTCAAATAATTTACTGCGCTTTTCACAAACGTGCGAACTCTAAAGTTCAAAAGCCGCCTTCGTTCGCTGCCGTCAATCATAATTACGATCACAAGCAAGCAACCTTGAAACACAGAAACACACACAACGGATCAAAATCCACCATTCACAAATCACAAACCTTGACCTTTTGAACCTGTTAAAGTAAAGTTTTTTGTCCTAACAGGTCTGTTAAGATGATTGACGGCAGCGAAAAACGCAATCGTCAGTTGGCTTTTGAACTTCAGAATTCCCATGTTTGTGAAAAGCGCAGTAAGACCATACAATCTTTCTCCATTTCATCTTAAATTGAAAACTGGCCCAAGCAAATCACGAGGCATGCTGAAAAAAAGATCCCAAGTCATTGGTGCCTTAAGCACCTGGATTTTTCTTATATCTACTCTCAGGGTTTTGGCAACAGTGAAACTAGTTACTTTCAATGTTTGTAGTGACCTCAATCACAGTTTCTGTGGAAAATCCTCTGACAACCTCAAGAGGCCTGTTCACTGAATATCCTTCTACACAGTGGGTGAATGTTTTGTGAAGATATTCTATTATGTTTCTCAGATGTTTAACTGCATCAGATTTGCATTCAAGTCTGATAACTAAATCCCTCCTATCAAGGACCTTGTAGCCTGCTAGCAAGCACTCTATTTATGGCAAGCAAAGCGAGCCGCAAGATAACACACAACTCCCCAAATAAAGAGCTGGCTCGCAGGCTAAGGAGTTGTGGCTAACTGACGGTTTTAAATTTGCTTTTCACATGAACAACATCCTGCCAACAAACAGAGAAAACCTGCAAAGAAATGTGAAAATGTTACCTTCAAAATTGATACAAAGAAACAGAAATTAAGACAGATTCACATCAAAAACCATATAATATACTTGGAAATGCAACAAGATGGTAAGGCAAAGGAGCCAATGAATATAGGTCTGACAGCGCTTTTCACAAAAATGCGAATTGTGAAGTTCAAAAGCCAATTGACGATTGCGTTTTTCGCTGCCGTCAATCATCTTAACAGTCCTCTTAGGAAACAAAACTTTACTTTAAAGGGTTCAAAAGGTCATGGTTTGTGATTTGTGATTGGTGGATTTCGATCCGTTTTGTGTGTTTCTGTGTTTCAAGGTTCGTTGCTTGTGATCCTAATTATGATTGACGGCAGCGAAAAACGCAATTGTGAAGGCGGCTCATGAACTTTAGAGTTCGCATGTTTGTGAAAAGCGCAGTAATATATCACAAACAAGATTTTTGATTGAACGTGGTATTCTTTGGCGTAAGTTAACCCCCCCCTCTTCCTTTTTCCACCTTATCTACTTATCTACTCATTGGGATTCTCAATAATTGTATGCTTACAGTATTATGATACATTGGGTTGAGTAGCACTGAAATGCATCGAAAAAGCAAGGCACATGTGCTAGTTAAAACTTGGCATAACACCAAAGCATTGCATAGCAACATGTATATAGTTCCCCCTTTTGCAATCATGTAAAAAATAAGCTCTATTTCTTAATTGCCACAACTGAACCAGGAACAGTAAAAAGTGTATCAATATAATAGGTTACAACAGACAGCAGACACTTCATTTCTCTGAGATGAAGTACCATAGTGCCAACTGTTTCTTAGCTCTATGTACTTTGAGGCTTTCTCCCAGTAATTTAACTTTGGTTTAAGGTATCAGCCACCCTTCAGGACCGTCCGCGCGCGGATCGCTGTAGCGTTAGTTGTTGTTATAAAAACCCCCATAAACCATACATTTTTTAAAAGCTTAATAATTCCAGATTATGGATTTGAACTAAAAAAAACGATTTACTCAAATGTGCTTCGAAATTGGAACGCTTTGTATAAAAGTACACGTCTCTATAAATCATGTTCCACTCCCGCCGGAAATAAACGGAAGAAAACAATTAACACCGCATTCGCTTCTCAACATGTTCTACTAAAAAACCGTGTCTCAGATTTTTGACAAGTGCGTTTGTTTTTCTTTTATTAGCAAATAAAGTTGGGGAAGGCAATTAGTCAACACTCCCTGTGGAAAAAAAGCTGTAGCTTTAAAATGGAAAGGAGTATTAAAATTCGCAGACACGGTTTTGTAGAAGAGATATATGGCATCACTCTGGCCAAATTTTAGCCAAATTGATTGAAAGGCTGGCGACTTGGAGTTCAAAACGTACGAGTCGATCGGCAAAATTTGCGTTCGGAGATAAAATAGAAAATACATTTTTGGCGGCATCCTACCTGGAATGAGATTAGGGGCCGACCATTTAACTCTTGACGGGGGGGGGGGTGATTTTTGGTCGGCAAGAATTTTTTTTTCTAGCAATCTGGTGGGCAGGATATTTTTTTCCCTTCTAAATGCTCTGCAGGATATTTTTTTCCCTCCTCATTTCTCTGCAGGATTTTTTTTCCTCAAGAAAGGGTCACGTGTTTACATATTACGAAATGTACTTACACTTACATTCTGGTCATTGCAGTAATAGTTCTAATATGGAGCTGCAAAGCCTTAAAATGTTGTAAGCTAAATACAAAATCATTATTGTATAGCTATCTTTTCAGAAAGTCATTCTTTACACTCATTTCATTACGTCAAAATAAAGTGATGCACCACAGGCAGATGTGAAAGTGTTCAGTTTCTTAATTAAAAAAAATAGCCAAAAATAGCAAAAAGCAGTTTAGAAATGCTCATAGCATGGTAATTGCTGCTAGAATCATTAGTTGCAATTTAAAAGTAGACTGAAATATCCAAAACCAATGTGAAAGCAAAATTGAAGTTAGTTGATCATGGTTGTAACGATGTTAATTTATGCATGTTAAGTTAATTTATACAGTTTAGTTTACATCCGGGATCCGGAACGTTTTGCGCGCTCTTCGCTTGTTGATGTACACTCGGCTTACAAGATTAAAACGTTGTGTTTGAGTGCTCTGGTGTTCCGTCATCCGTCTTAGCGAATACGTTACATGGTGTCAGAAGTGAAAACTAGTTTCTGCAATTGGTGCTGTCGAGGGATTATCGCTCAGCGAACCGGAAAGTGTTCTGGAGAGAGATTTGTTCGCACGCACGTGGTCGACCAACTCTGATCTGCGAACTGATACTGCCGTGTTTGGCGCTCGCCATTCATAACCTTCTTCACAACGAATAGCGGAAGACAACGGTGACTGGAATCGTTTTGTGTTTTCGAAAGGAAATCTCTGCTGAAGGAATCTAGCTAACTTCAAATTACTCAGTATGCCACCGAAACCCGAAGATAGCGGCGCGTCTGTGCAAGTACAAGAAGCCGTCGCACAACCAAATCTGGTACAAATCCCGATAAACATCCCATTGCCCTCAAAGTTAGAGCTCACAGGAAACTTGGCGACAAACTGGAAGAAATTCCACCGTGATTGGAACAACTATGAAATAGCTGCACGTCTAAAAGACCCTGAACACCCTGCTGTAAATAAATCGCTGAGAACTGCCACACTGCTAACCTGTATTGGCTCAGATGCTCTAGATGTGTACGAAGGCTTAGAATTCGAGACTGAAGACGATAAGAAGGACATTGATATTGTTCTCCAAAAGCTACAGCGTTATTGTATCGGAGAGACAAACGAAATCTACGAGAGATACCGATTTAACAAGAGAGACCAAGAACCAAACGAGTCTCTGGATGCTTACGTCACGGCCTTGCGCACGTTGGCGAAGACGTGTAACTTCGGAGTGTTAGAGAACAGTCTAATTAGAGACAGGATTGTCATCGGAGTAAGAGACAATCAAGCTCGCAAGAAGCTCCTACAAGTCTCCAAACTCACATTGAAGGAATGCATTGATATCTGTAGATCCTATGAGACCTCAAGCCAACAACTGAAAGAAATTAATCAGGAGGAAGTCAGCGCCATTAGTCAGTCTCATGAAAAGAAACCTAGAGAAATTCGCTGCAAGTTCTGCGCCAAAACGCATGTCTGGAACAAGCTTAAATGTCCTGCATGGGGGAAGACTTGCTCTAATTGTGGCATTCCAAACCACTTTGCGGTGGCCTGCAAAAACAAACCGCCTCCACCCAGTTCGGCCACATCCTCTAAACCTCCCACACCGAGACACGTCCGCAAGCCAGTACATGCAGTGGAGGATTCTGACTTTGACGAATATGTCGCCTGTGTTGATGTCAAGGAGCACGTCTGTGCGGTGGAAAATCCTGATCGTAAAGACAAACTGCTTGCGGTAATGCTATTAAATGGTCATAGAGTCCCATTCCAACTGGACACTGGTGCAACAGTGAACATCTTACCTGAAGAGTCTTTCAAGGAAGTATATGGTGAAGGCAGCCTATCCCTGCTGGACAATGCGGACGTAACTCTTGTTATGTACAACAAAACTGAGGAGAAGCCGATTGGCAAGAAACGTGTCCAAGTTGTGAATCCCAGAAATGGAAGAAAATACAGTGTGGAATTTGTAGTTGTAAAAGGAAAAGGCAAGCCTCTGCTTGGCTTACGAACCAGTGAGCAAATGCAACTCATCTCTGTGGTCCGACAAAACATCATGGCTATTCAGTCTGAAGAGCCTTCGCAGAGCAAAACACCACTTACAGCAGAATCTATCCTCAAAGAACATGCTGATGTATTCAGGGGAGAAGGAAAGTTAGAAGGTGATCTCCACCTTGAAATTGACCCGAACGTACCGCCAGTTCAACTCCCAACAAGAAAGGTGCCAATCGCCATTAAAGAAAAGCTAAAAGAGGAACTGGATCGCTTGGAAGGCCTTAACATCATCACACCAGTAAATGTTCCAACCTCCTGGATATCAGCAACTGTAGTCACTTTGAAGAAAAATGGCAATGTCCGACTGTGTGTGGACCCCAAACCACTTAACCAAGCCCTTAAACGCAATCACTACCCGCTGCCGACAATCGAAGATGTCCTTCCTGAGCTCTCAAATGCGAGGTGCTTTACTGTGTTAGATGCCAAAAATGGGTTCTGGCACGTGTCCTTGGACGAGGAGAGCAGCTATGCAACCACATTTGGTACTCCGTGGGGAAGATACAGATGGCTCCGAATGCCATTCGGCATCTCACCAGCCCCTGAAGAATTCCAGCGAAGACTGGATCAGGCATTAGCAGGACTGAACGGATGCAAAGCGATCGCTGATGACATCCTCGTATTTGGATGCGGAGCTGATGATGATGAAGCGGTAAGAGACCATGATGAAAAACTCATTGCTCTTCTTCAACGCTGCCGAGATAAAGGCGTAAAGCTGAACAGGGAAAAGCTGCAGCTAAGGCTCAAGGAAGTCGCGTACATGGGCCATGTGCTCTCCGCTGACGGGCTACAACCTGACCCTGAGAAAGTCAAGGCAATCAGAGAGATGCCAACACCAACTGACAAACAGAGCATCCAACGCCTCTTAGGGATGACTAACTACCTGCAGAAGTTTGCCCCGAGACCTTCAGAGATCACGACTCCCCTACGTGAGCTCACTAAGAACGACAACGAGTTCCTTTGGGATGACCAAGTTCATGGTGCAGCCCTGGAAGAGACGAAGAGGATCCTTTCTACAACTCCAGTCCTAAAATACTTCGACCCAGGTGCCACGCCCACACTACAGTGCGATGCCTCTATGCATGGCCTGGGAGCATGTCTAATGCAAGATGGACATCCAGTCGCATATGCGTCCAGGTCCCTGACCCCCACAGAGGTCCAGTATGCACAAATCGAAAAGGAGCTATTGGCCATAGTATTCGCAATGGAGAAGTTTGAAACCTACCTGTATGGTAGGAAAGTGCTGGTTGAATCTGACCACAAGCCTTTGGAAGCGATCTTCAAGAAAAGCCTCCTAAGCGCACCAAAAAGGCTACAACGCATGCTTCTTAGACTCCAACGCTACGAGTTTGAAGTTTCTTACAAAAGGGGACCCTCCCTGCTTATGGCTGATCCCCTGAGTCGTGCGTATCTGTCGCTTAAAGAAGCCCCTGAGGATCAGGAAGACGTCATGACAGTCTCAGAAACAAGGTCGCCAACAGAGATAGAAGCAGAGCAAGTAAACATGCTACAGTATCTTCCAGTGAAAGATGAAACCCTCTGTCAAATCCAAAACCTTACTCAAGAAGATGCTATTCTCAAGACCCTCGCTGGCGTCATTAAACAAGGCTGGCCAGAAAGTAAGCTCCGTCTCCCAACGGAAGTTCAAGAGTACTTTCCTTTCAAAGAAGAGCTCACACTTCAAAACGGAGTTATTTTCAAGGGAGACCGTGTTGTCATACCATTCCAAATGAGAGCTGAGCTCAAAAGGAAGCTACACTCCAGTCATCTGGGAGTACAGGCATGCCAGAGACGAGCAAGGGAAGCTTTCTACTGGCCTGGCATGTACAAGGAGATTGAAGAATATGTCTCCCAGTGTGCAGTCTGCAATACATACCACCAAGGGCAGCAGAGGGAGCCCATGATCTCACACCCAGTACCATCAAGACCGTGGCAAGTCCTTGCTGTTGACCTCTTTGAGCTCCGGGGCCAGGACTACCTTGTCACTACTGACTATTACTCAAATTTCTTTGAGGTCGACAAGCTTGTTACTAAGACATCGAAAGAAGTAATTGAAAAGCTCAAGCCTCATATGGCCAGACATGGAATTCCGGACAAGATAGTAAGCGATAATGGTCCCCAGTTCAGCTCGCAGGAGTTTAAGAAGTTCAAAGACTTATATGAGTTTGATCATGTTACAAGCTCTCCCACTTACCCGCAGTCAAATGGCAAAGCGGAAAACGCGGTAAAGACTGCGCAGCGAATCATGCTTAAGGCCTTAGAGGCTGGCAGTGACCCTTACTTGGGATTCCTTGACTTCCGCAACACCCCCACTGAAGGACTAGGAACATCTCCAGCGCAGCGTCTCTTTGGCCGCCGTACCAAAACACTCCTGCCTACCGCTGGCAGACTCCTGACACAACCTGAATTTGACATCACTTCCCAGCTTCTTCATGCTCAGAAGAACAAACAAGCCTTCTATTACAACAATGGCACTAAAGAACTCCGGCCACTTGAACCAGGGAGCACCGTTCGTATCCATCCACCCAAGTATAGGCATCAATGGACACAAGCAACGGTTGACAAACAAGTTGGTGTACGTTCCTACCAAGTAATTACTGACGACGGAAGGGTGTATCGCAGGAACCGCCGACACCTGCGTCTCACAGCTGAAGTTCCAAAACAATCACTTCCTGACATTGAGGTATCTAGCTCCGATCCTGGTCCCCTGCCCCTGACCAACGTTGAACAGGTACCACCAGTAGCTGAATCAATGCCCCAAGAGGTGGCCAAGCCACAAGCAGCACCAGGCCCTCCACCTGATGACATACCAAGTCCTGAAAGATGCAGCTCCCGGGGAAGAGTCCTACGAAGACCAGCATACCTCAGTGACTATGCATGCTGACACTTTTTCTATGTCGTTTATGTTCTTCGAACAATCATTATAGGAAACAATTCACCTTTTTCTTTCTCTACTCTTTCGTCTTTCGAATAACGAAGGGAGATGTAACGATGTTAATTTATGCATGTTAAGTTAATTTATACAGTTTAGTTTACATCCGGGATCCGGCATGTTTTGCGCGCTCTTCGCTTGTTGATGTACACTCGGCTTACAAGATTAAAACGTTGTGTTTGAGTGCTCTGGTGTTCCGTCATCCGTCTTAGCGAATACGTTACAATGGTCTAATTGAAAAATAGCTCTAATAATTTTTGCTCAGCCTTTTTTCAGTCCACTTCTATACAGTTGCAGCATTCAGCCATGTTCATTGCTGCTGTTAATTTTTATCTTGCAGCGCAATTTTTATTCATGAAATATACAGCTACTTTTTATGCACCTATCAATGTCTTGCCCAAACAGAGGGAGTGCGGAAATAGGTGGGGCATTTGACCTGTGAACTTTGTCCAAGGGAGGGGATGTTTTGAATAAGAATTAAGGTTAGAAATGGCAGAGGGTGTGGAATTTGAAATTTATTGACCAAAAATATTTGAAATCAATTGTCAATAGCCCCTGGGTATACCTGCACTCCCCCAATTGGGGCTAGACATCGATAGGTGCATTACTAAAACTTAAGAAAATATATTATATTTATTTAAATAGAAAATAATTACATAAAAATGTTTCTGTTAAAAATGAAAAAAAAAAACTTCCTTTGTCTATTAAAACTTGATTCTTTAATAAAAAAAAATTACCTCCATTTATAATACTGCTTGTGATAAGCTAATAATGCATTGTACATATGACGCAACAATTTTGCAGCGTCATCAAATCCAGAGTTCAAAGTGAGCAAGGGAAAAGAATGGTTGCAGTTTTGCTGCGATTTTTTAAAGACCCCCGGAATGATGAAATAGCTTTGCAACATTTTTTTTTCTTTCTTACAGCAGCGCAAGATTTTTTTTCTATTACATTTGTGCTGCATGCAATTTTTTTCTTCCGACAAGCGCTTGCAGGAAATTTTTTTTCAAAATCACCCACCCCCCCTCAAGAGTTAAATGGTCGGCCCCTTATAACACCTGAATGTTTATTCTGATCTAACAATAGGACTTTGACAGCTAACATGTAACAGGAACAAACTTTCGCGGCAAGCAAGTGAACAGTTTAATTCTCCGTTGGAAAACGTCCACTCTTTTACACCACGAGAAGCACGGTTTAATTCTTTCTCGAGCAAAAGTTTTGCCTCTCCTTCGATCTTTTTTGTATGATCCGCCCAGGCGTTTTTGTTGATCGGAGTCAGGCCAAGGAAACTAAAAAACTTTGAAGGCGCCGAATGTCCACCACTGATTGCTCGAAGGTCAAGAACTGAGGCCCGGTTATTTCAAACGCTCTCCTCTTCTCGGAAGAATTAAAAACAGAATTTGTCTTGTGCAACGGACAGCTTTCGTTCTCGCACTGGATTCTCCGGGTAGAACCAAGTCCATGCTTAGTCGTTACATTTTCCATGACTTGGACTCTTCCCTGGCAAAATCGACAAGATACAGACGCGTCCATTTTCACAAGCAGCTTTTCGCTCGATACGATAGCTCGACCGCTTATTCTTTTCCACGTTCCATCAGCACATGGGGTCGATGAGCTTAACTGGCTTTCTTCATCTGGCTCGTCAAGCTATATTTTGGAGCGGCTTGCACTCTCAGCAACAGCATTTTCGCTTTTCTGAATATCCAACCCCTCGATCGAGCCACTTCTCTTGCTGATAAAATAAGCCTTTGTCGCTCTCTGCCAATTTTGCGGTCCATTCTTTGTCAAACTCGCTCTTCGATTTCTTTTTTCGCTCTCGGTTTCGATGACGAAAACGGACACGACCTTTTGGGCGGCATTTTCACCGAAGCAAACGCTAAATCTAAAGGCTATAAACAACGCGAAGACAATTCGCACGTGTTGTGTCGAAGCACGCACTCGGTATCACGTTACTAGTTAACAGGCAAGTTAATTGATATATGACACGAGTATGAAAGATCTTGTCAACGATCAATTAAGGTAATTAACGAGAAAAAATCTTTTACCCCCGATATCTTTCGACAGAAATAATATTTTCTTCTAATTTTTTTTTTTAAAGAAAGCTCTCAAGCATATCTATTTGAAAACGTTGAAACCTCAAATATGGAAAAATGGCAATTTTAAGGGTGGCTGATACCTTAAGAGAAGGCCATTCACTTGCAATGGGCAGCCAGATTACTAACTTAACACCTTTCTACGGAGATTCTAATCTCGGGAATAAATATACACTTTGTCTATATTTTTTCAAATCACATTTCACGTTTAAAATTTTGTTTTGTGATAACAAACAAGCTTTGCCAGTAACTAATTTTTAAGCAAAAGCAACGAATCAGACCAAAAAAATACACCGTGATAATAAAAACAGTCTTGTTTCATACAAAAAAAAATATAGAAAATCAAATTTTGCCACATGACAGTGGATAAATACCGCGAAAATCTAAGTGCATCTTGCATGATCAAACGGAAATCACGGTTGGCGCCATTTTTTAAACAATTTTCTGGCAACAAATATAACTATAAAATATGGATACATTAGAATACATTTTCGGTAATAGGCTTCATTAGTCCTTCAAAAATACGTTTCACGCATGAGAACTCAAATGTATGCACATACATTTCCACAGAAAGGAAAAACTTACCCTTTGTCGAAGGACAATTGTCGGGTGTCTAGAAACCGACGACCTGGAAAACGAAGACCTACAACCTAGAAAAGGTCGGCGCTGTGCAACACGACTCCGGCACGGCAGCGATTCAAACGTCGTGCTTATTTCGGAAATGTATTTTCGTGAGTATCAGCATGCGCATTGAGTCTGTTTATTACCCCAGAGCTCCTTTACGCATGAAGGCTAGGAATCAGAAGCGTAAGCACTGGAGCCGAGAATGGTTCATAACAAACATGGCTGCTTTCCGTGCAAGTTTGCATGCTCCTTCCCCCTTGAGTCCGATAATTCATCAGAAGACGAACTACCTTTTGACGAAAATATTCTACAAGGTGGCTATAAACAAGATGAAGAGAAAGAGGTGGAAACGATCAGCGATGTTTGGGTCAGTGTCATCGCACACGAGAAATAAGAAGAGCAGCAATAAATGAAACTTCCAATAATAACATTCGCCTGACGGTCAAAAAGAAAAGTATTTTCTGCTGCATTCCTTTTAATTTCTTGACCTCCTCGAGTTTCACTGCTTACCGCTGTACTGACTACTGTGCGAACACCACTGAATTATTAAGTTCGACTCTGACACGCGTCTGAATTGAAGTCGTGCTTCTGTCGAACCCGATATTAGGGACTTTAAGGTGATGTTACGCAACGACGATTTTTAGCTCAACACAGTGTGGCAATGTTGGAACAACGTTGTAACCCTTCGAAACAATGTCGCCACAATGTTGCAACGCTGTGTTGCGCTAAAAATCGTCGTTGCGAATCGTCCCTTGTAACATCACCTTTAAGATTCAACGACGCGACGGAATGTAAGAACATCTAAAAAAAACAATAGGTTTAATAAGCAAAACAGTTGCACGTGCATCACGCTTTTTTGTACATTTCTTTGCTGTTTCTTCACGACTACAACGTGAAAATGCCTAATTTCGTGTTTTATAGAGAACGTAAACAAGCAACGACGAACTTTTATTTCGCTTTCTGAACTTGAATATGGTCCCTTGGATTTCAGATTCGGGAGGGTTCGCGTACATTTGACAAAGTAAGTAGGAATAATGGCGATAAAGATTGAAAGAACGCAAATTCACTCTTTAAGTGACGTTCTCGTTACTGTAGCGTCGTTGGATCTTAAAGTCCATATCGATTAGGTTCTGCAAGGCAGAAGCACGACGTGTGAGCTTGGCCTTAGGCTGCGTGCAAACGGACGCAACAACTCCCAACATTGTTGCGCCAACAATGTTGGGAGTTCTTGGCCAACAATGTTGCGTCCGTTTGCACGGGGCTTAAGATTCAGTTCTTTAGATTGATCAACTCCAGGAAAACAATTTGCGGATATTCTAAAAGATGAGCGAGATGGAATAACTGCGACGAAATCAGAAACAGGGCGAATTCTACCTAGCCTACTGAGAAAACAGCCTACATTTCGCGACCACTGGTTTCCCCCAGAAACGAGTGGTGGACGTCGCGGAATGTCAGCTGTTTTCCAGGCTAAATTCTAAGGAACTCGAATAGTGTCATGCAAATTTCGTGCTCGATTTTTCTTTTGTCCGCTTATTTCTCGCCTTTAAATTTTTATCCCGACGTTATTCTCGAATTTTTCCCGCCTTTTTTCGCGACTTTTTTCCTCAACTTTCATCCCAACTTTTTCCCCAACTTTATTCTGGACTTTTTCTCGACTTTCTCCCGATTTTTTCCACCGCCCAATCCCATGTAGTGTATCGAAGGCTCATTCTTGCGTAGAAGTGCTTAAAAATGGCCAGGTTTAATTCCTAACTGGCTTTGTAACTATTTTGTTTATCTCTGAAAATGTGTTACAGTGTGGTGCAGTTTTATTTCCCTAGCCTCCTCCCAATCAAGGCAATGCTGAGCGAGGAGGTGTTTGAGAGTTACTACCATTTGGTAGAATTTGGTAAGGTAAATTGTTAAACAGTTTATATGTTGTTTAGAAAAGGCCTTTGTACATTGCTCGAATAGCAACCTTAACAAACTATGTGATAAAAACTGAAAAAACTCAAATCGCCTAAAATGTTGACACTCTTTTGAGCGCGCGCTAACTCTCACAAAGGCGGCCCCATAGCCGTAGGATGCTTACCATGAATAGTCTACTTTTTCTTATCCTGAGGAAGTCAATGGAGCAATATTCCGATTTTGATCGAAATTTACATCATACAACTGTAATTACCCTTTTTAGATCTTCGTTTACATCGCGAAACAAGGTTTTTCTATTCTTTCTTGCGACAGTCTCGCGTATCTGTAATTCCATATTAGGAAATAAATTTTGATTGGTTCTCAAAAAGAAAACCCTGCACGCCGGAATCGAGTTATATACGCTTTAGGGTTACATGCTTCTGATTAAAATGGCCTATCAATACTGTATTTCCGCGATCACTAAATCAAAGTAGTGCCTGAAATGAAAAGATTTTTTTTAAAGCGAACATAAAAGCTAGAATGTATTTATTCAAGTTGCATTTAAACTATTGTGATATCATTTTTAATTTTCTAGCTTCCAGGTAAACTGCGATCAGGCGTTGGAAAAGGGAGGATTAGCTCCGCCTAATCGCAGGTTAACTTTCAGGTTGTACACAGTGGGGTCAATTTGTGGCACCCGTCTATTATCGTCTATTTCGTTTTTTAAAAATATTCCAGGTGTAATTCTTTGTTTTAAACAGGGATTTCTTTCACCAATATTGTCCAAACCTGCCACAATGTGTCAGGATGTGTGATTTTGTATCTTAAGTTTATGATTTATTAACAAGTCTTGTCAAAGGTATTTCGAGCAGACTCAAAATCGATCCACCACGACAATAGGAAAGCCAAGATAATGAGAGAGTAAAAAGTCCCAAAAATATCTGAAATACCTTCTTCAATTCGGTAGCAATGTGATTTCCTTGCATGTTGTTGCAATCAATAAATTTTCGCTGGTGACAGCTGTTTCTTTTGCCAGTCTTCCTTATCATGTACAATACTTTGTTCATACGATATAAAGATTTATGTAAAATCACCTGGTTATTTTCTTACCTAAACCAAAACTCCAGAGCCAAATTCCCACGCCAACTGAAAAAGATCGAAAGTAAGATATAGTCATTGTGAAAATGTATTAATATAATTATCACATGAATTAGTGTAATGTTAATTGGAAGTCAATGTGAAAATGTATTAATATTATCACACAGACGAATCAGTGTGATCTCAGTTGGATAAGTGTCTAAAGATTGAGTGTGAGTTGTTAATCTTCTCTCCAGGTTAACTGAGATTAGTAATGGCTTCACAACTTTAATTTATATCCTAACCTAAATGAAGTAAATGTTTTAAGCTTACCTTTAGTATTTTGGTTACCTTTGTCAGGCATTTATAAAAACAAGGCAATTACAGCGGCAATTAAGAGAACTGGCCATTTAAAAGATAAAATAATCCGCCTTTAACTGGTGGTCGCTGGTGTTTTTTGTCACTTACTCTCTATACAGCTATCCTTAAGGTGGTGCGATCTAGTATTTTTGTAGGCGCAACTTCCATCTTTTAGACCAGTTCTACGTAAACAGCTTGCACATTCAGGCGTGAATCTAGGATAAATACTGACCAATTTTCTAAACGATCGCCGAAGCCGCAAGTTTCTAGGAGGTCGGGGGACATGCCCCCCCTAAAATTTTTTGGATTTTAAATCCCTTAAGTCCCCTTTCCTGGGTTTCTGAGTCATATAGACAGGATATTGGCCGGTTCCAAGTATTCTCCTCGGATGAAGCCTTGCAAAACGGCGAATTATTTCATCAAGGTCAATTTCAGTGTTGTAGTCAGGATATGGAGCAAGGTGAGTCCAAACCATTTTCTAGATTTAAAATTGGAAAGTTTGTTTTATTATTAAAAGTATATTTATCATGAAAAATCCGACCAATTTCCGTAAAACTGTGGAAACCGGTGTGGATTCGTGCATGTCATTATTGAAGCCATGGATTACACTTGAACTGAACTTTATTATGATATCATTTTTAGCGATCGAAATTAACATCACATGACAATGATATCGCAAGTGTTTTACTGTTCTACGAAGTTTCACAAAAATCTAGAAGAGGAATTTAAAAATGTTTTGGAATTTATGCGTAATTAAAGTTATATAATCATCATAACTTGTCATAACCTAACATCATAAGTGCATAACATCATCACTACCTTCACACTCTTTTGAAGGCTGCTGGTCCAAAAGATACCCCGTTTAAGACGCTAAATATAGTTAACGTGTTCACTCTGACTAGATACCCTGAAAAGCATACCCTGGTACAACAGCGCCGCCGCATACCGTTTAGTTACCGCATGTTAGGGAGTACGGATTCCCCAATTGGAGGAAAGCGGACTCAGGGAATATTTTGCTTATATTTGCTATTTTACCGTTATTTGCATTAACTTTTACGTGAATATGATTTGCTTTCCTTTTATGCCTCAGCTGTGAAAATGTCGAGTTATGGATGTACCGGGGCGAGGAGGGGAGAAGGTGTCTCCAGGGAAACTGGTGATTCAGTCCTCGTTCCAGTCTGACATCAAGTCTCACGTGAGAGCCAGTGGATCCCCATATCAATCCCCTCAAAGTTCGCTTCGCGCATCAAACGTAACTACAGCAGGAAGGAACTAGCTACCAAACAATTTTCAAAAATGTCTGCAAGCGCAACTACACACGATGACAACAGCAAAACAACCACAGAGATAATTTACCTTGAAGGATTATTTCTAAGCAGTAAGCAACAATTTATAAGCAATTTAAGACAAATCAAAACTACCACACAATCAGCCCTGTAAGTAAATCACACAAGAAGCCAAGTTATTCGGAAATACGTTATTACCAAATAACCAGCCTACCTTTCGCAAGAATTAGAACGCGTTCAGAAAAGAGCAATGCGAATCATAGCGGGGCTCCCGCGCGCGCGAAGCGCGCGTGGGACAGAGCCCCATACCCATGGAATATGGTCAACCTCTTTTCGTTTGGTTGTCACGTGATTGACCGAGCGTACGTACGTACGTACGTACGCGTCTACAGATTGTATGGGTGGGGTAGGGGGAGACTATCAAAAGGAAGGGAGGGGTGTCTCAGGCGTGTCTTGGCAAGCCCACATCTTTAATATAGGACATTAACAATATGGTCAATTGACAGCTGTCCAAACAGGATAGCCACTGACCAGTATCCCATGACCATATCGCGGGCTCATGTGTCAACTCATCGAGGTGACGTGATTTATTTGGAAGCTGTCCGCTGACCAGTTAAATGTTTTACTAGATCGCGAACAACGTTCAATCTCATACTTTTACTAGTTTGGGAGCACAGGAAAACTGATAATGCACACATATTGGACATCAATGTTTTGATCAATTGACAGCTGTCAAAACAGAGTACCCGCTGACCAGTATCACTTGACCGTATCGCGGGCTCAGGTGTCGACCCGTCGAGGTCAAGTATTTTTTGAAGTTATCCGCTGACAAGTAAACTAGTTTTCAAGTGATTGCAGGCTCAAGTTCAATTTTTTTCTTAATTCATATGAAATATGTTGTGTTTATGTGCTGCACAATTAAAATTTTGATTGCAAACTGACCTCGGACGTGAAAATTCAGCCAGCTGTTACAGGCAGGGAAGACAGTTGCTTTTGTTTTTTCTCACAATGGTCACGCGTTGGTCACGCTCTACGTCCAATTTTTATGCTCTGATTGGTCAAAATTTGACATGTGAGTTCATGCGCAAAATTTATGCAGCATCTTGAATCTTGTTTACTTTAACAGCTGAAGCTGACAGAGTTTTGTGTCAACTTGTGATGTTTTTAACTGTCTTTTTCCACTGGATGTACAAAATGAAATTCAGCTGCTATCAGGAGTCTTCTGTTACTCATGGCTAGTTTGTTTATTGGGTTTTTGGTTGAGAAAACGTCGCTTGTCAAAGTCGGAAATCCGATTTCGGATGGCATCGTTTTCGTTTTCACCTTGCTTGAGGATTGCAAAGTCTGAAGCGATACTGGCTTTACCTGATAACTTTCAGGAGCTGCATCTCGAATGGTAAGCCAGAGAAATTATTGTATTTCATGTTTGTTTTTTGTATCTAATTTAATGAAGTGGAGCGTAGTTTATGCGGGAATTTAGTTTATGCGCGTTTGTAAGTTTTGAGACAAGGATCTCACCGAGTTTCTGGTTTGATATAATCTTACAGAACTTTAAAAAGCCTTTAGACAGTTTCTCACCGCAAATAGAAAGAAAATGTTCCAAAGAATCTTTAGTTATAATTCTAGCCGGAAAAGAAAGCTTTGAGCGATTTTCTTGCCTCGAGTTCGTCTTTGAAAAAACAAACACCGGGAAGCTGGCTTAAAACATAAACTTCAGCAAACTTAAGCTTGAAGCTTGAAGACTCAGGATATTTAGGGACACTTTAATACTTGTCTTCCTGAATGAAAATTGTTGTCTCTGTTTATGTTTCACCGAATTATATTTCTTTTATTGATTGTTGGTAGTCTCTCTTGCAATTTTAATCGCTATGCCGATTGTTTTCAGTCGTTCAGTGAACATCGCTTGCAGGAGTTCTCAAAATGCCGCGCGTTAAACCATCAAATAAAAAATAAACATGATAAATTCTTTATTATCTTGGAGCGTAACTCTGTTAATGTTCATTCAAACACTCGCTACAGTTCGCACTACAAAAGTGAGAACCGGATGGCCGTATAGGTGATTTTGGAAAATTTTTTTAACAGTTTATGAATATTGAATGAGAGCAATTTGTATTGTGAAATACTGCTTTCTGTCCATGGTATAAAAGGTTGGTTTACACGCACCCAGATTTGTTGGCAAGATTTTGCAAAGTAAACTTGTCGAACGCCAAAACGTTGGCCTGATTTTTTTTCTAAGCCTAATTGATCTACGGTGATCAATAGCCATTACGGCTCTTAAATGTGATAAAAGATGATTACCAGTTTTTGAGTGTACATATGAGGCTATCAACTCGATGTAGGATTTGGTTCACTCTTGGGCTGTTTGCAAATTATTTTTCTCTAAAATCAGGTAGCCTTTCCCTCAAAAGTCACATAAATGTGCTCTAAAGTTAACTGAATTGTGGAATTCGAATACAAGTTTATTGTTTAATTTAAATTATAAATTTACTAATGGGAGCCTCGCTTTTAGCCCTGGTTAAATCTATATATTATGTCCTGGTATAGAATATCAGCAAGCTTTAGCGCTTATGAGTTTACCATGGATAATAGAAAGACTGGATAGGAAACTTATGTCACGTGGGCTGATTTCTAATCGCCGATTGGCTGGTTCGTGCTTCAAGATGGCGTTGACTGGTTCCATCATAGTGGAAATTTGTGACGAAATGATGGCGAAAATGTGGCGCACACCAGTCGAAATGTAGCGTTTGTTTGCCTGCATGTTGTTCTTTTTCGGAGTTTTTAGTGCTACTTTAATTTTTGGTGTATGTTTTTCCCTTCGTTTGTTGTCTTGCGGCGATGGCGACCCTTCAAAGCCACACTTGAACCTTCGAGGTAAGCACTTCTTGTTGTTGTTTTGTGTTATTTGTCCTTGTCTTTGAGAAAATTTCGTCCCAAAAATTTACCTTACAGAGCCATATTTACTAGACTTGTGGACTATTTTGGGACGCCTTTATTTAGAAGGTTCCTTCTTCTTTCTATTCATAACTACGATTGACAGATGTTTTAAGGATGGAATTGTGGCATAGGCATAGTTACAGACTGAGTGCTGTTATTTTCCAGCCGTACATTTCGATTGAAAATGACCGAAATTAACTACATTCGGAGCTAGTGCCGAACAAGTGTACGCACACGGTGTGCAATTTTCCAATGGGCAGACTTGTTTGTGTTGAGAACTGCTCCGCTCAAGTAATATCCTAGATTAACCCTGCTAATTGTTCGTAAAGCAGTATGTTAATTTCACTCATCTTTTAATGTTGAAATATAACTTCTAAATTACATATCCATTGAATACAATCGCCTCACGTCGCTCCTCCCAGCTTGTATTCGAAGGTACTGAAGAGACTCGAATATTTTTTTTGTACATAAACTACATAAACATAAACTACACCTACTGACTGCTGATTTTTGGCCTCCGTTTAGGCTCCTAAGTGTTGTTGTTATTTTATAAACAGTGTTTTAGTTTTCCTTGTGTTTGTCTTTTTTGTAGGATTTGCTGAACAAATTTAGTCAATGAAGACAGTAAATTTTGGTCAGGCAGGGTCAAGTACTCTTCTGAGAGGGCACAAATCAATCAATCTTTCTGTATAAAACAGCAACTAAAGTTACTTTTGTCATGCATGAGAGCCAGAAGGTGGCATATAATTTATTTCTGATCAGAAGGTGCTTTAAGCTTTATTCATCACATCTGAAGAGTGTTAGCTACTCCTTTCTGACTGGGACAAATTAATTGTGTGTGAGGGTCACTGCATGTATTAGCTGCAGAGTAATGTGTTTTAGATTTGGTTAGTGTTTTTTTGAAGCGGTCTAAATCTGAATCAAATTGTTTTTCAAACCAGAGATGGACTTGATTAGCACTATTATTGAACTCGGTTCTTTTAGAGATCCAAAGCAACAATGTACCTGTAGATGATAAACCTTACCAAGATGTATTCTAAATCAAATTAATAAAACATATACCTGTACTTGTTTGGGGTATGAATTTTGTTTTCAACACCATAATAATGTGACCAGACAGTCACATTTTTTCAAGCCCTTATCCACTTACCTCAGGCTAAACAAAAATCCTGGATGTTACTTTTTTTATTTATTTTTTTTAATAATCAGCTTCTATTTTCTTTGGGAACAGTGTTAATGTTTAATTTTCAGAGGTGATTTCTATATCATTAAGACTACAATACAAAAACTTAAAGGTTGTTTCATCCTAAAAAGAGGTCAGTATTTCAAAGAATAAATATATTTCTAAGCTTTATAAGCCTTATCAGTGGAAGACAAGTGTTCCTCATAAAAAGAAGTGAAGGGCCTACTATTAATCACGAGTTTGCTTCCCAGCTGTAAGCTAGTGGTTAACAATTAACCGTTTTACGTAACATTTTTAAAAGCGTTGCAGTTCGCTTTTTCAAAGACCTGACTGAAAATTACCTTGGGTAATGGTACATTTATACCTGAAAATAACAAAAGAACTTGCCGCTTTACTATGAAAATTGATTTGAGAAAGTTAGAAACAGCGTTTCCACGGTGGTCCGCAAGCAAATTTCCTTTCTCTGCTGAGCTTTTTATCCCCGCTTTTTATCATGTTTTATACAGTTCTCAACTACGGCTTCTTGTCACTGATTGTCCGTAAATAAATTTGAATGGAAAATTAAACCTTCGTTTGAGCTGGGTACTTGAAACATCAAGCCTCGACAGTTTTACCGCTAATAAAATCATTTTGTCAGGAGTCAGTTGTTAACTTGTAAAATTCGACACTCGCTGAGCTCGTATAAAAGCAGAAAAGAAATCGTCAAAACCGTGACAAAAATATTTAAAATTCTTCCCGGTTTTCTTGTGGTTTCTAGAAAATTAGGCTGTGCCTTTTTTACAGGTGTTTTGTAGCTGTATACATGTAAGTTTTCGCATAATTTTTATGTAGGTAGGCTTCTCGTTTGGTGCATAAAATTATCGGGCGCTGGAGTCATTGTTCGCTCTCACAACTTCCATTATCATTTACTCAGTCTTTTGCCTCTACCGCTTTTGTACCCTCTAACTGTCTTCGCCAAGAACAAGTACTCTTCATCCTTTATTTCAAAACATGGGCAATCTGGGCAATATGCGACGATTAATTAAAGACGCGCAAAACATCGGATGTAAGAGGTTGAATGGCTCTCGATAATGTGACGTCACATTTTTCCACTATGTTGGAACCGATCACGTCAGCCAGTTTCCTATCCAGTCTTTCTATTATCCATGGTTTACCAACGGTTGCGGAGCATCACCACAACATTTGCACGCGCACGTTTGAAAGCATAATGAGCGACCCGAACCACAAGTTAAGAAAGTTGTTGCCGCCTCCATATAAGAGCAACTATAATCTAAGGCACGCGCGCACTTTCACTTTTCCTCATTGCAAGTCAAATAGATTTAAGAACAGTTTTTTTATGGCCTCAGGCAGAATTGTAAATAATTTTTAGGTTTCTTATTATACGTTTTTAGTTTTAGCTATTACAATTATTGCCCATTTTTACAATTGTTAGTATAAATTATTATCATCTATCTATGAACAAGTATTTCAAAGCTATTTTTCATTTTTTTCGTGTTTAATGGGCCGATCGATGTACGGATAATCGATCAAACTGGCTCTACTGAACTTAATGGAGAATGTAAGAAATTAAGAGAGGCCCACACTCGAGGGGACTGATATTAAGTACGGTCGATTTAATCGGCAAAAGATTATATGAAATATAAACGTGTGTGATCTCTGAATCGAACCTCCTATTCTGGAGACTAGACGTTGCCTATTTAAGAGAAAACAAAAGGAACTAATTTTTGATGACCTTGCTGGTACCGTAAGGAAGATGGCGATCCAGCAACAGGGCCCGCGACAAAAATTAACAAAATAACACATTGACGGACACAAAATACTAAGACGGTTTACGCAAGCGGATAAAAGCAATACCAAAGTTCACACACTTATGATCATATTAGCGATATATAGCAATATTTGCTAGCTTTTCTTCTTTTCTCCGAAGTTGTTCTAATGACTGTGGTGTCTCTCGCTAATTTTCACAAGTGACCTGACGCTCTCGCCCATTACTATATGACGTCACACTGGCACGCGGAGTGTCTCAAGAAACGTAGTTAGAAAACAATAGTCACCTCCTCCGCCCCCGCCGGCCCAAACCCGTCCTGAGGTGTACTTGGGACGTTTTGCTGAATACTAAGGTAGCAAACGTTGCTCTCGGCAACCCTTACGGATCTTTCATACCCTGGCCTAATCAACTAACCACACACGTACAGTCATAACTCGATGATTACACGCTCTGCACGTTTACCATTTCTTCATATGAACTTGTCAATTAATGCATTACCTATCGTAAAAAATGGTTGTTAAACTCCTATCTTTTACTGTGAGTTTGAACTTGATCGTCAGGAATAGACGTCTAAAATGATGTTCTCTTAGGAAAGTTTTGCGGATATAAAGAACTTATTTAACATGGAAGTTGTCTCCCGCGACCTAAACATTTTCTTCCCTCCTAAAAGATCGTTCCCGAATTAAAATCCAACTCGTCCTTCTTTATTAATAACAAGATCAATTGAAGTGGTAAGTATGTGTTTCCTACTTTCCTTCTCCAAAGCATTGATCCTAAGTTAAAGTGAAAACATACAAGTGTGTCACTCAGTGATCTGCAGTCCTCTCGTAAGTCTGAACAAGGCGAGAGAAATGACCATTTTTTATCCGTAGCAGGACTTCAGGTTTATCAAACTCCACCACTCTTCCCCGATCCATAACTAAGACTTTGTCATAGTCCATGATGGTGTTCAAGCGATGGGCGATGGTAATCACTGTAGAATCTTTAAATCTGTTGCGTATAACTTCTTGAATCAGACGATCTGTTTTGTAATCCACATTAGCAGTGGCTTCATCCAGTATTATAATCTTGCTTTTCTGTAACAGCGCACGCGCTAAACAGACCAGTTGACGCTCGCCAACACTGAAATTGGTCCCAGATTCTTTCAACTTGTACTCTAGTTGTTCAGGTAAATCTCGCACCAGGGTCTTCAACTGTACTTCTTCCAAGGCACTCCACATGTCATGATCTTCGTACAAAGAGAATGGATCTAGGTTCCTTCTGAGGCTGCCGCTGAAGAGGACAGGATCCTGCGTTATAACAGCCATGGACCTGCGAGCCACCTGCAGATTGAGATCTTTGATGTTGACATTATCTATGATCACCTGTGAAAGCAAATGTAATGCATTTTAACCAGCTTTTTATTTTTCTGGCATTTACTATGTATAATTCTCGCACGTATGCGCATTGGATACTACTAAGGATACGACAAGTAATGCGCATTCGAGTGCACAACATTCTCGTCCCCAAGGCTTTGATCCTTGTGATAAATGCTGCAGATCGAAAGCTAGAGTAGATGCCGGAACTCCTCAAATCAAGGGCTTCAGGCTTTCTGTGCATCCTCAAAAATTTGAAGCGAAAAGTGTTACCAACGGTTACTAAAGCGTGAGACTACTGCGCCTGCGTGTTATCCTGGTCCCAGTCAGAGCTCTAGATCCTTGCCGGGCACTAGCCAAAAGGATCAGGGCTCTTGGGACGAGAATGGCTGGGAAAGCTTTGAAAACGAAAACACCCAGCTATTATGAAACATAAATGTCGAGACTTTTTGACTCAAAAGTTTGACCTTTTTTAAGCGTTGTCAAGAGCTTCCAGCAACACCAAAACATGTTGCTGCCAACTACAACATCGCGATAGATCTTAACAAAAAGAAGAGAAGAAGACTATTCTTACCCTGCCTTCTGGCTGGCATTCGGAACAAAGCAGCCACCAAAGACGATTTTCCAGCTCCAGTGCGACCTACTACTCCAACTTTTTCCTGAGCTGCGAAGCAAACGTTTATGCCGTTCAAAATTGCTGGAGCACCTTCCAAATATGTAAGCGACAAGTCATGTAATGCCATGGAGCCCGCTGTTGGCCAGTCTTCAGGAGGGGATTGGGTTTCTGCGCAATACCCAGGCTCTGGATCGATTTCAGTGTAGGTAAACACTCTTTCCACTGATGTCATGTGATTTTCTGTCTCTGAAGCGACATAAATGCCATACTGTGCAGCCTCTAACGTCTCCAGTGCGAATGTCAGAGACATGCCAGCTAACGCTGCAAACAAACACAAACGTTTTCTTCTCCTTTCCGAGAATTAGTAGCCAATCAGACAGAGTAACACTTAATCGGAAGAACGAGTTAAGAGCAGAGACAAAATATGTACCTATTACAGCTGATAGGAAAGTAAACGAAGGCTTAGCCGCTTTAGTTCATGAAGAATCAGAATCCAATGGTTATCCTTTTAATGATGACGGACATACAGCCTTACTGAAATATTAACCCTCAGAAAGTTTATCCCTTGAGGAACTTGTTGCGATCCTTGTTCCTCAAAATGGTTCTACCTTCAGTGCCACAAGTAAGTTTTCCTATTACTTTCCTTTATCAATGGGGTATAAAAACTTAAGGGAACCTCTGACGCGCGTCCTATAGTACGATGTCTCTGTTAAAAATATACTGGTGGACTGTGCGACAGGAGTTCACTGGTCTCACAATTCAATGCTGTTTTCGATCTCTTATTCATTTCATATGACCAGTCGGAGACTACGTCAACCATACGAAAATCTTTATTTGGCTGAATACAGTGGCTCTATATACTTTTAGTATATTTGTCGTTGTGTCTGTGACAAACGTATTCAATATTAGGCGCATCTTGGCTTATAGAAAACGACTCTTTGTTTCTGACACCAAGTTAGCCGATTTTCCAGAATGAGGCACCGCCAGGCATTCGTCTTGGTTTCATTGTGGAAAAAAGGGCTTGTGATCATTTTAAAAACAAATTAACTAGCAGTTTAGGGATAAGTAGATGCTGAAAAAAAACCTTCTCAAATAAAGTAGCTTATTCTCGAGGACTATAAAGATACCCACCTGGGCTTTGTGTCGCTAACATGGCTCCAACTGAAACAGACGTCACCAGAACGTTGCTTATTGAATCTCCACGGAACCCAAGCCAGCGTGTTGATGCCAGTAGCATTATTAAGGCTGATGTGTTTTTGTCTTGGTACCTAAAATAATTGACACAGAAGGAATGTGTTCTCCATTTTTCTCTTTTATTGCCAGTTCTTATGAATCACTGAGTGTTAAATAGAAACATATCCGCCTGCTGGTCTACGGTAAGTGTTAATCATACTTTAGGAAAAGTTAAACTATAATCATTTCAAATACTATGTACACCTAGAACAATTATTTTAACTGGTCGACACGCTTACAAAGATGAAAATATAAGAATTAAAGTTATACCCATATTCGTCAGCCTAACATACCGAACGCCGTTCAGGAGCAAATTAGGTTACATACTTGAAAAATTTCTGCAGGAAATCATCTTCCATCTTTGATGAGCGAATTACTTCTGATCCTGCTATGGTATCGGCAATGAGTGAATAAACAGGGCTACAAGTCACTGCCTCGAGCCTCCTGATTTCCCGAGAGGATTTCAAATAATACTTTGCAAGGTAGATAAACAAAATTGTCAGTGGAACACAAATGATAAATAACCACACGTTTACCACAGCAGACAGGATGGTGGCACTGCAAAAATAAAGACAACATAGCACTGCGAGGAGAAATTGTGGTGGAAGCATAATGTCCATACTACCAATGTCTTTAGAGAAGCGATTTAAGATACGACCAACTGGGTTTGTGTCAAAGAAGATGACTGGTGCTTCAATAACCGCTTTAGTCATCTTGTTATGAAGATTTTCTGAGGCCTTTGAAGCTGTCAGATAAAAGCAAAATGAGGATACAATTGTGAACACCAAGGAAAATGTGACAATGGATCCATACACCAGGAGCGTAGTATAGTCCTTCTGTTTTTCTTTTGGCATGTCGATCATTCGTGAAACCCACCAATACGGAGCGATCCATAAAACTGAAACAACAACAACAACAAACAAGGTGTCTGATCGTTGTTAGTTTATGGGAAGTAGTTTACTTAGGTACACTGTTATATCTCTAGACTTTCACTCAACTAAACATAGGAACAGCCACTGGTTGATTCTTGGTCAGGTGGCCTTGAATAAAATAAAATGTACTATCCTAATCGTAATAAATTTGAGTAATTATACCCTTCTTGTTGATCAGCACGTGATCAAAGCATGGAAGAAAGTCGCGTTACAGAAGGCGAGAAAATTGGAAAAACACACACTCCTCAACCTAGTAAGCAACTATTTTCGAAGGGTGCTTTCCATTTTACCACTCGGACTAACCAAGGGAAAATGGAACGCGTCGGGAACCAAAACTGCCATCGAATTGATTGCTCGGAGAAGCCAGTAATATATTTGTCTTTATAAACTGATGGAACCAGTCAAAAGAAAAAACAAATTAAGATGCACTGCTGTACCTGAGCCCTGTGTGCAATTGTGCATAAGGAGAAAGTTTAGGTCTTGCGTCTGAAGCTTACACACACTGCACTCGTAATCACTTACATCTGAACCGTCCGCCATTTTGACCACTGTGTGAAGTGACGAGCTGAAGCGGGACTACAAAAGGAAATTTCTGAAAATGGGACGGCAATTTTCGGTCAGACCGGACCGACCAGTCAAAGAGGACCACCTCTGGAGGTGGACCACTTTGACCGGAAAATTTCTACCTGTACCGAACCTTTTCATTTACGTTTGGACCGAAATTTTCCGAAATTTTGGCATAATGGAAAGCAACCGAAGTTATCTAAAGTATGACTTAGCGGAGTCCAGTTCGACCTGTAATTGTACCAGAGATTAAAGGGATGACCGCCTAGCAAGAGTCTAATTTGTCTGATTACGAGTATGATTGCAGACCGAATATGATGACAAGAAGACCTCTTACCATTGAATCATAACAAAATCAAATCAGAGACAAGCACAAGATATCCCTTGAGTTTTTTAAAGAAGTAAACAAAACAAACAAACAAACGAAAAACTCATTGAAGTTCAACTGTCTCATTAGAGCACCCGAAGCGCAAGACACTTACTGTCCTACTAAACTGTCCTGTTGATTTTTAAATATTATTATAATAAATATAAATTTTATAGTTATAAATACCTTGGACAACGACGAAGAAGCAGGCAAGGCTAAAAATTAGACGAGTTGAAAGGGAGGCTCTAAAGTACTTTCAATACAATTGCCATTTTACAGTCCCAACCATGCGGTCCTCTTCCTCTTCTTTTAGATCCACTCTCTCTCCACGTTTATGGACAATATTGACGCTCTTGACAGCTTCATCTTCACCAACCACGTTTGCATGATCATCTATGTCAGTCTCTTGACTTCTTTGAGAAACAATAGAAAAATTTCTCATCCTTTCTTTCTCCATGTGACCAAAGGTACCCTGGTACTCTACGGAACCATTGTGAAGTACTACAACGTTGTCTGTATGTTGGAGGAACTGTAATTGGTGTGTCACCAAAATACGCACCCTCCCAGCTAGAAATCCGTCAATACATTTTTCAAACAAATGTTTGCCGACTTTGGCATCCACTGCACTCAGAGGATCATCTAGTAAGTAGATATCCGCATCTGAGTAGATTGCACGTGCCAGACTCACTCGTGCACGCTGACCGCCACTCAGGATTACTCCACGTTGCCCTATCTCCGTGAGATCACGTTTTGGAAATCGTGATAGATCTTTTCCTAGGTCGCACACTTCGATGATCTTATTAAACTTTTCTTCCACGAAAGGCATACCAAATACAACGTTCTCTCTCACCGTGCCAGAATAGACCCAAGGCGTTTGGGAAACGTAAGCCATTTTTCCAGTACAAGACATTTGACCCGATGATATTGGAATTTCCCCCAAGATGGTCATCAATAGAGAAGTTTTGCCACTCCATACTGGTCCAGTTATACCTATAAATTGCCCACTAGAAGCTTGCAATGAAACGTTTTGTAATGCTGGGCGATCTGACGAATAGTTCCACAAACTGGAAATGTTTTCAAGCACAGCTTGAGGTTGAACAGCTTGGAAGTCCTCAATCTTTTGAAGACTCATCAAGGCTGGTTTTCCTGTTTTGAAACTCTCTGTTCTAACTAAGTGTGGTTTATACCTCCTGCCTTTAAAATAAACCTTTAAAGGAGACATATTCTGTCGTTTGCTTATTTTAGATTCGATGACTGGTTTCGTTTCCAACAATCTCTGCATTCTTCTTAACGCAACCATCGAGTCTGCAATCCATATTAGACTGTCTCCAATAAAGACTGTTACGAAAAACTTGATATTCGCTAAAATTGAAAGCAGTGTGAACACCGTGAATGATGTCAGGCTGTGTTCAGTGAAAACCAGTGTTGCAACTGATAGAAACCCTGCGATGGTGTGGCTAATGAAGAACAAGGCGTAGACAGTGGAGATAAAAAACCCACGGACACGAATCAGAGACATTTCTTTTCTGCAAAATAGAACTTTTGTTCATAAGAGTTCAAGCAGTCAGATCGTCAAATTTTCTTTTAAAATTTTGAGCAAATGGTGCTGTCGTATATAAAAGAGTTCATTTTAAAAAACTGCTGTGATAGTCTCTTGTAGGGGCGGATGGAGGATTCTGTGATAGAGGGGACCTAGAGATATAGTATACAGTGGCGATATGGGCGAGAGCACAACCTTCCGGCAAAGGCGGCAACATTTTCTCCCTGGAAAATACTCAAATCCAGTTTGTTTGAGAAGGTTATTTACTGCATGCATTCTGGGAGCTTTGGTCATTTGCGACTAAAAATGTAGGCTTCGAACACAGATTCTTTTCTTATTAACAATGTTTATTAAAGAAAATATATTTAAGTAACAAAGCTCGAAGTACCATCCAACACACAATTTACAAAAGAAAAATAAATCGCGGACAAAAGGGGGGGGCGGAGGGACCCCCTGGACCACCCCTAAATCCGCCTTTCTTGTCTTGCACTGATGCAATCTACCTTAATGAATGATACGGGTAATTCACTTGAAACTTTTTTTTTCACACTAAACAGACCAAACGCTGTTGTCATTTCATGTCAACTGGCTGGTTTATGACAAGATAGTAAGAGCCTCATATTTACTTGCTACCCTGCTCAACCCTTGTTCCTTCATGGTGTAGCTTAGGCATGGACAAGAGGCTGAGGGTTGAAAGAATTTGAAAGCCCTGTTCTACCACAGGCTAACCCTGCGATGACGCAGTATCAATGTTAGGGACAGAAAAAATTGAAAAGCGGAAACTAGCAGGCCATCTAGGTTTGTGGGTGGGGTTGTAAGTGAATAACCCTCTTTCATACATGATTAACATTTAGTGTGAAGGTGAATGGGAGGTGGTCAGTGCATGTAATAAGCATGAATCCTGTTTAATGCAAATTGTTCAAACCTTCCGACTTCAAACTAACAAAGTACCATTCTTGGTAAACAATTAACTAACAGAAACTACTAACCGTCTCAATTGTGCAACCAGTTCCCTGAAGTTCCCCTCCCAAGCATACATTTTCACCAAGCGGATTCCAGAAACGATCTCTTTTATTATCTCCAATCTTCTATCAGTTTGTGTGGCAGCTTTAGCGCGAAGCCTTCCAGATTTATGAGCTGCAAGGATGTCATAGGCAGTGACCAAGACGAAGAAGAAAACTGATATTAGAGTTTGCCAGGCTACTAAATACCACAGAAGAATCAAAGCGATTATTACATCCAGGATTGCAAATGACGCGTGGAAAGCATGATGTCCCAATTTCTCAATGACTTGGGCGTCGTTGGAAACAAGATTAATTGTGTTTTCCGAAACGCTGTCTTCTAAGACGCATCTGTTAATAGAAAGAATCTAAAAAAAGGAAAAAAAAAGAAACGGAAACACTCTGTTACTTACTGTACCCAGCCTGCGGACACAGACGTATTTGCGGGATGTCGCCATGGTCGTACTTCTCTCCCCTCCCCAAGAGTTACACTTTTCGGGTGGAGAGAAGCGACGACTGGAAATATGTCTGTGTCCGCAGGCTATTACTTACCTTCCCGTATCTTAACACTACGCGTTAGAAAGAAGCTATATATACAACCATCTTTTGCAATAAATTCTTGAATTTTGAAGAAGAGGTTAAATCTTCTGAAGAGAAATACGTTAACGGATTTTCCAACGCTAATATAGAATCGTCAAGGCCATTCAGGATTTTTTTCGCTTTTGGAACATTTCATAGACGGTAATAACTGCACTGAGTACATTCCAGCGGGCACATGACCCTATGGCGTGTCTCTGTGATGTAAATTTGTGTGAAAGTAACAACCGTACACTGACCGTCAATTCACTTATTAAAAGGTACCTGGAAAGGAGAAAACTAATGTTGATTACTCAAGCTGAAAAGTTTAAAAGTTTAAAGGGCAATGGTGACAATTTAACAAAAAATATTGATCTTGCGTTCCCTTGACTTTCCAAATCGTTGTAAAGACTGATTCCACGAGTATTTCCTTCCCGGTTTTACTTGTTTTTAACCCCAGTAATTGTTTTTAGTCATATTTCATAAATATAAATACCTTTTTGTAAACTAGTCCAACAACAGCCACTTTGAATCTAACTGAACACATTTCTCCCTTGAATATCCCGTGCATTACAAATATATTTCGTGCAACTGAGGTTACAGAAATACAGACCACAAAAGGCAGGGAGGATGCGTAACTTTTTTCACTGCTACCTGAAGAAATGCTTTTCAAGAAAAGCCAAACCATCAAAGGGAGGAGATTCATTGATAATGAATAAAATATTCTCAAGAGGGCCAAAATAATGTATTCTCTGTAAGGAATTATCCTCAGCATGGCTCTCCAAAGGCGAGGCTTTGTTCGTGTTTGTTGGGACCATCGCACTTCTGCTAACCACTCCCTCTCCAAGTAATCAACAAGGTCCTTTGCTTGAAATGAACGTTCCAGTGGAAACAAGTGCTTCTCCTCCAGAGGATGCTTACTGCCCAGTTTTAGAATATTACTCAGCCAGGAGAAAGTTAACAATGAAATAAACCCTGCTGTCTGTCTTGGATTTCTATTTGAAGCGTCTTCCATAACTCTTTCTTTAGTCGAACTTGAAGAAATATAGAAACAAAGATTACTCAGGAGTTTCTGCCATGAATTGTTTTCTTAAGTCTAATGGGTGAAATCATGTTCTGACCCCAGTAGTTCAAAAGGTGGATAGCGCAATCCACCGGAGAAATCACTATCCAGTGAATAATATAAGTATGAGGAAAGACAATTGCGCTATCCAGTGGATAGAAATTTATCCGGTGGATATATTTATTTATAGGGAAGGTGTGGAGAATAATAACTTTGACCCAACCATAGCTGAGACAAAAGGGAAGCACTAGTAAACATCTGTGATCTGTCCAACTTGTTGCATTTAACTATAAAATCAATACACTTCCTTCCCTTCGCAAACGATGTATGAGTTGAGGGATACTGAAATTCCATTGGAATGTACTATTCCTTAAAGTCACCTTAATCTTCCAAGGCCACGGGCTACTATAAAAGTTTGCAAATATCATGTCTATACTGACACAGAAATCTGCAGTTTGACGCGTGTCATTCTGCGCAGTAGCGCTCATATGATTGTTTTAATACTCCACCATGTCTGCAAATGTAAACATATATTTGTGCGGGGAGGGTATCTGTTCGGTCATCCTAGCACAACTTGAACCTTTTTGAAATTACAAAGGCTTCAGTATTACTTTCCCGAAAATTTGAGATGCGATTTACAGTCACGGTTTTGCGAAAATGAGAATTTTTCTAATTCCTCTTCGAATCCAAAAATTTTAGTTTTTCTTTTTGAACGAAATATAGCTTATAGTCGAGGTTGAAATGGATAAAGTTAAACTTAAGAAAATCTTAGAGATAATCTAAGTTAAAATTGGACATAAATGACAGAACGGTCACCTAGAAATTTTTAGCCGTCCTCAAGCTATAGAAAAACTCTAGGTAATTAATGCTTCTCCGAACAGATATTTTATAGAAAGCTAGACTAGGAGTAATCGGAGCTTAGGAGAGTGCGTTCGATCTTTTTGTTAGGCGTAGAGGTAGCAGTTGAGGGGGAAGGGTGGTTGCGATATAGATAAATATGATTATGACATATTTTGAACGTAAGGGTTGCGTACAGCGAAACCTCCATTTAAACTGTGTATCATTATAAGAAGGTTTTGAAAAGATATCGTATGGTTCGGTGTCAAGTGCTTGTAATCGGAGGAGACGTTGGCCAGAGGCGGCGTCGGGCGTGTAAACAGAACATTTTGTTTTACTGGCGCGAGTTACAGGGCGCAGTTGCTCAAAGGCCGATTAGTGCTTAACCCGGGATTCTTTTTCTCTCTTCAAAAACATTTCTTCGGATAATTTTCCCTGTTATTTTTAAGAGCATCCAATCATTAACTTTTTCACAAAATTAATTACATTGAATTTACTGTTTTAAAAGCTTTCACATCTGATCATGAATTCAAACTTCGCAGCCTTCAATGGATTGCGTGTGAGGCTCACGTCAATAACTTTTCCAGTAATTTGGTCAAGCGTGTTGATCTCAGTGACTCGAGAGTGGTTTATAAGTTTTTCCATAGTTAATTGAGTGGCATGGTTATGAAACCCGTCAGAGTCCTTTGCTATATGTTTTTGTGGACCTGAAAGTGCACAACGTTCAAAAGAATTCCTATCATTTTGATTGTATTGACCAATAAAAACGTTGCATTAATTTATTCCGTAACAATTTGCCAACAGAAAACAAAGGATTGTGCACTTTCACGGTGCTTTGAACATAAACTGCAGCACTGTTGTTTTTATCATTGATGTTTGCCGCTTTTCATAACCAGTCTCCTCTAATAACTATGGTTTTTCCTAATAAATAACATAGAGTTAAAGTGTTCGTTTGACCGGTACCGAAAATATCACAAGTCATGATCAAATGGCGCCGCCGAGCTTCACATCTCGGTAGCAGTACTTTGTGGCACAATGGCTGCCGAGCTACACAACTCGGCAGATTTACTTTGTGACACAACGGCCGCCGAGCCACACAACTCAGTAAATTTACTTTGTGGCACAACGGCCGCCGAACTAAACCCGGTTTGATGCATGCACCAGTAGTCGCAGACATTTTCCAAAGACAGTGACGAACCATGCTGAAAAATATGAAGGCTTAATCCAAAGTAAAATTTAACAGCAACTTCTAAAAGATGAACGCTTTGGACGATTCAGCAAACACAGATCGATGTTCGCTTTACGAAGATTCAGCAAACTTTTTAAAAGGTGAATACTGTACGAAGACAGAATATTAGACCTCAGCAAACCTTTGAAAGATGAACGCCGAGGACACAAGAATCACCACATGAGTTAGCGCGTCAAAGTGAGGCAAAACGTAAGCAAGCGCCCCAAAGCGAAGCAAATGTGTCGACGACGACGAAAAAACCTCCCTTATTAATTGCACAGGACACCCAATATTGCACAGAACACCCAACACAAATTAGGGGTTGAGTTCTCGTACCTCGAACGCAAAAAAAACAGTCACTGGGTGCCCCTGGTACTTACGAAAGGCTTGCTTTGAAATTTAGTTTGTTACACAGAATGGCAATAATTTTGTCTTAGGAAAATACTAAAAGGAAAAAGCCCTATATAGGAATTAATTAGGCTTACTAATAAACCATAGAATGCATTCACTTGCAGCAGTGGCGTTCATCAATTTGCGACTGCTGTACGCGCATGTTGCAAATTGATGAACCCAAGAGTGGGTTTGTCAGTAAGTCTGATTAATTCCTATTTGGTTTTTTACATTTTCATTTTCTTTTTTGCATTTTTCTATAACGGCGTTCTTGCAATTTGGTGTAAATACAGCAAATTATGCATGCATGATTGATTTCTTGCAACCCAGACATAGGGATGAGACAATCACACAGTCATGGTGATGAGTAGCTTAGCTCGGATGACACCCGAGTATATGTATTGAAAATATCCGTCCTTTCGAATTCTTTCGACAGCAGTCAACATGTATGCTGAATGAAAAGATGTCAATTTGTCTCAGATCACGGCCTTAATAAGGGATTTTATTTTTATCTGATGGTTGTGCATATTTAAATGTTTTCAAAATCCCCTCGAGTGTTACCAAGCATTGTATATTTACTATTTGCAATGCACCTTTTTGAAGTAACTCGGATGCAATAATCTCTTCTAAGCTTCCCCATTAATTTTGTCTATATACGTCCCATTCTAGCTCTACTGTAGTTCTGAGCGTCAACTTTGATGGCAGATCATTCGACTGTGTACTGGCGCGCTGCTCATCAGACCAGAACAATATTGTGAAAAGTTCTGAAACCTGAGTAATACTTTTTCTTTTCTTTTCTTCCAGTGCTATGCTCCTTTATAAAAAAAAAACGGTCCGGCATAACAGTTGTAGTTCTAAATGAAAACTAATTCCTTCTTACATGAAAAATAATTGACGAAACTCACCTTGTACAACTTAGTGAGACAGCACATTCTGTATTGTATGCAGGTGAATTTACATGTTAATTAAATCCAAAGGACATACTCATCCGGAACCAAAACCCGTAGTGTTCAGAACTCGTCTTTATGTTCCCGGACGTCATTTCCGTGTTGTAGTCAGGATGGGAGCAAGACGAGTCCAACTATTTTCTAAATTTCAACTTGGAAAGTTTTTTTCATTATTAAAAATATATTTATCATGAAATATCCGACCGATTTCCGTAAAACGGTGGAAACCGGTGTGGATCTGCGCCTGCCATTATTGAAAAGCCATGGAATAAACTTGGACTGAAAGTTATTATTGCGTTCGAAATTAACATCACATGACAACGATGCCACAATTGTTTTACTGTTGTACGAAGTTTCACAAAAATCTAGAAGAGGAATTTCAAGATATTTTGGAATTTATGCGTAAAGTGAATTCTAACCATATCATAACTTATCATAACCTAACATCATAAGACATAACATCATCATTACCTTTACACGATTTTGAAGGCTGCTGGTCCAAAAGATACTCCCTTTAAGACGCTAAATATAGTTAACGTGTTCACTCTATTTAACAAATAGATTCCATGTTGCCGTGCGTCTGTTCAGTAATAGATCACAGATGACGTCGAAATGTCGTAAAAACAAAGAAGTGGCACACGAGCCGAAGGCGAGTGTGTCACTGTTGTTTTTACCACATTTTGACGTCCTCTGTGATCTATTACTGAACAGACCCACGGCAACATGGAATCTATTTGTTTTATACAATGATCAGAAAAGAAAAAGACCGATACACATACCTGCCTCGAACCGCTTGACCTTTTGAGGATTTGTGCTAGTTTAGGCATTTTTTAAGTCCCAAACCCAACTTTTCATCTTAGCTTCTTCTTTATCTTACTTGTGTACAGTTTCTTCGAAAAGTTTTTCACCGTCTTTTCTTGCTTAAAGAAGAATAATAACGAAAACATTTTGCAAAACAGCGAGTCTCTCGTAGCGAACACACACGATGGCAACTGTTGTGAAGATTTCTTGTAGTTTAGGCATTGTCAAGTAGTCAATAGCTTTTTTGGTCTCCGTTTCTCCATTTTTCTTCTTTGTAAATAGCTCCTACTAAACTTTTTCCGAAGCTTTCACTTGCCTCAATCCGAAATAATCTCACAAACATTTTCAAAACCGCGTGCCATGTTGAACAAAACAAAGAAAAGAAGTTTCCCGTGACGTCATCCATGTATCTGTACTCTAATAGATCATGGGCAACGACCAATCACAGCGCGCGTAGCATTCACATCATTGTATAATTAAGACTAGATACCCTGAAAACCATACCCTGACACAGCAGCGCCGCCGCATACCGTTTAGTGACCGCATGTAGTGGGAATACGAATTCCGGAACTGGTGGAAACTGGACTCAAAGAATATTTTGCTTGTGAAATACCAGAATCCTGGGCTTTGGAATCCGGAGTACTGCTTAAGGAATACGGAATTCCACCAACGGGTGGAATCCAGAATCCAATTTCCACTGACAAAGACTGAAATCCAGCACATGGAATCAAGAATCCACGGCGTAGTATGCAGACATGGGGCGAGTTTAGGATAGGTTGACAACAAGGCCATAGGCCATCTTGAGTAGGTGCTCATGAATTGATGACGCATTGTATTAGTACGCAATATCGTTATGAAAGTCCTGAATGCAACAGGCCATTAAATTTCCGGGTTGCCCAAGACTCTGTTTCAAATCGAGGCTAAGTGCGAAGCCATTGATATGAAAATGATTTTTTTATTCTCATGCAATTAAACCTCATTTCTGCACTTCGCCTCGTTTTGAAAGTGAGGTCTTTTGGAACTCAGGAATGGCCTATTTGAGTCCTATTTGGCAAGGTTCCTCAGGGTCCCAGAGAATCAGTGCTGTTTCCGGAAAGAACACGGAACAATCAACAAGTTGTTTTCCTCGAATGCAGCTGTGTTACCTGGGAGGGGGGAAACAGGGGAACACTAAGTAAAAAGTTCTCCAGAGGCAAGGGAAAAGTCTAGAAGAACAACCAAGTTTGTACTTAGGCGTGATATGCGTCCCAGCCGTAAAGCTGAACTGGGCCGTTGTTTAGGCAGCATGGATTGGCGCGCCCTTTTCACTGGTCTTCAAAGCTGCAAAGAATTGCTTGGCGTGTTTCAAAAAGTTCTTTCCACAGGACTAGACCTTCTCATGCCTGTGACAAGGGTGCGAATTAACACCAACGACGCCCCTTGGATGACAAGCGAACTGAAGTCGCTCATTCTAAAAAGGCAACGAGCCTTTCACGAACATGGAACTGAGTCAGTCCAGTTCAAGTTCTATAGGAACGCAGTTAGCCGGAAGTACAAATGCTGCAAAGCAACTTTCTATAAAACAAAGATCGCTCAAATGAAGGAGAGCGACCCTAAGTCCTGGTGGAAGGAAGTAAAGAGACTCAGCGGAGCGCGGCAATCCTCCTCGAGCAACCTGATCTCTCTCCTTGACATCGATGAGTTGGAGGGGTCGTCCATGCGCGAGATTGCTAACAGTATCAACCACGCCTTGTTAGAGCCTCTTGAAGAGTACCGCCTGTCTAACGAGATTCCCAAGCTCCCTCTGGAAGATCAGTCTCCAAAGTATCTAGTGGTTGAGGAGTATGACGTATACAAGAGACTTTCACGTCTCCATGCAGCCAAAGCAGGCGGTCCGGACGGTATTCCTTATTGGATACTAAGGGAGTATGCGGAGTTTCTCGCCTATCCTCTCTCAATCATTCTAAATGCCTCTTTCAAGGAACAGCAGCTACCGAGACCCTGGAAATTGGCACACGTCACTCCTTTACCCAAAACCAAGCCTGTTAAGGAGATCAAGAAAGATCATACGTTGTTTTGAAATACCAAGAGGCTCGTTAACACCGAGTATCTCTAAGGTCGCAGAGGACTTTGTGGTCACAGAGCACGTAAAGCCAGCTTGGTGCGATACTGAAGTCTTCGACAACTTTTGCCCTGTTGGAGATGCTCCACGAGTGGTCTCAAGGGACTGATGGGAACGGTTGGACTATCTGGACACTCCTGTTTGATTACAAGAAAGCATTTGATCTAATTGTCCATAGTATCTTAGTAAGGAAATTACACGCGCTTGATATCGCACCTAGCGTCATTAATTGGATAATAGATTTCGTATCAGCTCGCTCAAAGAGAATCCAACTCTCTGAAGGCTGTGTATCTGAATGGAGCACAGTATCTTCGGGCGTTCCGCAAGGGACCAAACTAGGCCCTTGGCTTTTTTTGATCATGATAAATAATCTAACCGTCAGTAATGCTTCTATTTGGAAATATGTAGACGATACCACAACATCAGAGGTAATAAAGAAAGGACAGCATAGCGAGGCTCAAGTTATTGTAAATGAGGTAGGAAATTGGTCAATCAGAAACAGAGTCAAGTTAAACACAGACAACTGCAAGGAACTCCGCATTAGTTTTACACCAGATTGTGACTTTCCTCCAGTAGTCATAGGAGAGGAGTGCATCAAATTAGTTAAAGATGCTAAACTTTTAGGCGTTACTATCTCTGGTGACTTAACATCGAATGTGCACATCACGGAAGTTACTAAGAAGGCAGCTAAGAGGCTCTATTTTATGGTTCAGCTAAAAAGAGCTCGGGTTCCACAGAAAGGTTTATGCCTTTTTTACATTACATGCGTGCTCTCCGTCATTGACTAAACTGTGCCAGTTTTCCATCACGCGCTACCAGCCTACCTTTCGCAAGAATTAGAACGCGTTCAGAAAGAACCACAAGTTAAGGAAGTTGTTGCCGTCTCTTTATAAGAGCAACTATAATCTAAGGCACTCGCGCACTTTCACTTTGCCGCGTTGCAAGACAAATAGATTTAAGAACAGTTTTTTTATGGCCTCAGGCAGAATTGTTTATAATTCTTAGGTTTCTTATTATACTTTTTTAGTCTTAGCTATTACAATTATTACTCATTTTTACAATTATTAGTATAAATTATTACCATTATATAAATAGGCAATTCAGCTTATGCTGCAATGTATTTAATAAAGTACCTACCTACCCCACTACCATCTATTTTTTTCTTTAAAAACATCAAACATAGCTAACCAGCACATAAAAAAAAACAGGAACATCGTGCTTTTTACTTCCCATGATACTCACGGATGCAGGTTGTAAGAGTACTTGACCGGGCAGGGATCATAGTGTCTTATTTCCTATACGCTACACCCTCTAAAAATATATAAAAATGTCGTCTTCGACATTACAAACCACAAGATAGCAAACATTAACCTCTATAATAAGTCTGGTTAGCCTTTCTCATCTTTGTTCTCCTCAGTTATATTGGAAAGGCTTGTTTAGGCGTTTTAACATTAAATGTCCAAATCGCTCAGGACTTAAATAGCCTGAATAAATCCCCCGAAATATTACAGTTAAACATTTTACGCTGCAGGCAGTTAAGGGGCGCTCTCGTTGGCCAGTTACTTATATAATACCATGGGTGACGAATTTCTCCTCAATTGTGGCCCGAAATGTCAGCGTTTATACTACTAGATGAGAAATTTCTGCAATTTGATTGGCTTAGAGCAGTAGTATTTCAGGTTAATTTGAAATACCCACATGTGAAAATCACAAACCTTTCGTGGGTAGTAGTATAAACAAATAATAGCATGATTTGTACCTGATAGTTGGCATCAATACCCCTCGTGAAATTTCAAAATTGTTTCAAAATTCACGCGCCTAACGGCTCGTGAAATTAAGTATAACAATTTTGAAATATCACTCGAGGTATTTATGCCAAATATCATGACTACAAATCATGCTATTACCTATACTAATTTATAATTTTTCATATGAAATTACCAAATTGCCATGGAAACCTTCCTTAAGTCTGAAATGTCAGGGCATGTAAAAGACGCCTTAGAAAACCTAAACACACGAAAGAGCTCATCACGAAGAATTCTAACAGGTATTTTGTCGAAAAATTCTGAAAATTCTAAACTTAAGCCAAATTTAAGCTGTAAACGTTTAAGAGCGTGGTGTAGCAATAATGTATAAGCAGTTTAAGACAAATCAAAACTACCACACAATCAGCCTTTACTAGAAATACGTTATCGCAAAAACCTCGCAAGGCAAAGCTGTAAAGGGTCAGCAGTAAGAATAAAGGGAAACCAGCCAAAGGGAAAAATAGGATTAAAAAAAAAAAACTACAGAACAAAATTGTACAATAAAGAAACAGAAAACAGCTTCGCCTAGTTCATCTGTACGTGCAAGCACCTCCTTGACCACTGTACCAACACTCACACGACAACACTCATATTTTGGTGATTAGAAGTAATTTTGTTATATTAAAACCATTTTTCTCTGTCACAAGCACTGGTTGAAGCGGGTGGAGCTGTATTTATCATGAATTCAAAGATACATTCGAGGAAAATTAGCAAATGAACGAGTATATCAAAGCTATTTCGCATTTTTTTCGTGTTCAATGTGCCGATTGATGTACGGATAATCGATGAAACTGGCTGTACTGAACTTGATGGAGAACGTAGGATATTAACAGAGGCCCACACGCGAGGGGATTGAAGTACGGTCGATTTAATCGGCAAAAGATTATATGAAATATAAACGTGTGTGATCTCTGAATCGAACCTCCTATTCTGGAGACTAGAAGTTGCCTATTTTAGAGAAAAAAAAGAATTAATTTTTGATGACCTTGCAGGTCCCGTAAGGAAGATAGCGATCCCGTAACAAGGCCTGCGACAAAAATTAACAAAATTACACATTTACGACCACAAAATACTAAGACGGTTTACACGAGCGGATAAAAGTAATACCAAAGCTCACACACTTATGATCAAATTTATTTTAGCGATATATAGCAATATTTGCTAGCTTTTCCTCTTTTCTCCGAAGTTGCTCCTAATGACTGTGGTGTCCCTCGCTAATTTGCACAGTGACCTGAAGCTCTCGCCCGTTACTATATGACGCCACACTGGCACGCGGAGTGTTTCAAGAAACGAAGTTGGAAAACAAAAGAGTCACCTCCCGCCCCCCAACCCTCCCTGGGATGCACCTGGGAGGTTTAGCTGAACTCTAAGGTAGCAAAAGTTGCTCTCTGCAACTCTTACGGATCTTTCATACCCTAATCAACTAACCACACACGTACAGTCATAAGTCGATCATTACACGCTCTGTACGTTTACTATTTCTTGATATAAAATTGTCAATTAATGCATTACATTAAAAAAAATGGTTGTTGAACTCTCATCCTTTGATGTGAGTTTGAACTTGATCGTCAGGAATAGACGTCTTAAAAGTTGTTCTCATAAGAAAATTTGCCGATATAAAGAATTTATTTAATATGGAGGTTGTCTCCCGTGACCTAAATATTTTCTTCCCTCCTAAAAGATCGCTCCCAAATTAAATTCTAACCCGTCCTTCTTTATTAGTAACAAGATCAATAGAAGTAGTAAGTGTGTGTTTCCTACTTTCCTTCTCCAAAGCATTGATCCTAAGTTAAAGTGAAAACATACAAGTGTCAGTCGATCAGTGATCTGCAGTCCTCTCGTAAGTCTGAACAAGGAGAGAGAAATGACCATTTTTTATCCGTAACAGGACGTCAGGTTTATCAAACTCCACCACTCTTCCCCGATCCATAACCAAGACTTTGTCATAGTCCATGATGGTGTTCAAGCGATGGGCGATGGTAATCACTGTAGAATCTTTAAATCTGTTGCGTATAACTTCTTGAATCAGACAATCTGTTTTGTAATCCACATTAGCAGTGGCTTCATCCAGTATTATAATCTTGCTTTTCTGTAACAGCGCACGCGCTAAACAGACCAGTTGACGCTCGCCAACACTGAAATTGGTCCCAGATTCTTTCAACTTGTACTCTAGTTGTTCAGGTAAATCTCGCACCAGGGTCTTCAACTGTACTTCTTCCAAGGCACTCCACATGTCATGATCTTCGTACAAAGAGAATGGATCTAGGTTCCTTCTGAGGCTGCCGCTGAAGAGGACAGGATCCTGAGTTATAACAGCCATGGACCTGCGAGCAGCCTGCAGATTGAGTTCTTTGATGTTGACATTGTCTATGATCACCTGTGAAAGCAAATATAATGCATTTCAACCAGCTTTTTATTTTTCTGGCATTTACTATATATAATTCTCGCAGGCATGCGCATTGGATACTACTAAGGATACGACAAGTAATGCGCATCCGAGTGCACAACATTCTCGTCCCCAGGGCTTTGATCCTTGTGATAACGCCGCAGATCGAAAGAAAGAGTAGATGCCGGAATTCCTCTAATCAAGGGCATGAGAATTTCCGTGCAGCAACAAAAATTGGAAGCGAAAAGGGTTATGAGACTACTGCGTCTGCGCGTTATCCTGGTCCCACCCAGAGCTCTAGATCCGTGCCGGGCGCTGGCCAAAAGAATCAGGGCTCTCGGGACGAGAATGGCCGGGAAAGTTTTGAAAACGAGCACCCAGCTATTATGAATGACCTTTTTTAAGCGCTGTTAAGAGCTTCCAGCAGCACTAAAACATGTTGCTGCCAACTATAACGTCGCGATAGGTCTTAACAAAAAGACAAGAAGAAGACTATTCTTACCCTGCCTTCTGGCTCTGGCATTCGGAACAAAGCAGCCACCAAAGACGATTTTCCAGCTCCAGTGCGACCTACTACTCCAACTTTTTCCTGAGATGCGAAGCAAACGTTTATGCCGTTCAAAATTGCTGGAGCACCTTCCAAATATGTAAGCGACAAGTCATGTAATGCCATGGAGCCCGCTGTTGGCCAGTCTTCAGGGGCAGGTTGGGTTTCTGTGCAATACCCAGGCTCTGGATCGATTTCCGTGTAGGTAAACACTCTTTCCACTGATGTCATGTGATTTTCTGTCTCCGAAGCGACGTAAATGCCAAACTGTGCAGCCTCTAACGTCTCCAGTGCGAATGTCAGAGACATGCCAGCCAACGCTGCAAACAAACACAAACGTTTTCTTCTACTGTCCGAGAATTAGTCGCCAACCAGACAGAGTAACACTTAATCGGAAGAACGGGATAAGAGCAAGGAGAAAATATGTACCTATTACAGCTGATAGGAAAGTAAACGAAGGCTTAGCTGCTTTAGTTCATAAAGCATCAGAATCCAATGGTTATCCTTTTAATTATGACGGACATACAGACTTACTGAAATATTAATCCTCAGAAAGTTTATCCCTTGAGGAACTTGTTGGGATCGGTGTTCCTGAAAATGGTTCTACCCCCAGTGCCACGAGTAAGTTTTCCTATTACTTTCCTGTATCAATGAGGTATAAAAACTTAAGGGAACCTCTGACGCGCGTCTTATAGTACGACATCTCTGTTAAAAATATACTGGTGGACTGTGAAACATGAGTTCACTGGTCTCACAATTCAATGCTGTTTTCGATCTCTTTTTCATTTCATATTACCAGTCGGAGACTACGTCAACCTTAGGAAAATCTTTATTTGGCTGAATACAGTCGCTCTATATTCTTTTAATATATTTGTCGTTGTTTCTGTTACAAACGCATTCAATATTGGCGCATCTTGGCTTATAGAAAACGACTCTTTGTTTCTGACACCAGGTTAGCCGATTTTCCAGAATGAGGCACCGCCAGGCGTTCGTCTTGGTTTCATTGTGGAAAAAAGGGCTTGTGATCATTTAAAAAACAAATTAACTAGCAGTTTAGGGATAAGTAGATGCTGAAAAAAAACCTTCTCAAATAAAGTAGCTTGTTCTCGAGGGCCCAGTTGTTCGAAACGCAGATAACACTATCCACTGGATAAATCTCTATCTTGTGGATAACGCAGTTGGTTTCCCTAGTACTTATCCGCTGGATAGTGATTTTTCGGTTGGATAGCGCTATCCATTTTTTGAACGACCGGGACGAGGACGATAAAGATACCCACCTGGGCTTTGTGTCGCTAACATGGCTCCAACTGAAACAGACGTCACCAGAACGTTGCTTATTGAATCTCCACGGAGCCCAAGCCAGTGTGTTGATGCCAGTAACATTATTAAGGCTGATGTGTTTTTGTCTTGGTACCTAAAATAATTGACACAGAAGAAATGTTTTCTCCTTTTTTTTTCTTTTATTGCCAGTTCTTATGAATCACTGAGTGTTTAATAGAAACATATCCGCCTGCTGGTCTACGCTTAGTGTTATTCATACTTTAGGAAAAGTTAAACTATAATCATTTCAAATACTATGTACACCTAGAACAATTATTTTAACTGGTCTACACGCTTACAAAAATGAAAACTAAGAATTAAAGTTATACCCATATTCGTCAGCATAACATACCGAACGCCGTTCAGGAGCAAATTAAGTTACATACTTGAAAAATTTCTGCAGGAAATCATCTTCCATCTTTGATGAGCGAATTACTTCTGATCCTGCTATGGTATCGGCAATGAGTGAATAAACAGGGCTACAAGTCACTGCCTCCAGCCGTCTGATTTCCCGAGAGGATTTCAAATAATACTTTGCAAGGTAGATAAACAAAATTGTCAGTGGAACACAAATGATAAATAACCACACGTTCACCACAGCAGACAGGATGGTAGCACTGAAAAAATAAAGACAACATAGCACTGCCAGGAGAAATTGTGGTGGAAGCATAATGTCCATACTACCAATGTCTTTAGAGAAGCGATTTAAGATTCGACCAACTGGGTTTGTGTCAAAGAAGATGACTGGTGCTTCAATAACCGCTTTAGTCATCTTGTTATGCAGATTTTCTGAGGCCTTTAAAGCTGTCAGATAAAAGCAAAATGAGGATACAATTGTAAACAACAAGGACAATGTGACAATGGATCCATACACCAGGAGCGTTGTGTAGTCCTTCTGTTTTTCTTTTGGCATGTCGATCATTCGTGAAACCCACCAATATGGAGCGATCCATAAAACTGAAACAACAACAAAAACAAACAAACAAACAAATTTTGTATTTGATCCAGTGGTGTCTAGTCATTGTTTGTTTATGAGAAGTGATTTACTTAGGTATACTGTTATATCCCTAGACTTTCAGTCAACTAAACAGGGACAGCCATTGGTTGATTCTTAGTCAGGTGGCCTTGACTAAAGTAAAATCTATCCTTATCATGATAAATTTGAGTACTTATACCCCCCTCGTGAGCAGCACGAGATCAAAGCATGGAGCCATGAAAGTGGCGTTACTGAAGGCGGGAAAATTGGAAAAACACAAACTCAACACACACCCCTGAACCTAGTAAGCAACAGTTTCCGAAGTCATCCAAGGAGAGATAGAGACATTAAGTGTATAATGTTAATATGACTTAGCGGAGTGCAGTTCGACCTGTGATTGTACCAGAGATTAAAGGGACGACCGCGTAGCAAGAGTCTAATTTGTTTGGTTACGAGTATGATTGCAGATCGAACGACAAGAAGACCTTTTACCATTGAATCATAACAAAATCAATATCAGAGACAAGCACAAGATATCCCTTGAGTTTTTTCTACAAGTAAACAAAACAAACAAACAAAAAAAACCATTGAAGTTCAACTGTCTTATGACAGCACCCAAAGCACATGACAATTACTGTCCTATTTAAATTTACAGTTATAAATACCTTGGACAACGACGAAGAAGCAGGCAAGGCTGAAAATAAGACCAGTTGAAAGGGAGGCTCTAAAGTATTTCCAATACAATCGCCATTTTACAGTACCAACCATTCGGTCCTCTTCCTCTTCTTTAAGATCCACTCTCTTTCCAAGTTTATGGACAATATTGACGCTCTTGACAGCTTCACCAAAAACCTTTCCATGATCATCTATATCATTCTCTTGACTTCTTTGAGAAACAATAGAAAAATTTCTCATCCTTTCTTTCTCCATGTGACCAAAGGTACCTTGGTACTCTACGGAACCATTGTGAAGTATAACAACGTTGTCTGTATGTTGAAGGAAGTGTGATTGGTGTGTCACCAAAATACGCACCCTCCCAGCTAGAAATCCGTCAATACATTTTTCAAACAAATGTTTGCCGACTTTGGCATCCACTGCACTTAGAGGATCATCTAGTAAGTAGATATCAGCATCTGAGTAAACTGCGCGTGCCAGACTCACTCGTGCACGCTGACCGCCACTCAGGATTACTCCACGTTGCCCTATCTCCGTGAGATCGCGTTTTGGAAATCGTGATAGATCTTTTCCTAGGTCGCACGCTTCGATGATCTTATTAAACTTTTCTTCCACGAAAGGCATACCAAATACAACGTTCTCTCTCACCGTGCCAGAATAGACCCAAGGCGTTTGGGAGACGTAAGCCATTTTTCCAGTACAAGACATTTGACCAGATGATATTGGAATTTCTCCCAAGATGGTCATCAATAGAGAAGTTTTGCCACTCCCTACTGGTCCAGTTATACCTATTAGTTGCCCACTAGAAGCTTGCAATGAAACGTTTTGTAATGCTGGGCGATCTGACGAATAGTTCCACAAACTGGAAATGTTTTCGAGCACAGCTTGATGTTGAACAGCTTGGAAGTCCTCAATCTTTTGAAGACTCATCAAAGCTGGTTTTTCTGGTTTGAAACTCTCTGTTCTAACTAAGTGTGGCTTATACCTCCTGCCTTTAAAATAAACTTTTAAAGGAGACATATTCTGTCGTTTGCTTAGTTTAGATTCGATGACTGGTTTCGTTTCCAACAATCTCTGCATTCTTCTTAGTGCAATCATCGAGTCTGCAAACCATATTAGACTGTCTCCAAAGGTTGTTACAAAAAACTTGATATTCGCTAAAATTGAAAGCAGTGTGAACACCTTGAATGATGTCAGGCTGTGTTCTGTGAAAACCAGTGTTGCAACTGATAGAAACCCTGCGATGGTGTGGCTAATGAAGAACAGGGCGTAGATAGTGGAGATAAAAAACCCACGGACACGAATCAGAAACATTTCTTTTCTGCAAAATAGTATTTTTGATCGTAAGAGTTCAAGTAGTCATATCGTCAACCTTCCTTTTAAAATTTTGAGCACCCGGTGCTCTCGCATATAAAAGAGTTCATTTTAAAAAAACTGATGAAATAGTCTCTTGCGCTGATGCACTCTACCTTAATGAATGATACGGGTAATTCACTTGAAACTTTTTTTTTCACACTAAACAGACCACACGCTGTAGTAATTTCATGTCAACTGGCTGGTTTATGACAGGATAGTATGAGCGTCATATTTACTTGCTACCCTGCTCAACCCTTTATGTTCCTGCATGGTGTAGCTCACGCATGGCCAATAGGCTGAGGGTTGAAAGAATTTGAAAGCCCTGTTCTACCACATGCTAGCCCAGCGATGACGTAGCATCAATGTTAGGGACAGAAAAACTTTAAAAGCGGAAACTAGCAGACGAACTAGGTTTGTGGGTGGGTTTGTAGGTGAATAACCCTCTTTCATACATGATTAACAATTAGTGTGAACGTGAATGGGAGGTGGTCAGTACATGTAATAGGCGTGAATCCTCTTTAATACAAGTTGTTCAAACCTCACGACTTCAAACTATTAAAGTACCATTCTTGTTAAACAATTAACTAACAGAAACTACTAACCGTCTCAATTGTGCAACCAGTTTCCTGAAGTTCCCCTCCCAAGCGTACATTTTCACCAAACGGATCCCAGAAACAATCTCTTTTATTATCTCCAATCTTCTATCAGTTTGTGCGGCAGCT
>CALNXK010000005.1:4585000-4647500 GCA_942486035.1 Porites lobata
CGGAGAAATCACTATCCAGTGGATAAGTATAAGGGAAACCAACTGCGCTATTCAGTGGATAGAAATTTATCCGGCGGATATATTTCTGTTTAGGGAAGGTGTGGAGAACTTTGACCCATCTATAGCCGAGACGAAAGGGAAGAACTTGAAAACATCTGTGATCTGTCCGACTTGTTGCATTTAACTATGAAATCAATCCACTTCCTTTTAACCCCTCGCAAACGATGTATGAGTTGGGGGATACTGAAATTCCATTGGAATTTACTATTCATAAAAGTCACCTTAATTCTCCAAGGCCAACCTGACTATAACAGTGTGTAAATATCATGTCCACACTGACACCCAAATCGGTAGTTTGACGCGTGCCATTTGTGCGCGGGCGGTATCTGTTCGGTCATCCTAGCTCAACTTGAACCTTTTCGAAATTACAAAGGCTTCGGTATTACTTTCCTCAAAATTTTTTATGCAATTTACAGTTTTGCGAAAATGAGAATTTTTCTAATTCCTCTTCGAATCGGAAAATTAGTTTTCCTTTTTCTACGAAAAATAGCTTGTATTTGGGAATGAAATACGTAAACGTAAACTTAAGAAAATCTTAGAGACAGGCTACGAAAATTGTACATAAATGAAACGGTTACCCAGAAATTTTTAGCCGTCCTCAAGCTATAGAAAATTCTAGGCAATTTTTGCTTCTCTGAACAGATATTTTATAGAAAACAGTCACTGGGTGCCCCGGGTACCTGACGAAAGGCTTGCTTTGAAATTTAGTTTGCTACACCGAATGGCAATAATTTTGTCTTAGGAAAATACTAAAAGAAAAAAGGAAAAGGCCCGGTAGAAATTAATTAGGCTTACTAATAAACCATTATAGGATGCAGTCATTTGCAGCAATGCAAATTGCAAATTGATGAACCCAAGGGTGGTTTGTCAGTAAGTCTGATTAACCTTTTTTGCATTCAGTTTTCTATAACGGCGTTATTGCAACTAGTTGTAAGTACAGCAAATTATGCAGGCATGATTGATTTCTTGCAACCCAGACCTAAGGATAAAACAATCGCACAGCCATGGTTGGTAGCTCGGATGACTAACCAGATACGCGAGTATATTTATTAAAAATATCCGTCCTTTCGAATTCTTTCGACAGTAGTCAACATGTATGCTGAATGAAAAGATGTCAATTTGTGTCAGATCACGGCTTCAATAAGGGGTTAAATTTTTATCTAATGGTTGTGCATATTTAAATGTTTTCAAAACGCCCTCGAGCGTTACCAAGCATAGTATATTTACTATTTCGGCAATGCACCTATTTAAAGTAACTCGGATGCAATACTCTCTTCTAAGCTTTCCCAAGTTTGCCAGCTCATTCGACTGTGTACTGGCGCGCTGCTCATCAGACAAGAAGAATTTTGTGAAAAGTTATGTAACTTGAGTAATACTTTTTCTTTTCTTCCAGTGCTATGCTCCTCAATAAATAAACGGCCCGGCATTACAGTTGCAGTTCTAAATGAAAACTAATTCCTTCTTATATGAAAAATAATTGAAGAAACTCACCTTGTACTACTTAGTAAGACAGCACATTCTCTATTGTATGGAGGCGAATTTACATGTAAATCCAAAGGACATACTCAACCGGAACCAAAACTTGTGGTGTTCACAACTTGCCTTTGTATTCCCGGACGGCCTAGGTCGAGAGCTCGTTTTCGCGCGAAAGCGAGGCTCTTGTGGGGGACTCTCAGTGAGAAGACAAACAAACATGAGAAAACAGCGGCCAAGTTTAATACTTAAAAACAAAGAAGACGTTTCACCTTGGAGGGTCTCATAGGCTCAGACTTACTTGTGGGCTTGAGAGATCATTATTTCAAACTAGTGAAGAAAGATCTGCTCGACATCACGGAAAAAATAAAGTCTAAAATTAAGAGGGGATTCTGGTCAGAAGCCTTTTTTTTCGTTTATTTCTCCCCTTATTCTTCCACATCTAGCCAAGATCTCACTTAAACAACAAAATGGTTCTATAAGGTCGTTGTAGTCATTGGTTCAATAAATGGGTGAGAATTCTTGGATGATTTTTCGCATGTTTTTAATGAATACAAATTGGACGGGGATGTTTATAATTATGGAAAATTAGGAAATATTAAGTTTTGGGGGCTGAAAAAAATTTAGCCTGCGTAGTAAGCGTTTCCATGAGTAACGAACGAGGAACGAGAGTTTAGAATATGAAGGGAGTAATCAGTACACAAATACCAGATAGTCCACCACCCCAACAACATGCCCTTCAGCTCATTAGCGGACTGACTAGTTTAATTATGTTTGCTAATTTCCTACCCCGGGGGAGGGACTCCGCATATGAAAGGGGTGGGGATGCTCGTCGTCTCGCTTAGGGCTGTAAATTTCGGATTTTGGTCTCAGTTAGGGTGTTCTGGGCAAAACGCCATCATATTTAGCGGTGAAGGTCTCGTTTAGGGTTGCACGCGAAAAGTATAAATATCATATATTGTCTGTGTTTCAACATGGTCTCTTTTAGGGGTCAAAAAAAGCTTGGGTCACGCCCAGATCGGACTCCTTTAGGGGTTTCATTCAAAATTTTCGACGAGCATCCCCACCCCTTTCATGTGCGGAGTCCCCCCCGGGTTTCCTACCTAAAAAATACATAGCACTTTTCATTTTTACAGTTAGTATTTTGAACACATTTCTAATGTTTATGCCTGCTGGACAAAATTCTGTCGTGTAACCATTAAACATTCATGAATCCTTTTAGTTTTTAGGAAATCTAAGGTGATCTACTCACTGCATGAAGAGCCACTGAAGAAGCAAGAGGTTGATTGAAAACGGGGGGTGAGAGCAAATACTTTAAGCGTTTTCCATTACACAAATTCCGGTCTCAAATTTCAGAAATTACACGTGCCCAAAGGAAAGGTAACTTTTACAAGTCACACAGACCCGACCCAAGTAGCTTCCCGCGCGTTTGGTTATTGTACTCCTAAACAGGATGGACGGTACTGGGGACCACGACAATAGTCAAATGGAAAGGGACATTACGGTCCGACCGACCAAAGTGACCCCACCGGTCAAAGTTGACCACCTCCATCTGTATATTTAACCGCGAAAGAGATAGAGGCGTTAAATATAACCTTGTTTAGTTGTATAAATTCTACAAATGTACACCTCTGTAATTATTGCACTAAAATCTTTGTTATCGTTGTAAACACATGTGTCTGTAGGCGCTCTGTTGATAATAAAGCAGTTATCCTATCCTATCCTATCCAAAGGTGCATCCAAATATTCTGGTAGGACCGAATCGAAATGGACCGTTCCATTTGACTTCTAACCAAAATTTCTTGAATTTTGGGCTGAATGAAAAGCGCCCTTTGACGTAGCCGCTCTCAAAGGTCTCAGGGGTTTATTCAGTGAGTTTTTATTCCTGTCTGAGCTATGAACTTAAAGCCATGCAAATACATATGTATATGATATAAAAGGTAATTGTTGGAAGGAAGTATTTTATGTACCTCAAATCAAGACCCATCAGAGGTTTTGTTCCTTTACAATGCTTTGCACTCAAGCAAAAATGTTTTTGACGACTCTGACAACATGAATGCGTATTTCCTTAATTGTTCGATCACTTGAAATTAAGTAAATCAACAGATTATTGTCAAAGATTTAAACGTGAAGTGTCGGATCCAGGGGAGAGGCCCCGCCTCCCCCCTTATTTTTAGACGAACCTGAGGCCCGAACGGCCGAAAAAAATTTATTTGGAAACCGCTCCCCCCCCCCCCCCCCCCTTATATCAAGGTCTGGACCCTGCACTGAACTGTGATGATCTTGGCTTTCGAGGCTTTAGTAAAAAATTTTAAAGAATTAAACCTGTTTGGTTGTAGTCAACAGGCTAATTACCGGAACGTGATTTGCCAGCAGCAAAAAAAAGGTTGAACTGAGAACATACACAATTGGGTGTGGTCATACTTCAGTACTAAAAACCTTTTAAAATTGTTTTTGAAATTGTTTTTCTTGGTCACAGTAACAAAATCTCTGTTGCGTGATCCTTATCCACAGGGGACAGTTCTGCTGCAGAAGAGTGTGAAGACGACATTACTTTTCAGCTGTTGTTTGCAATTTACTTCTTGATTCAGGTCCAGTATCCAGTCGGTCGCTTTGCAACTTGAGTTTCCAAGGCAATGCTGTTGCTGTTCTGTCTCCTCCATTTTCAGAAATCGTTGCAGTTCGTTCTCGCTTCCAACTACCTATTTTGATAAATTTACATGCGCTACTTCTTTTCTTACCGAACCTGTTTGTTGTGGTCGAAACTATTAGAGACCTTTAGATTCTAAGACGACGACATCTACGTGATACTAAGTAGTGCGCGCGCATGAACCTGCGTCTTTGGCGGGAAAACGCGGTACCTGCCATCATTCTGCTACGGGTTTTAGCGAGAATGTCTTAGTGGCGGAAACAAGTTACCAAATGTTGAAGTTTTATCATATTGCAAATGGCAGAGGGCTTTTAAAATTTCCTTCGATAAAAGTAACCGTGCTAACTATTCTGAGGAAAAAAAATTCAATGAAGCTTTCCGGGGTGTCTATATTTTAAGACCGAAAAACTTGAAGTTAAATCGTTTCCTCGAATCTAAAAGTCTCTATTATAAATTTGAAAAAATCCCTCTCGCGTTTTGACAATAATTATGTGGGGTAAAATTTTAAGTGTGAAGTTTTCATACTATTTTCTAGTCATATGTTTAAGCGGTTTTAGTCAGTTCGTGACTCAAATTTTTTTTAAGCAGGGTGGCCCTATCAGCATGCACTTGGGTACAGTTACCCTGCGTAAGTAATGACTACATAATCAAAATAAAAATAAACTGAATCTGTTAATATGTACAAGGACTTTAAAAAAAGGATGACCGGGAAGCTTAAAAAATACAAGAAGAAAAAGAAAACTAAGTTTCGTTTACCTTACTTCATTTGATTTCTTGACAACGACAAACTTTGTGTTAAGGGGTGCATGTCTGCAGCCTGCGTAGTAGACGTAGGTTAAGTACGCACCCCGGGTAGTGACGGACTTAACCTGGCTCCAGTTGTTAGAAGGCGGATTAGCGCTAACACCCGGTTTCAAAGGCTTTTTCTCCGATAATTTTCTCTATTCCTTTTAGGGCATTCAATCATCAAATTGTAGACAAGAGGAATTTCCTTTTTGAGCTTTCATATTTGAATTCAAATTTTGCACTAACCCTGGGTTATCTTAACCCAGCTTTGAACAACTTGGTCCAGAGGGTTAGTTTCGTCTGTTGCGCAGGCTAGTGGTCTGAGAATTGCTTTAAAATGTTTGTATTTTGATAGTTACTTACATTGTTTTCTCATCATACAAGGTCGTATCCTGACCAGAGGTCCTTTACAGTACTTGCCTCCGTATTCAGGTTTAGGATCGTCACACGTCCGGGACTGGGTTTGATAACCTTGACCACAATTTCGGGAGCATTTACTCCATGGACCCCACCTACCCCAGTGACCATTAATTGGAACTAGATTTGAAAAAAAAGAAAAAAAAACCCGAGAATAACAAACAAACATTGCAAAATCAGAATAAAATCAGTTGCCAAAACCTTTTTTCATTATAGCCATTTTCCTCTGCTTCTTAACTTCGACCAAAAAATTATTTTAGTATATGACTGATTTCACTGGAAACAAAAATCCGCGAGTTAGTACTTTTGTATTTTCTGTTTCTGTTCTTTTGTTAGTCTCTAGGGAGCCCAGGCCTTATAAAGCCTCGTGGTAGGTCAGGGCTCTCTTTGCGAGTTTATTATTTTTGTATTTATTCCAATATTTTGTATTTTTTTACTCAACTAGTTTCTTTTAAAGCCTGTAGTCAGATTCAAATTTTGGTACGTTCAAAAGATGCTTGGCCGTTGTCGCCCCACATAAGGGAAGTCCGGATACCGAAATTCGGGAAATTTTTGCTTGTGGAATCCGGAATAGAATCCAGAATCCAAGTTCCACCGACAAAAAATCCGGAATCCAGTATCTGTAATCCGGAATCCAAGACTGTCTTGTATTCCCTTCTATTCCCTTATATGTGTCTATATAATACCCCGCGGACCACATCGATTTCTAAATTTTGATTGCAGTTAATTGTTTATTTACCATAGCATTCATCCATTGGACATTTGGCCTTTTGAAGTTCAATACGATCTCCGTCAGCTCCTGGACATTTTTTAATATCATCTGCAGAACAGAATCTTTCTCTTTCCTTTGTACAATTCTTGTCGCAAGGACTCCAGTTTCCCCAATTACTCCAGCCTTTTTTTTTAGCTGGAAGAGACAAATATGGTTAAAGGCATACGTTTCTCGCAAGATATAGTCGCAAGAGACTGCATATTTTTATTAGCTTTCTCCTTATTGCATTTTTTTTTTCAAGATTTCTCCTTATTTCTTTTTCTGTTAAATTCATCCATCCTTTTTTGATTTTTTAAAGAAATTATTTCAAACTCATGCTGAAACATCCATCTACACCCCTTTATAAAATAATGAATTCAAATTTACCGGCCTTAATTACAAAGCCTCATCTATCATAAAGCGTTTTCACATAACGTCGAGGCCATCATGTTGGTGTTCCAAACCAATCCTTTGCAAGAACTCTTACAAACTTTGCTCCAATAAATTTGCATAATCACCGTACTGACCACGTTAGTGACAACGCTCTGTAATCTAATCGTTCTCTAGAACCCAGATATCTTACAGTCAGTGTTGGAAGTTATGATTAGACCTGAGTACGAATACTTACTTCTGCAGTCGTAGAGAGCATTCAGTTGAAGAATATCTGTTGGACTTAATTTTGCAATTTGCCCGAACTGAAGCAGCGGATCCTTGACAGACAACATTGTTGGTCTTTTATTCTTGCTAAACGCATAGTTTCCATAATGCATGATACTTGAGAAATCGTACGATCCCCCATAGAAGTCCATGTCTTTCTTTCTGTAGCGGTTAAAATTATGTAATTGTTCTGAGTAGAAAGAATAGTCGTAAAGAGTCAGGAGAAGATTATTTCGCTGCTGTTAATGTTATTTGGAGCCCCGTCCTTTTTCTTTGGCTACAGCAAATCTAAGTTTCCCTACCGGCTTCCTGGATTTGATGCTATTATATTACGACCTAAAAGTACCGGTTTTCTTTAAAAGAACTAACATCTGGTCTGAAAGATGGCAATGACAGGTAGCCTAAGAAAAATCGCAATGGAGGAGGCTAGACTCAACTCGGTATTCGATCCGCTAACCTGGGAGTGTCGTAGTGGTGAGAGCACTCGTCTCCCATCAAAGTGGCCAAGGGCTCGAATCCCTAAGACGATCGAAGCCAGTGTGTCGAGTTTGTTATTTCCTCCCGCCCTTTTTCCAAGAGGTTTTTCTCCGACTACTCTGCTTTTGCCCTCTTCGTTTTTTCAGTTTATTTATTTATTTATTTTCAGATCATTTTAAATTCGAATTCTATTGAGGCTACAACAAGCGCAAAGAGCCACCTCGGGAATATGGTTCAGCCCTAAAATCAAGCAAATATTTGTATTTCATTTTCAATTCATATTCATATGGGCTCACGTGGATCGATGTTCTCCCACAATACTTGAAGATAGTCATCTCTGTCTGATCTGGATTGTTCATGCCAGAAGCCAAGTGCATGCAACAATTCGTGCAAAATGATTCCTTTCTCGTTACAACCATCACCAATTGACAATTCCTGCATCCCTTTCTTCAAATATTGACGGCCAACGGGCGAGTTACACCTTAAAAAATGAGAAAGGAAGACGCAGTCTACGTGATTACTAGCCTAATCACTACGCGTAGCTATATGTGATCACTAGCCTGTTCCAGGCTCCGAGATAGTGCTCGTTTTAAATACGTCCTCACTATACTATCTGAGAGCCTGACACAGGCCACGTGATCACACATAAGCATGCAAGAATCGCCTCTTCCTGCTAACTAACGGATTAGTACCCTTATAACCATCATGATTACATCAGCTTTAACTCGGTCCAAAAAAACGCAAAAAGAGAAAAAGCAGAGCCTCGCCAATATCCATTATCACCCGTTAAATTGTGCTTGGTCACTTAGTGACGCATATCAGTCGTACTTTTTGTTATAGTTGAATTCACTAATTAATTTATACAAACTCAGACTGTATACTTTGACATACTACTACTAAAGTTTTTTCCCTTTTTAGCTAAATTTTTATTCTGCTTACTCCTCCAACAATTTATAGCTTAACAAGCCAGGGAAGGGAGGCATAACATTCGTCCAAAAAATTTACATTGCTCTTTTAAAAACGAAGTTGTTGTTGTAGTTGATGATGATGATTTCAATTTATACGTTTAGTTAAAAGTTTTGTTCTGGAATATCATATTTTGTCACCATATGAAATAACAGATGAAGACGAATGTCAAAAAGTACTGAGTCTTTACGTTGACTTGAAACTTTACATGGCTACGCTAGAGACCTGAATCATCGTCAACATAATCTCAGTTTCGAAGAAATCATTATAGTTAACAATATTTCCCTGTAGACCCTCTTCCAAGCCATTATAACTTTTTTAGCAATTTAATTTTTAAAGATACATGTCAACTAAAAAATCATGCACTCGTGAAGACGACAACGAGAAAAACTGGCAAAACCTAAGCAAAAAAGGCTTAAAGCTAGGGTTGATACTTTCACATATATGCAACAAGTTTTACATATTAGCTTTTTAAACTTTTTTAATAGCGCAAAAAAATTTATTTGTTTTTGTTTTTTGATCTCAAACAGGTGTTACTGACCGGCGGCGCAATTTTTCACACAGTTTTACCTCCGTAATTGCCTGAGAGATCTCGTTAGAAAGCACATGCTCGGTAAAGATCATTACCGCTGAAAGTTGCTTTTGTTGCACGGGGCGTTTTCAGCAAATATAAGCATCCATTGTTTTGAGAAAAAATACAAAGACAGTTACATTAACTAATTATCTTTTTTCATCCAACCTATGTTTCTATGTCTAAATAAATCAAGAAACCATGCCTCAGACGTTTTCTCTAGGTGAACATTACGTCCAAGTGTTCTTACCCACTTTTCTTTACAAAACGTATCCAATGTTCGTCGCCGTCTTTCTTCATTCGGAATTTAACGCATGACTTCTTTTGAATTTCGTCCACAGCTTTTAAAATATTATTCCAAGCTCTCGCTGTGTGTAATGATAAACATAAAAGTTTAGTACAAGTCAAACCCTTTTGCTCGATTATTTATAGTATAGTCCTCAAAATAAAGTTCTATCTGAGTCTCTTTACTTTGTTTGTTAGCGCGTATTTTTCAAGGAAAGACTAAAAATTTGAAACTGAGTAACAAATCAGCTACTCGTTTATTGGCCTCAGCTTCCGCGAGTTTCCTGTAGCTCAGTGGTAGACTTATCTGGACTAAAAATCATAAGGTCATAGATTCGACTCCTGCCGTCTTTAAATGTCACCCCCCTTCACAACGATCATTTCTCTGCAAAGACTTTCAAGTTTATTGTTACGTTGATGTCCATTTGAATCAGGGCTCGAGAAGAAATATTTTTGTACAGAGTTTGAATATCCTCGTTTCCAGAATCTCTCTTCTTTTGGAGCGAAGCGGGGCGCGGGAAGAAGAGAAATAGGGAACAAAGTTGGAAATTAAAATTTTATTTCAGGTAGGCTTACATGCTCCCGGACCCAGTTCAACGGGAACTACTTTCCTGACCCAAAGATGGCGGCGAGAACTAATGGCTTTACGCTTGGTGACAACACTATCTACATCTACTTCAGCTGTGTCTGCAGAATTGGTGTTACTTGTGTCGACACCATCCTTGTCACTCGAGGTCAGCTGAATGTCACCTTCGAAAATATTCTTGACTTTCTTTTCTGCGTGGTCCTCTGGGAACAAAAGTAGTGAAGTGATGATCAGTTTGTCTAGCTTGATTAGGATTTTTTTTCTTTTTCTTGCTTTTATTTATTTCGTTTCCGTGGCCGAGTCAGTAAGAGTGCTGGACTTGTCATGACTTGTCATTCGGAGGCCCGAGTTCAAGTCTTGCATGACCCGCCAGCTGGATTTGTTCTCGATAGTTCCAAGATCAAATCCTCTGCCACGCTTGTAAGAAGCCAACTAGTTCGCCTCCTACCAACTGGGAATTATTAGCCATATTATGTTCCATTTAAATTATTTGTTTCATTCTCCCTAAAAGGCCCATTATTAAAAGGCCTCAATGCTTGCACTCAGAGGGTATCTCGGTGCTTAGGTCGAGAAAGCAAGTCTATCTACAAAAACAGAGATGACTTTTTAGTGACGCTGATTAATTATAAAGTCAAGTTAGTTTTTAGTCTCCCTCCCTCCCTTCCTCGCAGCCGTTAAATTAGCAATAAATTAGCAGTTTTAGTGTCGTCACATTGTGAGAAGGAACGTTGCGTGACGTTATTGAAACGGACAACCTCGTTCCCAGGGCTTTTCCCTTAGCCCTGAGGACAAGGTAAAGATTGCTGCGAGGGGACCATTGTGATTAGTCCTGCAGAGCCCAAGTGTAAAAGGCGTTAGCCTGCGATCAAATCTCTCCATTTGGGGGGGGGTCGCGAGATGCCACCTTCACGTACCTCGCGGGTTCGCCCCTCACTCGCGCTTTCTCTCGCGGTGCGCCCTTCTCTCCATTCTCGCCATAAATGGAGAACTTGCAAGCAACAGCATTGGAACATCATTGCAATATCATAGGAACTTTGTTGTTTTTGTCCCTAGAATCTTACCCTCATTTGCTTGTTCAATTTTATCCATAACAGTGTTGTCTTTTAGGCCACCTGGGTTATCTATTAAAAAAACACATTACATTTGATTGCAAAAATATAAAGAAATGCCAAAAACATATTTCAACGCCAGCCGTCAGTAATTCAATAAACTGAAATAACATCTTAAGACAATCCTCCGCATTTGATTTTTCTCTTTCCCAAGACTTTGTACCGACATAGACATTCTTGAGTTTTCAATTCTCGTTTGAGAGGCTAAATTGAGATTTTGACACTTTTCTTAAGATGAAGGACCTCACTAATGGTTACAGGTCAGGAGTTACTGAAGTCGAATATGGAGCAAGACCGGCAGAAACGACTTTTCCTAACCTATGAAAACCCTCTGAGACGGTGCAATGCAACGATAAACCATGCCATGATATGCAGAAACTGTTAGAATATGATTCTAAGCTTTTCATCCAGGTTGCTGCCCTCTCGCTAAATTTATTAGTAGCTCGCTAGTGTAATTACTGAAGGTTACAATCCAAGCGCCCCTCAGTTAATCATCAGTTTTTGAGCAAAAGAAGACTTAACAAGCAGGTGGACACAATAAAATGATTAACCGTTTCGGACAACAAATATTAAAACAAAGTGTTCATTAAGCTGTTTGTCCAGCATATTAAATAGAGAAAGAGTCACATATTTACCGTCTTCATTGACAGCCTCTTTCCACGGAATCGATTCGGTGAATTCAAATTCCACGCTCATTACGAGAACAAGTGTGAATAGAATCATATTTCAAGCCAATAAATTCTGCCCAGTGAAATATAAGATGTATAAGCCTATAAGTTTCATGCAAAAATATATGTGCAGTGAAAGTATATATCACCTCAAAGAGTAAAGATTTACAGGTTAACAGCTAATAAAATGTGGTATGAATAAAATGTCTGGCAAGACGATTTACTTACAGTTTAATCGGGTGATCAAGACGACAAATGCTTCACTTACCGATGTGTATATTGAAAAGTAAACCTTCAACTTCTAAACTACTGTTTCTCTCTGTTTTGTTGTAATACTCCGACTTTTAGGCCATGCTTTTACCGGCTACGCCAAATTAAATATGAATTAGCTTGAATATTGGTCTCACTCAAGCGTTAAGAACGTTTCTCGTTAACTGTTCCTACAACAGGTTCACTGTAGTTTAAAAACGCCTGAAACTATTAACATTCCACCCAGATAGGTGAATCTCATAGTTAATCAATGACCTTATCAAGTGTTCTCAGGAGAAAGAAAAGCCTGATGACTGGTTAGTACTGATGGCACTGCAATTTAAAGCTTTTAAAAAAATGACCGACCAGTCATTTGAGCCTTTTAGCTGTAACGACTGTAACCAGGTATTGCTGCCTCTTTGACACTGTACTGTATATTCCGAAATGAGAATAAATCAAATGGCATTAACTCTAGATGTCACAATATTATGGCGTTCATTTCATTGCATTATCTAGAAAAATCTGCTTGAAATAAAATATTCCACTGTATGTAGCTTATAAGTGGTTCAACAAATTACGGAATTGGAGGCTTGCAACAAAAGTCTTGCGTATTGTTATTCCAGAATATCAAGATGATCGATTGAGAACACCCTTAGACGGTTCTTCCGTGATGCGGCCGCATTGTTACCTAGTTTCCGTAGCTTCATGTCTCTAGTGACCTGATTGCAGCGTTAAGTTGGTGCCCGCTTGACTCCTGGTCTCTCCATTAGGCTTAATAGGAAATTCAATAACTGAAGAAATGAACCGTAAGGGACTACGCCGGCTGGTGACTTTTTTCTAGTTGAAATTCAAAAATAATTTTGTCAATGTAAATATGTTTCGTTCATTCTCAGCAAAAAACACTCTCCTCTTTCTTGCCGCGCCAAGGCTACATCAGCCAACACACCGACTAAATCTTATCAACGAGTCGAAACGAGTCACAGAATTGACTGAAATACAAAAATAGGTAATAAAACTGTATATGGGCAACACCAAAAGAATACCTGGATCCGGGAAGAGGTATTACCACGCATGGGCTGTAAGTGTCATATAAAAATAATATTAAAATATAAAAATAAATTAATTAAAATTTATGCTCAGCTGTAAGGGATAGGGTTTTTGAACAGTTTAGTCCGGTAAAGGGAAAAGACCAGAGGGTACAAAGGCTGTAATTCCTCGTTCGCGCGCGCTTTGTTCGCCTTTTCTCAACTTTTTTTCCACCACTTGGGCGGCCAAACAACAAACCGCCAGCTATGGAGGATAGGATCTTTGATGCATAGTTTAGAACAAAGTTGCAAAATTGCAGTTGAACAGGGTCTGGCCTCTGGTGTAGACTAAGGGTTACCAGGTTCCGGCAGCACACTCCCATCTCAAATTTCAAAAAGTACCCATTCCCGGCACTCCATAATTTGGAAGAAGGAGAAATCTAACACCATAACTTACGACCCTCGTAGCTCTACTTGGTATGCTCTAACCACTGAGCTACTGGAGGCTGTGTTGCAGGGTCGAAATTTTATCATAATTACACCAGCCATGGTGGAATGTATAATGGGGAAATCGGCAGTCCACCATCATAACAAACCAAGATTGTACAAAATGATTCGGAAAAAGGAAAAATCTAACAGCCTCTGTGTTAAGAGTCAGTGAGAACAACTGCTTTTCGTTGTGGATTTCAAGCTTGTATTTGCCAATACAAAGAGGTATTTCTCGAGGCTATAAAAGTCTCGCCCCCTAGCAAAACCATTGTGACAAATACGAGAAATTCGTATCTTTTGTTTGGAACGCTCACTCGGAAATCAGTAAAACAAAAGGTATTTGACAATGTATCAAACGTTGAAAAAAAATTAACAAGACGTCCTAAGAAAGTTCTTTGCCCAGTTTTTTTTTAAAAAAATTGTTTGGCTGCCAGAGCCAGCGCCGGCAGTTAATTTAAACTCCGTCTAACTGAGAGAATAGAATAAATAATGTGATGTAATAGGTCGGTACTTAAACTTGATCCTGTTTTGAATCCCCAATGTGGAGAGCTTGGTACAACCCTCATTCCTGTTGTGCCATGTTAATCTCCGACGAAACGTTCTGCTTTAAAAGAGCCTGAAGACTTATATAAACGTTTCAGCTGTTCTTTGCAGTTAACTTGACTTGCGTCCAGTATTCGGTCGGTTGCTGTGCAACTGGAGTTTCTCAGGCATTGGCTTGTTAACTGCCGACTTTCTGTCCTGTCCAGTGATCAGTGCAATTCGTTTTCTTCGCCATTTACCTGTTGTAATGAATTGAGTCAACTACTTGATATAATCATCAAGGGATGATACTTGTATTGCAGTACACACTAGCCTAGACTACGAGCAGTCTCTCTTTTTTCTTGGACCGTTGAGCAAAACGCCCAAGACACGCAAATGACCACGCGCCCTTGTTTCTCGCGTCTCGCGCGCGCGAGCACCCCCCTTACTAAATCTGAAGAAAAAGAGAGGCTGGTCGAGGTCTAACACTAGCCTAGATACAGCTGATAATTTCACAGAGTCATAACTTTTCGTATAAATCGTCGTTTTTGGCAATAAATGAATTTTATTAAGTCAAGATTTTTGAAGAGGTTGTCTGAACATATAATCTTTAACGATTTTACTTATGAAGCCTGAATCACCTTACTGCGGTGGTTCAGTCAATTTGACAAGTATTATTGAGCTTCAACTCAGAAAAATTTATTTTTCTTTCGCATGAAACAGTTCAGGCATATAGCCATGCACAGTGATGGTGAAAACTACAATAAAAGAAATGTAATAAGAAAATATAAAAAGGAAAACTACAAATTAACTTCAAGGTAAATTAGAAATAAAGGGAAAAACCAACAAAACAGCTTACATTCTGCGAAAACATAATGTGAAAAAAAATGTGGCGCCGAACGTTTTGATGCATATGTTGGTATAGTGACCAGGCGCAAAACAACCTTCGTTTCCCAAACACACCAGACAAAGACAACTGCATATTTTTCATTGGTGTCAAAGTTGGCTGTTAAAACGGTACATATAGTTATAGTTAAGTGTTAGTATACAGTTTTAGTAAAATCCAACTAGTGGTCTGTTATCAATGCTGAGTTCTGATTGGTCGAGCTACTACTAGGCTATGTGTTGTAGCCCACTCAGGTAGCGGAAAGCAGCGCGGGCTTTAACTAGCTAAAATTTTTTCATTCTCGATATTTTTGACCAACTAGTTGGATTTTACTAAAACAATTATTCCTCTCGCCCCCATGGCCTCTGAGTCAATAGTCCATTCGGCCTTCGGCCTCATAGGCTATTGACTCAGAGCCCATTCCGGCTCGAGGAAAAATTGTTAAATAGTCACTTACAACTTTTCCTCAGCGTACAAGGTCGTATCTTTACTAGCGGACCACTGCAGTACTTGCCACCATATTGAGGCTTAGGGTCGTCACACTTGCGTGACTGGTATTGATATCCTTGACCACAATTTCGAGAGCATTTACTCCATGGACCCCACCTACCCCAATGACCATCAATTGGAACTAGATTTGAAATAAATAAGTAAATGAATTTTATGAAAACCCAATATCTACCAAGGAATAAACAAGAAGCAAATTAACTACGGTGATCGACGCCACGTCTTCCGTAACTTTCAAATCAAATTCGCGAAATTTCAATTGTCAGCTACCGTACTCTTTGTGCCTAATTGCTGGTTCAGCAACAATTAGTATTTCTGATTAATTTTGTTTTCTTGAGACTTCCTTGCCATATACAGGGGAAGCTCTTTTCAGGGGACACCTTCGGGACTAACTGTCCCCTGAATAGAGGACATGTCCCTTTAATAGAGGGAACAAATACAAAGATTTTGTGAACATTTTTTCAGGACCAAATGTTGTAACTCCTGAATAGAGGTAATAAATAAAGGTGTCCAAAAGGAGAGGTTCCACGAGTGTAATGGGGAGTAGCCTGTGCCAGGCTCTCAGACAGTATAGTGGGACGTATTAAGACGAGGAAAGCGAAAATAAGACTCGCGAGACTTGGGAAAGGGGGCGGCGGCGGCACCCTGTCTCTTCCCAGCCTCCGGGCGTTTTTCTCAATTCTTTTTATACCCGTTTTTTACTGAACGACTTTTCACCACTATCTTGGAGCCTGGAACAGGCTAAATGGGGAGTTCAAGGAAAGACGTTTTTGAGCGACGAACGTCAACCTGAAGTCATGGACTTTTTGCAATATTCGCCGGTTGTTTGGCTTTCATTTTTGGTCAAGTCCGTCTCTAGAAGGGCAAAGACCCTTAGCATTACGAATTTGGCAGCCTCGAGATATATTAAACGGCAAAATGCCCCACTTGCGGTGGGCTTGTGACACTCAAAATGAGGGCCAAATATTTAAACAAAGTCTAACTCTAGCTGCGGTTTAACGAATATTTGAACCTCCAGATCTCTTCTTTGGTGGGTTCTTTTAAGAAGATAAATGCTTTTCTAGTCTTCTCTATATGCTTCCATAAAAATGCATGTTCATAATAAATGATGTTTAAATAAAATCGTTAGGCAAATTAAAAATGACTTTTTTGTTAAACACTGGTTAAACTACGTTTAAATATTTGGCCCTCTAATTCTTCGCGTGTTGTTCTTTAGTAGGATATATAAAAATAACAATTACATTGAAAATCTAATGACAGAAGCCTTTAAATGCTGTTAAAAGCAATAATAGGTTATTAACAGCAGTCGAAGTCCTCATTTGATTTTAAATATTTTTATTGTGGCCAAATCTCAGTGACCGGTCCAATCATTGCAAAAAAAGGCAGTTTATCAGGAACATATCTTGCCCATCGCTTACTTACCATAACATTCTTTGTTTGGACATTTGGACTTTTGAATTTGAATGCGATCTCTGTCAGCTCCTGGACACTTTTTAATGTTATCTGCAGAACAGAATCTTTCTCTTTCCTTTGTACAATTTGTGTCACAGGGGCTCCAGTTTCCCCAGCTACTCCAGCCTTGTTTTTTGGCTGGGAGAGAAAAAAATATTAAATTTTATGGCCTTCCTAAAGGGACTTTAAGGGAAGAAGCATTCATCCAGGGCATAGGTACCAGCGCGTCCCGGGGGGTTCTCCAGGGAATTCTTGGTGGGGGTGTGCCGCCCGGTTCTCCAAAAATTGACCCTATTTCAGACCAAAAAGTGGTATTTTCCACATCCGTTTTCAGACCTGGCCTTTAAAATCCACACCCATTTTCAGACCTGGTCTCCCAGAAATTTTGTTGTCATTACTTAGATTAGAACGCAAGATAAAATTCGAATTCCTATATTACTCCTTCTTTATTTCTCAGTCATTTGGAATTGAAACTAAAAATAGTACGTTCATACACTCCGACCTGTAGTTCCCTCGAAAACCACATCCGATTCCAGATCAAAATGGGCAAAGTGTATACCTGATTTAAGACCGAAACGGTGCAAAAAAACAAACCATACCCTTTGGGGCGGCACATACCCATATTTGCATATTACTAAATCTGGGGATTCTTAACGGATAGCTTCAGTTTACACGCTAAAATAACGCTATCTTTGTCATGATGGCGCTGATTGACTGGTTAGTAATTGACCAGTCAAATTCACTTTCTAGACAAGGTAATTGCTAACAATTAAGGGAAAGTTATGACTGAAATACTTTCTCTTCTAGACACAAATAATAGCTCATAGGACTTTTTATCAGGAAAGGTTACATTTTTGGGGTGTATTTTCATAAAGACTTTAAACCTCAGCAGATTCTTTTGCGGCATTAACAATTTTAGTAAAGCCGAGAAATACAGTCGAATCACCATGTGCGACCACCAACCCCAAAATTGACCACCACTGCACTTTCGATACAGTCTGAACCTTTCGTAAACGTAACGACCAGCTCTAGTAAGCTTTCTGGTAGAATTCCCCTTGTTTTTGCCTCTTGTAAGACACCACGTCGACTCAAGGTTTGATCTCTATGTTTGTATTGTACTCCACTACTCAGAGTCTGCAAGTGACAATATAAAAACTACACTCGTAACTAAATGTTGCATGTAACGAATTCTTTTCCAAAAAGTAGATGTGTTCTCACATTCCCTTCCCTTCTCGGTAAAGACCCCCTGTGATTCTTTTTTGCGACTAACTCCCGTAAGGACTCAGTCTGCCGGACTCAGTCCTTACGGGAGTTGGTCTTCGCATTTTATGTGGTTACTTACAAGAGGTTTGACTGTATCTAAAACTAATTCAATAAAAATCTCGTCGTCCCCATCTCTTTCATACCTTACACAGTAAGAGTTAGGAAGTATGACTGAGGCGAGGGTACAAGTACTCACAGTCTCTACAGTCGTACAGAGCGTTTAGTTGAAGAGCATCTGTTGGGCTCAGCTTTGCAATTTGTCCAAATTGAAGCAGCGGATTTTTAACAGACAACATTGTTGGTCTTTTATTCTTGCTAAAAGCATAGTTTCCATAATGCATGATGCTTGAAAAATCATACGACCCCCCAAAGAAATCCAAATTCTTCTTTTTGTAGCGGTTAAAATTGTGTATTTGCCCTGTGTAAAGACAATGGTGTTAGAGAGAAGTCAGAGTTCGCCAAAACTGTTTAACGTTTTTTGTTAGCGTGGAGCCAATGGATGTATTTTGTTTCTTTGTGAGTGCTGGAGGCTTCAAAGCTAATAAATGCTTGTTAATGGTTTAGGTAAACTAAAAAGGTAAATTTACCAAACCTACTCCATTATCTCTAATGTTTTCTTTCAGATTTAGAGTCAAAAAACCCAGTTATCATGCACGGACACTGATGGAACCACAGAAAGTTTCCGTATTACTGAACAGGGCTAGGGTGTCTGTATAAACTGTATGAAGCGGGTCTTGTTATCAAGTCACAAAGAAGACTTTTATCGGAAAAATACAAAAGAAATAAACCAGGACATTATTAGCATCGCCATGTCTAACTTACGCAAAGCCTGGCGTTATTCAGCTGACTGAGAGGCATTTTAAACATTGACACGCTTCCGATCTGAAGGTTTCTCGCCTTCACAAAAACGTAAGGCTTATTTCAACACACACTTGACAAATTAGCCTGTTTCAGGTGTTCAGATCGTGGGGACGGCGCAGAGACATGTGAGCAGAAAAAAAGCGGGAGGTGGGGTTGGGGACTTCGCGCCACACTCCACTATCCAAACGCCTGGAAAAGGCTATTGACAAATAAGTGTGTCAGTATTAACGAGGTTAACTTCTATAAAACTCTGGTGTTTGGTAAAGGAAAAAGTGGCCGTTGTTCGTTGTTGTGGCATGGTTAATCGGGTTGAGTAACGTAAGCGTTACTTAGTGGCCGTAAAGCATGGTTGGACTGTACAAGGAAAATCATGACATATAACCATGTTTATTTATTTCAGATCAGTTTATATTTATAAGTTCTATCAGGACTACAAAAGACGAAGAGACAATTCGGGAGGTTGCGCTTAAGGTGTTACGAAAGGCTAAAAAGCAAAAACACAACTTACCTTCATTTTTTGTCATATTGAAGATTAAATGTTAATAAAATGAATTCCCAAATTTGAGGTTCTGATTTGCAGTGGTTTTTAAGAAGTGGTGGGTTAAAGTTTTGTTGTCAAGGCGCCATCTTGGGCCGCCATGTTGGATTCGCAGACACAAAAATCATATTAATATTTGTATTTTATGTTCATAGTAAGCCATTATGCTAACCTGGATTTATGTTCTCCCATAGCACTTCAAGGTAGCTTTGTCTATCTGATCTGGATTGTTCATGCCAGAAGCCGAGTGCATGCATCAATTCATGCAATATAATTCCTTTGCTGTTACAGCCTTTACCAATTGAAAGTTCCTGCATTCCTTTCTTCAAATATTGACGACCAACCGGTGAAAAACACCTTATTAAAAACATAATTAAGAACTGAAAAACATTTCTACGCGCTGCAATCAAGTCGAAAACTTTTGCCAAATTACAACACATGATCAAAAATCATGCAAGTGTAATGTTAAGTGCAACTTAATTTTTCTTTCGTATCACTATGTTAACCAAAGCAAGCTTAATTCCTCTTAACATACTGCGCCCGGCTTAATTAATTATAGCTCTTACCCATTTTTCTTCACAAAACGTATCCAGTTTTCGTCCCCTTTTTTCTTCATTCGAAATCGAACGCATGACTTCTTTTGAATCTCTTGCACAGCTTTTAGAATGTTTCTCCACGCTTTTGCTATTGGTGACAACAGATGAGTCAAACATTTTTTAAATTATTGACAAATATAATGAGGCTGTAAGTTAAAATGTATATTTTTCTGTTTTGGCGCAGTTTTTTTTTTTAAGATCATTTTTTGGCAGAGTAGGAAAAGCAAGAATTATATTATTTATCACAAGGAAAATCAGTTAGTAAAGCAATGAGTTTATAATATCAACCTTCTTCGGAGGTGGGGACGGGGGAAGGAGAGTGCTCCGTGCCTACCCCCACGAGAATTTTTTCTTCAGAGAGCTCTCAGGGGTGTGGATTGGCCGGGGGGGGGGAACATGCTCACAGTTAGAGCATTGTTGTGCAACCAGACCAATTTGTCTGATCCTTCCCACAAACTTATGTATTTCCTGTAACGTTACATGAAATTGTCTAGTGAAGTAAAAGGTGCCAGCCTTAAATGACAGCTTTTGGCTAGGTTGGACATGAAATGCCCACTCTTCATAACGACTACTTCTCGACTAGCATATACAGCTCTACTGTTTTCACCTCTCCAGGACTTGTCAGATTATTATTGCCATAAATCTAAGATTAGTCTTGGATTCTGGATTCCACGTTGTGGATATTTCAAGACCCTGGAGTCCGGATTCCACAAGCAGAAATTTTCCTGACTCTGGAACCACATTAGCCCACACTGTAACTTTCAGGGAGTTATAATAACTCCTCTAGTGGGGCTAATTTAACTCCTTACAGTGGAGTTATTTTTCGTGGAGTTATTTTAACTCCAAAAAGGAGTTTAAAGAACTCTTTTTCAGGAGTAAAAGTGACTCCAGATATTGAGGAGTTAAAATAACCCCAAAAAGGAGTTATCCTGTACCTAAAATTTTTACTCCACTTTCACAGTTAAATTAACTCCAAAAAGAGTAAAGACAACCCCCGTAAGGAGTATAAGTAACCCCATTTCGGAGTAATTTTAACTCCAGACTGGGAGTAAAAAGAACTCTTTTTCAGGAGTAAAAATGACCCCAAATTCGGAGTTAAATTAGGAGTTAAAATAACCCCCTAAAATTTTTACTCCATTTTTGGAGTTATAATAACTCCTTAAAAATTACGGTGCACGTTCGATATATTAAAATTCTAATATGACTCCGGCGCTTTAGGGACAAAATTGCAATTTTAACACTGCTCCATTGTCTTGCAATTCCCAGAAGAGACTTGAGCACACTAAGAAAACCAAACCAAATATAGAAAAATGACCAGAAAGCCTCGGAGTCATTTTAGAATTTTGATATATTGAACGTGGGCTATAGGGGTGATTATTAATTCACTGTCTAATTGAGTACGGTTTTTGAAGAGAGAGAAGTTGTTTTATTTTATCAGCCTTACATGATCCTGGGCCCAGTTCAACGGGAACCACTTTCCTGACCCAAAGATGGCGGCGAGAACTAATGGCTTTACGTTTGGTGAGAACACTGTCGACATCTACTTCAGCTCTGTCTGTAGAATTGGTGTTAATTGTGTCGACGCCTTCCCTGTCGCTCTCGGTTAGCTCAACGTCACCTTCGAATATATTCTTAAAAGTGTTTTCTGTATGGTCCTCTAAAAAAGATGATTAGTTTTGTCTAGCATTATTACGATCTTTGTCTTTTCTTTATTCCCCTTCTTTTTTGTCTCCTACGCGGTATCATAACATAAAATTTATTTACACTCAAATTTTAGAGTAGCTAACAAGCTAACACCTTCGTTCATCTCGGTTAGCAACGCTCCTCGCGTATAAGGAGATAAATGTCTTTGCTGCAGCACGAGAAAATGCCTCAGTGCGTACAATCAGAAGTAACCCGTTCAGTTGCCGACGGTAACAGCGATTAACTGAGAACTGAGTCGAAAGGAATGCTACCCGCCTCCCCATTATTTCCCTCCAATATAATCGTCTGTCACTTGCAGATATGCATTCCAGCTGATTGGCATAAGTTAAAGAAACTCCCTTATGAAGTCAGCATTTCGAAACGTCTAAATTTATCATCCTTCAATTTGTTACGTCCAACACACAGACGCTGCCTACGGGCGTCCTTTTAATTATCTCCTCTATTCAGTTATCATCAAATAAGGTGAATAGTTCTCAAAGCACTCCAGCGCATAGTCTGTGCCAGGCTCTCGGTCAGTGTAGACGAGCGAAAAAAGCGACCGAGCAGTGCAATTGCGAAGGAGCGAAAAACGGCGGGAAGAGATCCGGGAAGAGAGACACTTACCCTTCTCTCCCCAGCTCCCGCGTTTTCGCATAACTTTTCTCTATACGCTTTCCCTATTATCTTGAAGCCTGGAACAGGCTATCCAATGCACAGCACGCTGACAGATCAACATCAAAAAAAGTCATTTTTCACTGATCTCCAGCGCCTTACCCTTATTTGCCTTCTCAATGTTGTCCATAGCAGTGTTCTCTTTAAGGCCGCGTGGATTATCTACATCAAAAAAGACAAATCAAAACAAATGACTGGCAAAGAGAGGGAGAAAGCAAAAATATAATTGTTTCTAGGCAAAGTATACAGTTGAACCTCTCTACAACGGCCACCTTGTGGATAGAAGAAAGTGGCCATTGTAAAGAGGTGGCTGTTGTAGGGAGGTCGGAAATATGAGTGAATGTATGGACTGGCCGTCGTAGATAGGTGGCCGTTGTTGTGAGGTGGCCTTTAGTGGAAGTTCGAAAGTATTATTAATATCTTCAAAATCTTCTTGATATAAGAGTGAATCTTAAATCAAGAAATGATTCAATTTATCTTGTATTCCGGTTATGCTGGTTAAAATTTGACTTAGCGTTTTTTACTCTAAACATAGAATCCTACGTTTAACCCTTAAAGTCAAAACAGAGACCAACATCTATCTAAATTAGTAGCAAACGTTATTAGAAATGCTAAAATGATCAACAAAGGCGGGAAATACTTTAACCTTTTATCAAATCCCCTCAGAGAATTCTTGAAGAAATGTATGGGATCAGTCAAGATCATTTGTATGTGGATCAGTATCGAAGTTTAAAGGGACCTTTTAAGCCCCAAGAACACCTATCAAAAAAGCAGCAGAATTTCATCGTAAATCTCCATTTAGATGAACTTTAGGTGGTTGATAATGATCTGACATTAAATAATGTTCATGAAACCGGGTCCTTATGTCGTAAGAGTTATCGGTGGATGAGTTTCTAAGTACAAGTGGGGATGGTCAGTTATAGATTAGTCCAGACTCCAACAGGTTCGAAAACTTAGATAAAAAATTCACTGTCGTACGTGACCAGTTAAAATGGCTGGAATAGAGAAAATGATTCACTCCCTTTTTAGGAAAGCATTAAAGAACTTAAAAAATAATTATTCTATTTCCTTTATGATCGCCTTCATCATCACACACAAAAGCACAAAATCTCGCATTTTGGTTGCTTATTTGTTTGTTTGTTGAAAGTTAACTGCTCCCAACCTCGCACACAGTTACTTCTCGCTCGTGAGGTTTTGTTATTTTGACTTGTAAGGTGTTTGCTGGCAAAGAAATAACGTTGACTGAATAATTATTGTCGCTGAAAAGCTCTTTGAAGTGTCCTTAAAGTTTTAATGAAGATAAAGTTGAATAGAAAGAAGGAAATAGAGCAAGAGACCGGAAACTGATAATTTTCCTTAACCTATGTAAACCCTCTGATGATTTTAAATGAGACACAACGAGAAACTATGAGATGGAGAACCGTAAGTATAAAATCAAAACAATTTTCATTCAGATACCGCGCTATCGCCTCACCGTCAATAAGTTCCGCCCCAGAAATGAGGCCTTGGTTTCCCGCCACTAAAATCAACAAATTTCAGCTCAAATTTGTTTTAAAAAATATAGAATGTACACACCAAAACTGAACAACTAACCGTTTTCAACGACAAGTAAACAGAAAGTATTCAATTAACTGTTTGCACTAAATAAATAAGGCAATGAAGCAACAAGTATTTACCGTCTTCATTGACAGCCTCTTTCCACGCAATCGAGTTGGTGAATTCTGCGCTGATCACCAGAACAAGCATGTAAAGAATCGTATTGCACGATTGGCAATAAACCTGATTCATTCTGTCTAAAGTAACATTAAATGCATAAGACTATCAGTTTTATGCTAAAAAAAACGCTCATGCAAACAAGTATCAGTCAACACGTTAAGCCTAATAATAAGTGGACGCGACACATGAAATCAAACGGTCTGGCAAACGATTTACTTACAGTTTCACTGGGTAAATAGCGACAATGCTCCACTCACCAATGTGTTGATCAAAAGTAAAACCAGAAACTTCTAAGCTACAGAACGATGACCTTAGCAGTGTAGCAGTAACACTCTGAATTTCGTGCCATGTTTTAACCATCTTGCTAAGCCATATTAAATATGAATTAACTTCAATGTCGGTTTTCACTCAAGCGTTAATAGAGGTCCTTGTTAACTGTTACTAAAACAGGTTAATTACTCCTCATGCTATTAACATTCCCCCCAGCCGAGAGCACATACCCCGCCAGAATAAACATGCTGTTTCATTACATTAGGCAGCGACTGTCGATCAGGTGTTCTTTCCGGGGAGCCTAAACAGAACTTCTGATCGCAGGTTACCCGGACACCAAATGTTGCCATTTTGACTTTTAGAAATCACCGATCCAATCAGTTTTGATGAGATCGTAATGACAACTGACACTTAGATCGTTCACCAGTGATATGACTGACCTTCCTAGTATTCTATAGAAAATCATAAAACGGCAAACTGGTCCCGGGAAACTGATCCTTACAGCAAGGCGACGAAGAAGCAAACAAAAGAATAATAACAAAAAATATGTATTTAAACCAATTTGCCCAATATTTCGGGTTTCAGTGAAAACAAACATTCGTAAGGGGCTAAAAGAAACCTAAACTAAAAGTTCGTTACAAATAAGAGTTTGAAAATATGAAAATAAAAACAATAGATTATTATTGGTGGAGGAGATAAGGCAGTATCCTATATCAACGAGCTTCGTCACGTCTATTTATTCCTAGAGGAGATGATGTGTTCTCTTTGTGTATTAAATGAAACTCCCTAGCCTTTATCACGGTTGCTACGTATGAGTTCAAGTGGGATAAGAAAAACGTCGAAATATCGGGCGAATTTGTTTAAACATCTATTTTTTTGTTTTATTCTTTGGTTTACTTCTTCATGGCCTTTCCGTTTTACTGATGATTTTTTACAAGTATTATTGTACTGATCTAGGTCTACAACTAAGAGATCCGGCACCACTCAACGGTTTGTCGCTGTGGACTTGTTGATATTTTATATTCTATTATTCTATGCCTGCTCTGGTGACCTGTTTGCAAGGTTTTAAGCCCTAGCAGGTTGTTGGTTCCCTTTGACAAAAACACCCCAGGTGCCAGAAACTTTTCATGCGCGCGCAAGATCTGTCTGCGGCAGACACCGAAACATGAAGCCAGACGCGAAGAAAAAAAACTCTGGTATCCAGGGTGACAAAGACATATATCAACTACTCAAGCTGAAGTGAAAGACAGATTAGAACCTTCATGGGCACTACATCCCTCTTCAAATGAATCTTTCAGCCTTGTCTTTGATTTTCCTTTCGTTTGAGTCAGTGCGCGTGTGAAATTGTAGGTAAATGCCCATGTGACAGAGGAGAGGAGGGAAATGTGGACACAACTGGTTGGCCAAAGAGGTCCCGATCCTTTTAAAAGCTGACCCTGATAGCCCACGTTCGATATATTAAAATTAATATTAAAATTGGCTTTAGGATCAAAATTGCAAATTTTTCACGACTCCATTATCTCGCAATTGACTGGCGCACAAAGAAAACCAAACCAAATATAGAAAAATGATCAGACGACCTCGGAGTCATGTTAGAATTTTAATATATTAGGACAAAAACATAATCATGTGCAATGGTTATCGAGCCTGTCAGGCTTCCTTGTTGTATATGTTTGTTAGCTGTTTTGGACTTGACCGTAAACAATTTTCAATAGCTTTCCTATCATTTTTGAATTTACTGACCAATAGAAACATTACCTTAATTTATTTAGTCACAATTTGTGAACAAAAACGAAAGTATTGTGCATGTTCATGGAGCCCCAACAGAGATGCCATAAACCATACCTAATGGCACTTCATATAGGCCAAATGAGGCGCCTCGTTCCACCACCCCTCCACCCACCAAGAAGAACAGCAAATATTTCTAACTACAGTAGAAAACCGTGAGGGGCGCAAAAGGAGAGCAAGTAATGAACCTCATAGATACGACATGGGAGATCGATCAAGAAACAATATACGCACTCAAAGAACATTTGGTTAATAAGAGAAATATTCAAAGAAAAAAAATTGTTATATATGGTCACTCATGAGACACATACGGCAGTTAAAAAACGAGTTTAGTCGAGGCAGCCATATTAAAGAGAGCTGTTCGCTAACGAGAGAAATTCGACTGTCTCGGGATAAACTAGTCTCAGGTTACATACATCACGGCCGTTGAATCGTATGAAAAAAAAAACAGTTTTTCGCCTTCATATCTTAAAATTTTATTCTTTACACTGAGTGTTATATTTTCAAAGAGCAACTTTACTCTAATCTGAAGAGTAGAGGATGCAATATTTTCAAAATTAACTAACTGTAATTCTTCTTTAGGTTTCATTCGCAATTCATAATACTGAATTCTATTACTTACTGTTACGTCGTATTGGCACTATATTTGATAGATCAGTCACTTATAAACTGAAAAAAGCACCAAACATTACCTTTACTCAAAGAGTTTGGTAATTTTTGCCAAGCCTTAACCAAAGGTTTGAATAACAGGATGATGCAATGCACAAGGCGCAAAAAATAGTGATTACAAAAACCCTACAATAATTTCTGTTCACCAACTATCAGCTTGCAAACCGTTTCAAAACAAAGATCTTCTGGTATCAAAAATCGGATGAGGGTGGGCGGTTCGCCGTAACTCAAATATAAAAGGCATTATCGAATTCTACAAAAATAAACGCGAATTCGTTATATCCATTCTCACCATTGGAGATAACCTGCAGGCTGTGAGCGAAAGAATACACTGGGAACTGACATTCTCCACCCACCGAAACTCTTAAAGTTTAGAATTTGAAACAAGTTTTTGTTCAAGGCAAAAAGAAGGACGCTTAGGAAGTAAATTTCTTCAGCGTTCCTACTAAACACCTAGAACTTAACGGCACAAAATACTGTTAATTCGTTCCTAAAATTGCAAGTATCGAGAGAAATTTTCCGTATAACAAAACGACTGTTGACATCTCTAAAAACACAGGAAATTCTCTTTACATCTTACGTAATAATAGGTTGAAAACTTCTACCAATCAGCTATGCTACTGAGTAAAATCACTACTTCAATAAACTTCTTATGACTCCTTGCTTATATCTTTCGTTCAAATATAATATTTACACTTAAATGTAACCCAACAATCGAGCGTGTTAGTTAAAGTCAATTAAAATATGACATTAAAATTATTCTTTCTATAAAGTAGTTGTCTTGAAATCTGATATACCTCGTAGTAGTAATTTCGAATAAATATCTGCGATATTTCTGGAGTTTCCTTGAAGTTTGATGTAATAATTTATTTATTATTAACTGCTAATTTCTTAACTGGTGGTTAAGAATTGTTTATCTCTTTCGCTGTCTTCCTTTGCCTTTACTTTTTTTGGCCCCAGTCTTTTTTGTTCTTCTCTCGGGTGGTTTTGCATGCGCTGTAGGGGGCTCCCACTGACCAGCAAAAAATATCGCTGGCTCAGACATTGAGTTGGTATTCAATCCCACTAACGCATCACCTTGTTGTATGATTGACACAGTACGTCTGTCCCCACGAGGGGTGGCAGGGGCAGAGCGCGACACGGGATTTCTTCTGACAGTATAATGCTCTATGTTCTCTACCGAGTGCGAGCGAGACCGGGATGTATGTTCATCAGGCGAAAAATGTTCAGAGCAAATGTTTTCTTGGATATTCTGAACCGTTTTATTAGTATTTTCCATTTCGATAGCCTCTTTAGCCTCCTCTACTGATGTGGAAAGTTGTTTATCATCGCCTTTAGGAGGAGGTGATTGTTCTAGAACATTCGCAAGCGCCTCCGCTTGAGAAGTCGAGCGTTTGCCTGGAGCATTAACTGGAGACAAACACTGCTCTGGCGTTGCTATGGCTCCAACAAGCGAAGCCTGGGTAGACTCCTGTGACGTATTACCAGACGATTGCGCATGCTCAGCAGACTGCACTTGTAGGCCAACGGGCTCGTCAGCGGACTCGTTTGTTTGAGAGTCTGTTGGTGACTCAAGTTGTCCCGGACCCAGATTAACATAAGCTGGCGGGGTGATAGAATAGTAATGAGACGGCGGTGAAGCCATGGCTGGTAGCTCTAACAGCTGTGCTATGCAGTGTAGTTTATGTTGCCTCAGCATTGTCCGTCTTCTTTGCAGGCGCTGTTTAGCAGACATGCAGCGAATGTAGTCATCAAAGATGAATTTGGCGAAAAGAATGGGACGCGAGCGGACTTTGGTCAGGCTGCGACCCGAGCTGGGTTGATGAATGGTGATAAATAAAGAGCGACTGTCTTCTTTATCAGGTGCTGTCTCCACATCCTGATATAAACAACAAACACAATCTACAATTACCACTGCATCCGAAGAGACTGAATTGTAAAAGTCCATGTACTAATTACTTATTAGGTAAGTTGAGACGGATGGGCGTAGCTGAATGTGTAGCTCCAGAAAATATCCATACCCCCCGGAGGGCACTTTTGCTTTAGACCCCCCTATCCCCCTGGAATTTCCATTCCTGAGGGTGCTTGTCATACCCTCCCCCCCCCTTCCCTGGAATTTCCGTAAATTTTACATTGGTTGGGTACCCTCTGGAAAGGATAGTGTCAAAAATGTTGTTGCACTATATCATTATGCAAAAGATAATTTTTCTGCGATAAAAAGAGAAAAATTCTTTTCATTCATGTTAATTAGGGTCTAATAAACTCAAGAACGTTCTTAGCTACACTACTGACTACCCGATAAAAGTCATGTGCAAAAGAACCAGTTACATTCAAACTAAACGCCACGTGAACTTTCATTACTTCATTTAAGTTAGAACATGTTACAAGAAGGCTCAGAACCAGACCAAATTGCGGTGAATCAAATGTGTAATGCAGCAACAGCTAGATAACCCAAAGTTTATTCATGAGCCGATGACTATTGTATTAAGGAAAACTATCGCCCAAGCCGTGAAAAAAGTATTTAGCCGACCGTAGATGAAAGATGATCAATGCAAACAATAATACTTGTTTTGAAAACACCGGTAACGGTAAAATAACTGATAGCTAGTTACACAGAGAAGCTGTTATTTATTAATGACTCACCAATCTTACTTAGACCCCCTGGCAAAAACCTCTGTACGCAACTCCCCAGCCCCTTGGAAATTGCCTATTTTTGGATTCCCCCCTCGAAATTTCCGTTGCCCGCCGTGGGGGGGTAGGGATATTTTCTGGAACTACACACTAAAAACAACAGCAACAACAACAACAACACACACACACACAAAAAAATGCAAAAACAACAAAGTTAAACAGTAGGTAAAGAAAAGGACGATCCAAAAAAATTCATTGATAAAAATCCTGTGAAGACTGAACTGACGTCAAAACAGTGTTCCGAGATATTGGTCTCACTAAACAACGAAATGGCAGCCATGTTAACGGGCCGATTACCCGCTTGTTCACCGAGTCAACTAAGACCAGAAATTTCATCTCAGCTTCGAATTCTTGCCAAAAATTTAGCAAAATAGGTTTTGACTGAACTCTTTTGTAACATAATTCTCTTCAAATTTAAAATTAGTTTCATGTGTTCCTGAGAAATGTTACTCTTAAGTATAGTCAAAAACTTATTGAAACCCCTGGTCACTAAGCACGTGAGTGAAAACGATGTATTTGTTCCTACTAACCTGGAGTCTTGCAACAAATTTAACCACACCCCAGCCCAACTTGGTTGTGTCAGGTTCAACCAGGATAAACTGAGCCTCATCTATGACCAGAAAACGACGCTGTTGCCTGGAATACAGAAAGAACGCTTATACCAATTAAGTTACAGGGAATGGTGAATTTATTCTATGCCAATAGAAATCCATTGTAGTGGCATGGACGTGCTAAATGTTTTTTTGCTAGTATGTGAAAATTGGTAAAAGTATGTCTTGGAGACAGGTAGCATTTTAAGAGTGAACCCAGCCTGCGAACAAACTCTCCAGCCAGCCACGCGAGGGAGGGGCTAGGCCGCGAGGAGCGAGGCTCTCATGTCTCTTCTCCTGTGCCACTCGCGCGTGACTTCTCACGATATCCCCCATATGGAGGGCTTGCGCTCATTTAACGTTTTATGTAAGGGAATAACATGGGTAAAAAAAAACTACACTTACTTTTCTTCCGTCTTCAACGTGCACGCAATCAAGTCACTGTTATCTGTAAACCGAAAAATACACAATTGTAATATAGGTAGAGATAAGGGCTTATTCATCCTCAAAGACCTAGAGGAATATGATCTGGGCAAAACTGTTGCAGGCAAATTTAAAAAGAACTTTCAGAAAACGAGCCCAGTGGACACTAAGGCTTTCCAAACTTGCAGACACCTTGAAACCGAACACTTAGGTCCAGAAATGATCATAACTCGGATCTTGGTTACTTCATATTAGACGCGATTCTTTTGTAACTCCCATATGACCATATGACCATATTCACAGAATTACTTGTCCATGGGGAACACTTCGTGACATCTATCATAAATAGCTTCAATCTCATCAGAATGCATTTCTACAAATAACTCTCAGAGGGTAAAGTTTAGAGGACGTTCACATTTTGTGTACACGTACAGTTTGGTCAATACCAGCCAAACCAATAAATTAAAAAATAAAAAGTAAACAAAAACAAAGGCACCTTCCACTTACTCAGGTCTAGAACATCTTCCAAGTGGACAGAGTTTTCGACTTTTGACAAAGGAAGATGTTCCTCATTCTTTCCCAGCAAGGCAAGGCAAAGATCTCTCATCAACAGGAAAACACGAATCGCCTTCAAAAGAAGTAATTTAGAATAATTAATAACCTCACTGCTATGCTTTTTTTCTGGCATGAGAAAGACTTGCTACACAATAACACAAAGAAAGTCCTTAGCAGGGTTTAACGCACTCGTTGCAAGTTTTTGTATCCAAAAAGTAAACGAGTGAGCGCAGCGAACGGGTGAGATTTCTGACACATTGTGAGCGCGCACTTCTTAACAATTATTCTACATAACCTAAATGGAAATAGGGCCCAGAAATGCTATAATTTCCAAACTGTGGCCACTCAGAAAGTTGGGCCGGACGTTTACAGACCTAAGTTGATTTATAACGACCGAGCAAGTTACTGCCGCAGTTTGCATGCAGTGTTCTGACAACTGTTGATTGTTCAAGTTGGTCAGAATTCTTGCGAAACTCAAGTAAAACAAGGTGACCTAAGCGAAAAAGGTTGTTTTCCTATTTCACAACTTGTGCAAAATAACAAAATAAAGTACGCGTTATGTGCGTTTGACGTACTCTTCGTGTGTGCTCTACTTCGCCACACGGCAGGCGCTTATAAAACTCTATTCCGGTCAGCGGTGTTCCAGTTATGGGAAGTAGCAGTGTGGCGTCCATCATCAAATGCTGCAGATTGGGCGGCTTCAACTACAAGAAAGGATCAAAAACTAAGTTCTCTTTACAGTTACAATGCAACATAACACAATAAGTTTTGAGAAGAGAGAATCAGACATAGCAGTCAAATTGTGCATTGAACTTGATTGCACCTTGGTTTGCCGATACTCATCTTCAAACATGTCTAAGAAAATCTCATCTTCCTGTGGAGGAAACAAGACAAGAGGAAAGAGTGAGGAAATAGAAATACTGCCTATAATACTACATTAACAGTAATATAATACACATTTGCATTTATCAGGAGTACTGGGAAGTATAACAGGATCAGGGATAATAAATTAGAACATTCTGTGTTGTTTCCTACATGTTAGTAACACAAAATACTTTTCCAGCAAAGGACGAATAAATCTCTTCTAATCCTATCATCCGACCTACCACAACCTATCCCTTTTATGAATTTATTTTTTGAGTTTAGAGCTGAGAACGTTTAAGTTTATCCAAGAAAACAAACCTAAACGTCTATGACGTCCTCTACAAGTAAACGATGTGCAACGTCTTGTTAATGTTCTTCACCGTTAATTAAGTTCGTTATTAGACGGCAGCCGGCCGAAAGCTGGCAGCCGCGAGACTAGGGTAATGCTGTGCCGTATTGCACGATGGGACTGTTTTGAGGACGCTATCGCTTCGAGTGCGGGAGACTGGGTCCAAATTTGTCCCCAAAACAGTCCAACAGTGCAACAGTCCGACCTAACACCGACCCAGTCTAACACCTACCTTTCACCTAAAATGACCAACGGGTTTCTCAACTTAATCAACACCGTTGGCCATGCATTACTTTAGTATGACTGCAGTTTTGTTTTAAACGTGACAATTCAACGATGACAATATTTATGAACATAAGCAGAACAAATAACTTGTTTTTACCTTATAGTAATGTCTTAACTGCAACGTGCTGGCCTCGCGAACGTTCTGAAAAACAGACGTGAAAAAGTGATCCTTGAAGTGCCACTTGCAAACAATTCACAAACGTGCACACCCACGATCTCTTTTAATCCCCAAGAGTGATCAGCATCAAATTTCTCCTTGTAATAGCAATGCTTTGTAAAACAGAGTGGTCATGAGAATTACGGACATTATCACACAAGATGAATTTGTTTGATATTTTAACAACTTCTCCCCTCTTCTTCTGTAGGAAATGAATAGGGGCAACAAATGAGAATTCAAACTTTGATCTTGGGGTTTAAAGGGTTAAATGAGTTTTTTGGGGTCCTTAAGGGTTTATTTCCAGTGTCGCGTAATTTTTACGTGCGTACGTGCGCAAAAGTAAAAGTTTGCAAATAAAATAGAGGCAATGCATGAAAGGTCGCTCGTAACTGTAAAAGTTGAACGTCGCTCAACCTCTCGTTTAAGCTCAACATTTTTGTCTTGCCTCTATTTTACTTACGTGGTTAAAATTTACGTGCGTTACCGTGCGTAGCCAAAAACGCGACAGTGGAAATCAACCTTATGCGCTTTGTGGATAAGGCCGAAGTTACATTAACCTTACCTGTGCATCGCTAAAAAAACCTAGTAAAGTTAAAAGTTCTTGTGTAGCAGTATACTAAAAAGACCCAATTGTAACACGCCACTTTACCAGCAAATATTATCTTTCAGTTTTTTCAGCACAGTGTCCCACGCAGCCGTCCTTTGTCTCGTCACGCAACTGTCTTCTTGAACGAGGGCCGTTGCGTGACGACACAAAGAAGACTTTTTGTGCAAAAATTTTTATTCGATGGGCCCTTCCGTCAGGAATACCGTATTTACGCGGCGCTTATTAAATTTTTGCCTCAAATGGCGCTTATTCGGGGGTGTTTATTTGAAAGTTGGACCCGACGAAGAATTGTCTTATCTGCGGTATTATTTTTCCGTATTAAACTAGCAGGATTTACATCGTTTGATTTGGATTGTATCGAGGCCAGGAAGCCGGGGTCGTGCCGAATTGGGCGGCGCTTATTCGACTAAATACGATACACACGTGAGAGGCGTAAGATCAGTCAGCTGTTTTCATACCTCAATCATAGCCAAGTGCCTGTCGCCTAGGTAACTACACCTAGTGTTGTCCACTGTATACATAACAAGCTCTTTGAGGAGAAGAATGATCATTTCCAATGTAACCACGCGAACTTGACTCCCTAAAAGAAAAAAAATCAAACAAAATACCCCCAAAATATGGGTATTTTCCACAAAGCTACAGTGTTTGGTTTTTAGAGTCAACGCAAAGTAAGTGCAGGTGACTACATACAGTTACGATTGAACACAATACAAAAAAATTAAAGCTTTAAGCACTTGAACTTTGTTCTTCTCATTATTCTTCATTATTGTAAACAAAATTTACGGTTACATTTAGCTTTTTTTCTCGCATGGTAAGTCCTTTTACCTCCGAAAAACAAAATTGTGCATAAGTACGCTATATCCTGTGATACGTTGGCAGATACCGAGATGTTTCTTCCAAAAGCGTACTTCCCTCAGCGGCTAAGTTCACACTAGAGAACCGCATCATTTTGGTATCGGATTCGTTTTGCCGTTTACTCGCAAATACATTCCGTTAAATCCAAAATACCGGTAATAACTTTCCAGTTTGGTTATATTTCCGGGGATCTTCAATCCGGAATCTTAAGTGAATACACTGTACCCGAATGAATGTTCTCGGATTAGCTGACGAATCCGGAAACATTATGAATCCGAAAAGATCTCCTCTTGTGTAAACCTGGGCTTCATGATTTATGGACAGTTCTCTACCAAGAGCCATAATAGGACCTATTATGATCTCTTGTCTCTACTCAACATCTTTCATCAACTTTACAATTTCTCCCTTTATCTTCGTCAGCACAAAATAAAATCAGTTCTGTCTGATTGCGACAAAAAAAAATAAATCAATAATAGCAAGTTTACGCAACAGGGCGGCAGACAGAAGAGGACGGCAAAACGCTCGTGTGCGACAAAAGTGACAGGCCTCGACAGGCCTATTACTTATGTGTTTTGTGGTGATCTTCACTTAAGTTAATGTTTTTCTGGTCTTTTACAAAAAGACCTGTTTAAAGGAGGGTGAAGTTCGGCGGAAAAGCTTTCCAAACAAAATTATTGTCACGATTGTCACACAAGGTTTGCCGTCTTCTTTCCTCTCCCGTCCTGTTGCGTAAGCTCAATAATGTTAGTACCAGATAGCATCGTACTCACCATTCCGATATCCAAGTTCCAGGACTCTGATCAGCTTTTCCACAAGTTTCTCACCGTACGGAATCTTTGTCTAACAAATTATGAGTTAGATACGATTAATACTGGGTGTTCGCGATAGTTTTACACACTAAAAACTCAAATCTTAATTCGTTTTTATGGCTTGGACTCAAACAGACTCGGAGTATGTCTATGTCTTCTTTGGTCATCTACTGATGACAACTTCTCAAAAAACTTAAACATTGATGACCGAACGTTTTCACTTTTATGTAGTTCGAAGGGTGATCCAGTCTTTTGTCGCCTGTTCCAGGCTCCGTTTTATTTTGGTGTCGCAAACACCAAAATAAGACGGGAGGCCGAAACTGGGGAGAGGACTTTTGCCAAATCACGCGCTCTTGTTTTCGCGTGTCTTTAAGTAACGCGTTATCCGTCAGTACTATCCGAGACCCTGGAACAGGCTAGTCTTTTGCGCGCGGTTGTTCAAAGGGGACAAAGCCTTCTGGATAAAATTAATTAATACCACACAGATAAGTGTTAACATGATAACCGAGAATGCAGGCACAGTGGACACAGTAATTTTGTGCGATGTTCCTCTCGCGGTACACTTATCGTTGTGGTTTACCTACAGAGGTAAAGTGGTCACACTCAAGCCTGTTTCCCGCGTTTCGACGACGCGTGCAGTGCTTTTTTTACGTGGGAAATTTCATTACACTCTACTGATTGGCCGAGTTATTGTAGGAATCAAAGAATCCAGCGTAAACATCTTGGTAACCTCGATAGACTCCTTAATGCCCTTTTAACGTTTCCATGGAAACGTCCCACGGTAAATATCTCTTGCAAAAAGGCGATCAGGGCAGAAGAGGCCAAATTTCCGGAGAAAACTATCATCGTACCCGCATCTATAACATTGGAAAACTAGTTTACACAAGCGAAAGAACTATCCACCTTAACAACAAGTACAAGATGACAGTATACACTTGGAAACTTACAGTTATGCAACACTAACGCTTACCTGCGCCGACGAGATTCCTGATGTTTCAAGCAATTTTTTGTCCACACCTAGAATTATAAAACAAACAGCTATTAACTTAACAAGAACCTGAACGAGAGTACAAGCAGATAAGCACCAAACGATATTTAGTATCTATGTTTTTGATCAGAAAAGCACACCTGGAGTTGCCATGCACCAGTCCGTACTACCTACCTTTGTTGCCAATTGCTGCACACAGCAGGCAAATAGCAAACAGTGCCTCTTCATCATTGTCGCTACAATCAAGACTTTCATGGATCGCTTCAAGAAACATACTAAACATGAAAAAACAAAATCAACATGGTCATGCGTGTGAATGTGAAAGTATTTCTGTGGGCAACCTGTAAGTATTTACGTTTCGTTGCAATAATTAACTTTTCTTTCTCCCTCTTAATCCTGAGGAATGTCAAGTACAGTATCGGAATAGAAGATGCCAAAAAAAAAAATAATAACAAAAAAATACAGCGTAAAAAGATGATGAGAATAAGTATCAACAGAACTGAACACAATGGGTTGCTATAAAATCAAGCTTTAGTAATTTGTTGATCACGTGATTGGTGTCAGGACTGTCCACAACGTTCAGATATGACTGTACAGTGTGAGTTATTGACCAAGGGTGATTTCAAGGCGGCTGGATATTGGCCAAGTTCTTTCTTGATTTTTTTCTTGACTGAGACAAAGTCGAGGCCAATAAAAAACGCACCATACATTAAAAGAGCGAGGAAACAAGGCGAGAGATCTTTTTAAAGAGGGAAAGATTAGACGTTGTATCTTGCCCACTGGGGTGGCCAATCAAAACACAAGATTCACTTAATCAAGCCCATTGATGAACCCAGCCATGATATAATCAAACATATCATCCTGCTGTATCAACAGACATAAGTACCAATAACTGCTCCCAAAATTTTGTTCTAACACTTTTCCTAGTTTGGTAAAACAGCTGGAAAAAAATGCTCCACAGATATTAAATAAATTTAAAGAAATACCTGTCGGGCTGAAATTCTTTGGGTCGTTTAATTACACTCTGAAATGAAATTCATTGCAATGAGATATTGTTCTTTTAAAAAGATCAAATGTAGCATTAACAATGTTGACTAAACCGTATTGTAGCCAATTATGTTACATGAACAGCCGTTTCCCATGCAACTCTCCATCTAAGAAATTTATTGCTATCTACAATACCTTAATGTTATCAGTTTCACTGTTTTCCTCTTCTACCACTGCCTCTTGTGCTAAAAAAAGGACAAGAGAGGAATATTGTAAGAATACAATAACAGCTTGTAATGAGCTTAAGTAAAGATGTATATTGATATGCACAATACAATGTGCGCAGAAATTACATGTAATGCATTATTATGGTATGTTGCAAGATAATGGATTTTTAGTTTATTGGTGTTAACACTTTCAGCCCCAATATCAACAACCAAATTCTCCAGACTGCTCTCCATATATTTCCCTAAAAATTAGTTGAAAGAATTTGTTAAAAGATCAAAGCATTCTCCTTATAGTGAGCAATTCATGAATTCTCACAACCTTTTCTTGTGGATATTGTTGGGAGAAAATTAATGTTGGTCACTAATGGGGCTTACAGGGTTAAAAAGCTAATAATATGCATTGGTAAGCGGCTCAGTATGATCATGTACCCTCAAATCCACAAGCCACTCTACTGTCACCAGAGCTTTTCTTTCACTTGGTGTATTCAAGAAAAACTATGCATGAATGGAGTAAGAGTTCTGTTGAGACTGTACTGCATGTTGCTAGCCAGGATACAATTTCGATCCTAGGCCTCATAGCTCAGTTATGACCATTGGTTTATCAATAAATGAATGGATGCTCCCACTTAAAAAACCAGTTTAATGAGAGCAAACAACATTAACTAGAGCAGAAATTCAGGCTGCGGCAACTTCAGAGGCCTTACACGATTCAGGCAGAACCTTCTTTTCTCCTTCTTGATCAAAGAGAAGACAAAAGGAGGAGGCTCTGTTCCCAGCCAGGGTACTCTACACCTATAATACATACCATGTACTGGTCTTCTCTCTGCTGTAGTCTCCTCCTTGGTTGTCTCACCTGTGGTGGCAGTGGGTGTGGACACACTAGAGGATGAATCTGTATCAGACTCGCCACTATCACTCTGACCTAAGGGTGTCTGTATCAAAGGAACCTGAACAGGACTGAGGTCAGAGGCTGAAAAACAAGGAGACAGCGTGACTAAGCAGTTAGAGCATTGGAAGTAATCCAGAGTCAACAAATTGAATCCCTGCCCTAACCGTGGGGGTAAAAAAAACTTTGACGTCAAGCACATACTTAAGGGAAGCAGCTCTAAAATTTTGCCTGCCTGATGAGTAGCTTGAACCCTTACCTCTTGCCTGTTGGGATTCTTAATCTTGTTACGTTTACTTCCAAAATGTTTGTTTCTGTCCTGATAAGTGGGCCACAATAAAAACTATTTGGTTACCAGTACCTGAGTTACCTAACACACTGCAATCAGAGAAGAGGAACCTTAAAATATCATGACTGTATAATATTAAACTGCATTTTTATTTTATTGAAAAGTAACAAGACCACAAGAAAGTAGAGGGCTGCAAGTTAGTATTAAGGAATTAATTTATGTCAAGTGTAGTACCTTCTTTTCTAGTGGCACTTCTCTTTTCAGTGATTGCTCCATCTCTGTTACCTGATTTAAGATGGAAATCGCAGAAAACTGATCAGGTGGGAAAAGCACAAATCCTAGCAAATTTTAGTGACAACACTCTCATCTCTTTCTGATTATAATTATTCTAACTATATTACTGTCAACTGGTGTAACAGAATGAATAAACTAAGATCAAAGATTCAACTTCAGCAAAAAAAGCATAGAAGACAAATTTCATTCCAAGCATACAGCTGTACAACAAACCCTCAAGATGCAAGTTTTAACCTTGTTGGAATGCATCCGCATGAGCTTGCAATGAAAAGATTTTTGAATTAGAATGCTAATAAACTATTCTTATACCCATAAATCCATTAGGTCTCATCTTTTATGTTTTTTGATTAACATTTGATTAATATTTTATTAAAATATTCTTTGCTTTACACTGAGTGAATGTGTGACTGGCCTACCAAGGATACTAAAAATGCTACATGTATGTCAACCTGAGAAATGCAAGATAATTTTCATACACAGAAATACTTTTGACTTGCTGAGTCATATGTTACTTTATAGACAGCTTAAAACAATGCTTCATATTTCAGAGTTCACAGTGTAAATAAACTAAAGTTGTACCTCTAACATAAAACTTTGAGTTTGCTACATGCATTGACCTCCCTCTTGTCAGAATTCCTAGAGATGAAGCCTTCCCCAGGAAAGTATATCCTTCTGCATTCACTCCACGGGCAAGAAGGGACTCCTCTAAAGTTTCTTCAGGTCTTTGAAATGTCCTCACACTTGCTGTTGAATTGCTTAAAGAACAAGCCTGTAAAGAGCAAGCCAGGTTTAACTCTTCTTAGCTTTGATACACACATCTGGATATTAATTTTTTGAGATGTTTAGAGGTTTGGTGACTGTATGGAAAATCATTCAAAAATGTTATTTTGGTAAAAAATTTTTTTTCTGAGCTAGGAACAGAACTATCCAGCAGTGACACAGTCCATCCACACATTCCCAATGGCCCTACATGTAGCGGTACCCTCCTCCATGGAGAAAACATTTTGTCTGTGGAGGGAGGGTGGGGCTACACGTAGACTAAATGGCCCTGTAGTCAATAACTACTGTGGCCTAGGAAACACAGAGAGAAAACAAAGTACGTCTTGAAAATATTAACTGTAAGAAATAACATATAATATATGGAGAAATTTAGGGAATTTCTTGAGTTAATTAAGAACTTTTGGAAACATTTTGCCATTTTTCAAGATAACAACCCTCTTTCTTCTTCTGCTCTGGAAGCTAGGAGAAGGTGCTGCTTGCCAAGCTACTAGGCAAAAAGCTGCCTTAAAGAGAGCTAAAGATTCAAAAACCACAATTACCACTCACTTTTTTAAGGGGTAAAGGAGAATCTTCAGGGGTAACTCCTGCGGCAACTTCATCACCGTTAAGAAGTACATCTACCAGACTTGAGACTAGTGGAGGGTGCGACATGATTAAAAGGATCTGTCAGCAAAGGGATGCAATAAATAATATACAATGTTAAGTAGAAATCTAATTAGAAGAGAGCAGAACACACCAATTTTATAGAGGATCACAGAGATGCCCCAATCAGTGTCTGGTTTTAAATCAAGAAATTAAATTCCACTTCTTAAACAAAGCTGTAGAGCTTTAATAACAATATTCATCTTATTTTGGAAATGCTGCTGTTTTTATGGCTTATGTGACTAAAACATTAATACGGCAAGGACATGCACCTACTTGTGAAAGAAGAAATAGAGAGACCATAACACTCAACCGAGGGGTATCCTAAAAAAGAAGTCACTCAAGCATTGAACTGGTATCTACCTCATGTACATAAAAGTTAGGGATCCTACCATCATACATATATATGTAAGTATAAACACCTGATTAAAAGAGTAGAAAGGTAAAACAATAGACAATACAGTCACGTAACCACCTGATATTCTGGTAAAAGGAAAACACTTCGTATTGATCAACCCAACAGAAAACAAAAATCCTTCAAATAAATATTATGACTTAATTTAAGCATGATGACACATTTTAATTGATTTAGATTAAGCTACAAAATACAATCTAAATTGATTTTTCAGAAATAAAGAATGATGGTATAGTGTACATGCACGTACAATGTAAATGTTAAGCCATTACGGCTTTGAAAAACTTCTAAGAATGACACATGATCTCATGTTGACTGAAGCAAAAAGCATTATAATCTCAGATAAATATAATCTGAATTTCAGACAACAAATGCCTACAAGTCAGGGCTGTCAATAAGATTTCAAGTTGAGGGGTATAAACAATAATTAGTAGGCAGGGAATTGAACAACTAGGAAGTTAATTTATGGGATTAATTTAGGTTTCTGGGAAACTGCCCACCTACCCCTCCCCTAAGTCAACATTATTAACACTTACTTCTCCCTTAGGACAAAATGTTGGATTAGGGGAGGGGTAGGTGGCAATTTCCCAGAAACCTAAATTGATCCAATTTATGTTCTATTTTCCTTTTGTTTCCTCTTAACCCATTCGCCCCTGAACCGCCCGTAACTGCCCGTGCGGATCCAGGTCCTTTCTACCCTTTGTGACGTCATCAGGTTTAACGGTCAAGGACAACTTTCTTCGCTAACTTGTGCAGAGTGAAGAGATCTTTCAAACCATACCAGAATGAGCACAATTCAGTCAAGGACACCGGAGAAAGAAGCAAAAAACCACATGACAAGGACCTGAAAATCTCCATGAAAATCTTGTTCCATTACCCACCTACCTTTCCTTTCACCTAATCCTAAGATCCTAAAAGCTTTCCTAAAAACTCTTCCCACCAAAATGAAGCCTACTAAATGCCCAGCAAGAGAAAAAAAAATTAGGCAAGAAAAGCGAAAAAAGAAGGGAGGAGAGAAAGCGAAAAGTAAAAGTCAAGACTGCTGTGTCACTTTTAAACCCAAAAACTATGTCGAAATTTTGCTTTCTGCGATGCCCGAACCATAAGCTGATATTTTGCATCTGGATCAGAAGGCCGCCAAGTGTACGACCTGTAAACCGGTTTGTGGTAAGTTTTAGCTCTTTAAAGCACGACAGTGACCAGAAAACCACTCGACCAGCTTCAAAACGCGTTTTTCGGCAAAATCTCCAGGAGCGAATGGGTTAAGCAGAGTACCAAGCTTTTTGAAAAAAATCCACTTTTCAGCATAAAACAACCAAATCTGTCTATTTCATGTAAAATCAGGTGAAAAAGTTGGTAAAAGGCCATTTTTAGGTTATTTGATTAACCCATTCGCCCCTGAACCACCCGTAACCACCCGTGCGGATCCAGGTCTTTTCTACCCTTTGTGACGTCATCAGGTTTAACGGTCAAGGACAACTTTCTTCGCTAACTTGTGCAGAGTGAAGAGATCTTTCAAACCATACCAGAATGAGCACAATTCAGTCAAGGACACCGGAGAAAGAAGCAAAAAACCACGTGACAAGGACCTGAAAATCTCCATGAAAATCTTGTTCCATTACCCACCTACCTTTCCTTTCACCTAATCCTAAGATCCTAAAAGTTTTCCTAAAAACTCTTCCCACCAAAATGAAGCCTACTAAATGCCCAGCAAGAGAAAAAAAAAAAAATGAGGCAAGAAAAGCGAAAAAAAGGGAGGAGGAGAAAGCGAAAAAGTAAAAGTCAAGACTGCTGTGTCACTTTTAAACCCAAAAACTATGTCGAAATTTTGCTTTCTGCGCATGCCTGAACTTCAAAGCTGATATTTTGCATCTGGATCAGAAGGCCGCCAAGTGTACGACCTGTAAACCGGTTTGTGGTAAGTTTTAGCTCTTTAAAGCACGACAGTGACCAGAAAACCACTCGACCAGCTTCAAAACGCTTTTTTTCGGCAAAATCTCCAGGAACGAATGGGTTAAGCAGAGTACCAAGCTTTTTGAAAAAAATCCACTTTTCAGCATAAAACAACCAAATCTGTCTATTTCATGTAAAATCAGGTGAAAAAGTTGGTAAAAGGCCATTTTTAGGTTATTTGATTAACCCATTCGCCCCTGAACCACCCGTAACCACCCGTGCGGATCCAGGTCTTTTCTACCCTTTGTGACGCCATCAGGTTTAACGGTCAAGGACAACTTTCTTCGCTAACTTGTGCAGAGTGAAGAGATCTTTCAAACCATACCAGAATGAGCACAATTCAGTCAAGGACACCGGAGAAAGAAGCAAAAACCACGTGACAAGGACCTGAAAATCTCCATGAAAATCTTGTTCCATTACCCACCTACCTTTCCTTTCACCTAATCCTAAGATCCTAAAAGTTTTCCTAAAAACTCTTCCCACCAAAATGAAGCCTACTAAATGCCCAGCAAGAGAAAAAAAAAAAATGAGGCAAGAAAAGCGAAAAAAAGAAGGGAGGAGAGAAAAAGCGAAAAAGTAAAAGTCAAGACTGCTGTGTCACTTTTAAACCCAAAAACTATGTCGAAATTTTGCTTTCTGCGCATGCCCGAACTTCGCAAGCTGATATTTTGCATCTGGATCAGAAGGCCGCCAAGTGTACGACCTGTAAACCGGTTTGTGGTAAGTTTTAGCTCTTTAAAGCACGACAGTGACCAGAAAACCACTCGACCAGCTTCAAAACGCGTTTTTCGGCAAAATCTCCAGGAGCGAATGGGTTAAGCAGAGTACCAAGCTTTTTGAAAAAAATCCACTTTTCAGCATAAAACAACCAAATCTGTCTATTTCATGTAAAATCAGGTGAAAAAGTTGGTAAAAGGCCATTTTTAGGTTATTTGATTAACCCATTCGCCCCTGAACCACCCGTAACCACCCGTGCGGATCCAGGTCTTTTCTACCCTTTGTGACGTCATCAGGTTTAACGGTCAAGGACAACTTTCTTCGCTAACTTGTGCAGAGTGAAGAGATCTTTCAAACCATACCAGAATGAGCACAATTCAGTCAAGGACACCGGAGAAAGAAGCAAAAAACCACGTGACAAGGACCTGAAAATCTCCATGAAAATCTTGTTCCATTACCCACCTACCTTTCCTTTCACCTAATCCTAAGATCCTAAAAGTTTTCCTAAAAACTCTTCCCACCAAAATGAAGCCTACTAAATGCCCAGCAAGAGAAAAAAAAAAAAAAGGCAAGAAAAGCGAAAAAAAAGGGAGGAGAGAAAGCGAAAAGTAAAAGTCAAGACTGCTGTGTCACTTTTAAACCCAAAAACTATGTCGAAATTTTGCTTTCTGCGATGCCCGAACCGCAAAGCTGATATTTTGCATCTGGATCAGAAGGCCGCCAAGTGTACGACCTGTAAACCGGTTTGTGGTAAGTTTTAGCTCTTTAAAACCACGACAGTGACCAGAAAACCACTCGACCAGCTTCAAAACGCGTTTTTCGGCAAAATCTCCAGGAACGAATGGGTTAAGCAGAGTACCAAGCTTTTTGAAAAAATCCACTTTTCAGCATAAAACAACCAAATCTGTCTATTTCATGTAAAATCAGTTGAAAAAGTTGGTAAAAGGCCATTTTAGGTTATTTGATTAACCCATTCGCCCCTGAACCACCCGTAACCACCCGTGCGGATCCAGGTCTTTTCTACCCTTTGTGACGCCATCAGGTTTAACGGTCAAGGACAACTTTCTTCGCTAACTTGTGCAGAGTGAAGAGATCTTTCAAACCATACCAGAATGAGCACAATTCAGTCAAGGACACCGGAGAAAGAAGCAAAAAACCACGTGACAAGGACCTGAAAATCTCCATGAAAATGTTGTTCCATTACCCACCTACCTTTCCTTTCACCTAATCCTAAGATCCTAAAAGTTTCCTAAAAACTCTTCCCACCAAAATGAAGCCTACTAAATGCCCAGCAAGAGAAAAAAAAAAAAAGAGGCAAGAAAAGCGAAAAAAGAAGGGAGGAGAGAAAGCGAAAAGTAAAAGTCAAGACTGCTGTGTCACTTTAAAACCCAAAAACTATGTCGAAATTTTTGCTTTCTGCGCATGCCTGAACCCGCAAGCTGATATTTTGCATCTGGATCAGAAGGCCGCCAAGTGTACGACCTGTAAACCGGTTTGTGGTAAGTTTTAGCTCTTTAAAAAGCACGACAGTGACCAGAAAACCACTCGACCAGCTTCAAAACGCGTTTTTCGGCAAAAATCTCCAGGAGCGAATGGGTTAAGCAGAGTACCAAGCTTTTGAAAAAATCCACTTTTCAGCATAAAACAACCAAATCTGTCTATTTCATGTAAAATCAGGTGAAAAAGTTGGTAAAAGGCCATTTTTAGGTTATTTGATTAACCCATTCGCCCCTGAACCACCCGTAACCACCCGCGGGATCCAGGTTGTTCTACCCTTTGTGACGCCATCAGGTTTAACGGTCAAGGACAACTTTCTTCGCTAACTTGTGCAGAGTGAAGAGATCTTTCAAACCATACCAGAATGAGCACAATTCAGTCAAGGACACCGGAGAAAGAAGCAAAAAACCACGTGACAAGGACCTGAAAATCTCCATGAAAATCTTGTTCCATTACCCACCTACCTTTCCTTTCACCTAATCCTAAGATCCTAAAAGCTTTCCTAAAAACTCTTCCCACCAAAATGAAGCCTACTAAATGCCCAGCAAGAAGAAAAAAAATTAGGCAAGAAAAGCGAAAAAAAGAAGGGAGGAGAGAAAGCGAAAAGTAAAAGTCAAGACTGCTGTGTCACTTTTAAACCCAAAAACTATGTCGAAATTTTGCTTTCTGCGATGCCCGAACCGCAAGCTGATATTTTGCATCTGGATCAGAAGGCCGCCAAGTGTACGACCTGTAAACCGGTTTGTGGTAAGTTTTAGCTCTTTAAAGCACGACAGTGACCAGAAAACCACTCGACCAGCTTCAAAACGCTTTTTCGCAAAATCTCCAGGAGCTTAATGGGTTAAGCAGAGTACCAAGCTTTTGAAAAAATCCACTTTTCAGCATAAAACAACCAAATCTGTCTATTTCATGTAAAATCAGGTGAAAAAGTTGGTAAAAGGCCATTTTTAGGTTATTTGATTAACCCATTCGCCCCTGAACCACCCGTAACCACCCGTGCGGATCCAGGTCTTTTCTACCCTTTGTGACGTCATCAGGTTTAACGGTCAAGGACAACTTTCTTCGCTAACTTGTGCAGAGTGAAGAGATCTTTCAAACCATACCAGAATGAGCACAATTCAGTCAAGGACACCGGAGAAAGAAGCAAAAAACCACGTGACAAGGACCTGAAAATCTCCATGAAAATCTTGTTCCATTACCCACCTACCTTTCCTTTCACCTAATCCTAAGATCCTAAAAGTTTTCCTAAAAACTCTTCCCACCAAAATGAAGCCTACTAAATGCCCAGCAAGAGAAAAAAAAAATGAGGCAAGAAAAGCGAAAAAAGAAGGGAGGAGAGAAAGCGAAAAGTAAAAGTCAAGACTGCTGTGTCACTTTTAAACCCAAAAACTATGTCGAAATTTTGCTTTCTGCGCATGCCTGAACTTCGCAAGCTGATATTTTGCATCTGGATCAGAAGGCCGCCAAGTGTACGACCTGTAAACCGGTTTGTGGTAAGTTTTAGCTCTTTAAAGCACGACAGTGACCAGAAAACCACTCGACCAGCTTCAAAACGCGTTTTTCGGCAAAATCTCCAGGAACGAATGGGTTAAGCAGAGTACCAAGCTTTTTGAAAAAAATCCACTTTTCAGCATAAAACAACCAAATCTGTCTATTTCATGTAAAATCAGGTGAAAAAGTTGGTAAAAGGCCATTTTTAGGTTATTTGATTAACCCATTCGCCCCTGAACCACCCGTAACCACCCGTGCGGATCCAGGTCTTTTTCTACCCTTTGTGACGCGTCATCAGGTTTAACGGTCAAGGACAACTTTCTTCGCTAACTTGTGCAGAGTGAAGAGATCTTTCAAACCATACCAGAATGAGCACAATTCAGTCAAGGACACCGGAGAAAGAAGCAAAAACCACGTGACAAGGACCTGAAAATCTCCATGAAAATCTTGTTCCATTACCCACCTACCTTTCCTTTCACCTAATCCTAAGATCCTAAAAGTTTTCCTAAAAACTCTTCCCACCAAAATGAAGCCTACTAAATGCCCAGCAAGAGAAAAAAAAAAAAAAATGAGGCAAGAAAAGCGAAAAAAAGAAGGGAGGAGAAAAGCGAAAAGTAAAAGTCAAGACTGCTGTGTCACTTTTAAACCCAAAAACTATGTCGAATTTTGCTTTCTGCGCATGCCTGAACTTCGCAAGCTGATATTTTGCATCTGGATCAGAAGGCCGCCAAGTGTACGACCTGTAAACCGGTTTGTGGTAAGTTTTAGCTCTTTAAAGCACGACAGTGACCAGAAAACCACTCGACCAGCTTCAAAACGCGCGTTTTTAACAAAATCTCCAGGAGCGAATGGGTTAAGCAGAGTACCAAGCTTTTTGAAAAAAATCCACTTTTCAGCATAAAACAACCAAATCTGTCTATTTCATGTAAAATCAGGTGAAAAAGTTGGTAAAAGGCCATTTTTAGGTTATTTGATTAACCCATTCGCCCCTGAACCACCCGTAACCACCCGTGCGGATCCAGGTTGTTCTACCCTTTGTGACGTCATCAGGTTTAACGGTCAAGGACAACTTTCTTCGCTAACTTGTGCAGAGTGAAGAGATCTTTCAAACCATACCAGAATGAGCACAATTCAGTCAAGGACACCGGAGAAAGAAGCAAAAAACCACGTGACAAGGACCTGAAAATCTCCATGAAAATCTTGTTCCATTACCCACCTACCTTTCCTTTCACCTAATCCTAAGATCCTAAAAGTTTTCCTAAAAACTCTTCCCACCAAAATGAAGCCTACTAAATGCCCAGCAAGAGAAAAAAAAATTAGGCAAGAAAAGCGAAAAAAGAAGGGAGGAGAGAAAGCGAAAAGTAAAAAGTCAAGACTGCTGTGTCACTTTTAAACCCAAAACTATGTCGAATTTTTGCTTTCTGCGATGCCTGAACTTCGCAAGCTGATATTTTGCATCTGGATCAGAAGGCCGCCAAGTGTACGACCTGTAAACCGTTTGTGGTAAGTTTTAGCTCTTTAAAGCACGACAGTGACCAGAAAACCACTCGACCAGCTTCAAAACGCGTTTTTCGGCAAAAATCTCCAGGAGCGAATGGGTTAAGCAGAGTACCAAGCTTTTTGAAAAAATCCACTTTTCAGCATAAAACAACCAAATCTGTCTATTTCATGTAAAATCAGGTGAAAAAGTTGGTAAAAGGCCATTTTTAGGTTTTTTGATTAACCCATTCGCCCCTGAACCACCCGTAACCACCCGTGCGGATCCAGGTCTTTTCTACCCTTTGTGACGTCATCAGGTTTAACGGTCAAGGACAACTTTCTTCGCTAACTTGTGCAGAGTGAAGAGATCTTTCAAACCATACCAGAATGAGCACAATTCAGTCAAGGACACCGGAGAAAGAAGCAAAAAACCACGTGACAAGGACCTGAAAATCTCCATGAAAATCTTGTTCCATTACCCACCTACCTTTCCTTTCACCTAATCCTAAGATCCTAAACGCTTTCCTAAAAACTCTTCCCACCAAAATGAAGCCTACTAAATGCCCAGCAAGAGAAAAAAAAAATTAGGCAAGAAAAGCGAAAAAAGAAGGGAGGAGAGAAAGCGAAAAGTAAAAGTCAAGACTGCTGTGTCACTTTTAAACCCAAAAACTATGTCGAAATTTTGCTTTCTGCGCATGCCCGAACTTCGCAAGCTGATATTTTGCATCTGGATCAGAAGGCCGCCAAGTGTACGACCTGTAAACCGGTTTGTGGTAAGTTTTAGCTCTTTATAGCACGACAGTGACCAGAAAACCACTCGACCAGCTTCAAAACGCGTTTTTCGGCAAAATCTCCAGGAGCGAATGGGTTAAATTAGCAGAGCGTCACACTCATAGCAGCCAGGGGGAAATTCCTGGTCCCCGGCTTTTGTGACTGCCCCGCAAGTGCAGCTTATCTGTTCATATCACTTATAATTCCACTTGAAATGACATATTTTTACTCACCTGCTCCATGCCTGGTCTTTTTCTCACCAAGGAATAAATATACAGAGGAATCAGCAAGCGGTTGATTAAATGACCAGTTAAAATGTCATTTACATCTTGAATATTGAGACACAGAATATCATGGAGGTAATGAAGATGATCTAAATGCTCCGCAACTAAGTCCTTCAGTCTGTCACATTTAAGATGGCTAAAAGGAAATAAGACAGTTTATTATTAGATTTTTGGTCACAAACTTACACTACAATACACATATTCCTGGTTTGAAAACATCCCTCAATCACACTTTTTTCAATACACACCTTTTAAGGTTCTCATTAAGTTTTAAAGTAGATAGCATGAATGAAAAAGTAGGCAGTTTGGCAGTCAACCACTGAAGGCAATTTCAGGCTCTCGCCCTCCCACCTTATGCTTCTTCCATCATAAAGAGTATGTGGCAAAAATCTTGAAGTTGCCACAGTACCTTGAATTCCATTAAAAAAGGCAGTGACCTGATGGTTAAACTTACTGAGACTCCTTAAGTACACAGTTGTCAAGTTCAATGGCATGATTGCCAATAAACCACACCAGGTTCCAAAAGTACGGATCTGCGGTCTTGTCACGGATAAAATTTAACATGTTTTTATCTCCAACTGAAAAACAAAATAATTCAGTATTTTTCACTATGCCGCTAGAGATTGCTACTGCATTTATTTAACCTGTTCAACATTAGAGAAATATAAATCTGCTATGATGAAGTCTTTTTTTGTTTCTGTCCAGAGAAATGTGAGCAAAACTTCTAGGCCATATTAAACCAACAATACAAGAAAATAATATTATTGCTTCACAACAATACAATTTTGGTTCTTTTTTTGTGAAATAAGCTGACTGTTATATTACCTCTATAGACATTGAGAGTAAGAGTTCGGACTGCTATTCTAACCATGCTCTCAGAGTGATTAAAGAACTTGATGGCCTCAGTGTACAAAGGGAAATCATTCTTGTGCTAAAAACAACAAAGAAACCACTGGTTGAGTGCCTACATACAGTATATTAATGGCATGGTCCATATATTTATGAGTGACGGGGACATGTACATGTAGACTATGCATCAATATTATTGTAGTCAGATTAAAAAGCTAGAATTAAACTAGAGTATTTGGCATCCAAATGCAGTGTTTCTCATAAGTTCCAGATGAGTTTATAGCCAATTGTTATGCTTCTCCAGACACAAACACCAACAGAAATGTCTTACAACACATTACCTTCTTTTCATTCACGTTGTGATTAGTAAACCAAAATGTGGTCTCCTGAACTATTAACTCACCTCATTGAAGAAAAAGTGTACAGTATGTCTGTTAAGTTTAAGAGACAGTGTCTTGAGAAATGAAATGTAGTATGCTAACACCTGAAGAAATGGTACAAAAGTACTGTTAACACACAGTATAATTATAAAGGTAAGTTGTGTGCAAATAAAAAAAATGACTTTCATATGACTGTGCATAAAGCACAGAAAGGCCATGACTGTTATACACTCCAAGAAAATAACTCAGAGGTATTCACATACTCTACAGAACACATTAATAACAGTTGAAAATATTGATTATGAAGACCCAAACCTGAACAACAAATGGCACAGTCTGAAGAAAAACTTTACTTATGAACTTCGCATAATTTCCTTTATTCTGTACTACACATTACAGGTACGTACGTACCTCTTCATCAGAGAAGTCAAACTTATGGATGATAATAGAGTTCACATGGTTGTTTGATAGTAGATAGTCTGCAGAAAAAAAATATAAATGGCTAGATTTTGATGTGACCTTCACCTAATTATTAATGCATAATTCTTGATTTTACGAGCATAGAATCTATTCCTGACTCACTGTGTAACTTAGCTCGCGGTCAACACTGACACCAATATTAAAGGTAAAATAAAGTTTCAGGAAGAAGATTTAAATTGCTAAGATATCAATTTGCTTGGCACATACATTAAGTAAGCAGGAATTGAACAGCTACAAAGTTCTCTTGGTTATACGTTTCTTTTATCCCCTTTGAAAGTGAACAGGGTCATGCTTATGATAGCCAGGGGAGCCCTTAGGGTCAGCCCTGAAGTTAAATTACTTCCCCTGATCAATTTTTGCTCAAAACAAAATAATAATAATTATTGTATCAAGCAAAAATTGGTCACAAGAAAGGCTAATTTTGAGTGTCATATTTTCCAGGATTCCCACATGATCACAAACTAATAAAGCAAGACAAGAATCATGTTTCATTTCTCAATTTCATTTATCAAAGTACAGAATTATTGTTTGCTGTTCTGTGAGTCTAAATCCTAAACTTGATTCTTGACCATAGATTCTCAATTCTTGAAACTCGTTCCTTGCAAGAATCATGTATCAAAGAATCAAGTCAAGAATCAAAACTAGCTACAGTTTGTTAACTTACCTTAGAACCAATGAATAATATTACAATTTATTGCTTTTTTCTGATAAACTATTATTGTTGTATAGGTAAAATCCAATCTAACAGTTAAGACTGTAATCAACATCGTTTGATTCAGAATTTCCTTATTTTTCCAGCCCTAATTATTCACAGAAGACAAAGGAAATTCTGGTTTGACCTGAGAATAGGCTTGGATAAATTCTGCTCATAAAATGGTTTATTCTGCCTGCCAGCAGTGCTCATAAAAATCACTTATTCTGCTCAAAATTCTGCTTGGACACCCTTATTGTACTCGAATGCTCAAATGCTCGAATTTTCGGCCCTTCAGGCCGTATTTATTTTCTGAATTATAGAAGGGATCCTGGGCCTACTCCCTAAAAACTAATCAGATACATGTATTCATTATGCATAGCAAAATTTTAATTCATCTTACTTTTAATGTGAGTGTGTTGTAGCTATTAAATAATCAAATTAATCACAAGGTATTTTCTGGTTGTTTTTTATTTAGTTTTAATTTTTTTTTTTTTTACAATTACTGTTATGCATATCACTATTGCCGCTGATATTCCCTTTGTCTGCTCATTTTCTGCTTGAAAATGCCTTATTCTCCCCACAGAATGCTCGCGTCAAAAATCGCTTATTCTGCTCAAAATTTTGCCGGCAGAATTTATCCGAGCCTACCTTAGAACAGATCTCATCTACAACATAACCAAGGGTCAAGTGAGAAAGCACTCTATAACAAAGAAGAATGATGGACTTCGAAATGGGATTCTACAAACATTTAGGAATACAGTCAACTCTCTTGTAAGCAACCCCTGTTGGTGCACGACAAAGTGATAGCTTATGGGAAGTGGTCATCTACGGGAAAAATCAAAAACATAAGCTGAAACTGAACTGATTAACGTGATTAAATAAAATCATTACTTAACAAGCTAAAACTTGAGCAAACAGCCAACTGGCAACAATGTTTCACATTGAATAGCACTTGGAACTGTTGAAAACTGTTGTACATAACATTTTGCATCAATGTTACAATCCACATTTTTAACTACAGATCGTATTACAACCATCTTTTTTTGTAAGTCAAATGCAGCGCTTTTAAAAACTGAACTTTTCTGACATTTGACCAACGGTTTTCTTACAATCATGTGTGATCATGCTGGCAAGTCACCTATGTGAAACAGAAAACATAAGAGTATGTTGAATTTCTGTATTAAAAAGTGGTCTTCGTCACTTATGAAATTTAATTAGTTTTCGCTTGCGAGAGAGTTTGCAAAACAGTATTTGAGTGAGGAACAAAATGGTTATCTTCAAAGTAGTCACTTATGGGGGGTGGTCGCTAAATACGAGAAGTGGTCGCTATGAGAGAGTTGACAGTAATATTATTCTCATTAACTCAACTCACATAATGATGTCTCATTTCTGATGTTTTCAAACAGGATACTAAGAGTCTGGAGAAGTTGAACACAAATCTGATTGGATTTCTGATTCATCATCTTCAAGAAATAAAGCAGCATGCTCTTCTCCAAAAAGAAGCTATAATAATTAATGATAATTATTATTATTAAACACAGAAAAAGCCATACACAAATAATTTGATAGCTAAACCTGTTATGTACATCAATAAGTTAAATGAAACCTATAAGTATGGAACATGCATTTCTTTACTTGAACTGGGCACTTGTTAAGGTTGGACATCATTTTCCAGAAGGACAGCACTTCTCAATGCTTTTTGTTGTTAAAATTTTCATCTACCATTCCCAAAAAGTAATGTTTTCCCATAAGTATACCTGTACATGTTCTTTGGAAACTATGGGTTATTTAGTGACAATATCAGAATACCAGTAACCACAAAAACACCACAAAAGTACCAGGATAACAACAAAATAAACTCAATATGGTGAAAGTCGATTAATTTCCTAGGAAAATTCACACACAGGTTCCCAGACATCAGTTCAATATGCATACACTGTACATGCTTTGACTCTTAAATTATATACAAATGTATGCATCCTATATTTAACATCTGGTTCTTGTTTATGCATTAGTCATAAAAGTACAGTCATACCACCCTTTTTCTTTGACCTAGAAATAGCTCTAACATTATGCTTTAATCTAATCCACTTAATAGCGACACCCTTATCAAGATGTCTAAAAGCCTCCTAAAATGCCAATTCTACTATAAAGTATAAATGAACAAACAATGACCAACTTTTACATGTTCTCATAGGCTCATGTTCATAGCATATTGCTAATTAACAACATCTTACATGTAGTTAACTGTCATTATGGGTATTAATGTAGACCACGAGCAGTCTCTCTTTTTCTTGAAAATCAGTGAGGGAGTGTGATACCGTGCGTATGTGAGTATTCAAGCAGCGAAGCCGCGAGCAGGGAGTTTTGCAGACGCCAGTGCAAATGAAACCAAGGCAGTCTCTCTTTTCACTTGTACTGGTACCTGCAAAACACCCTTCCAATAGTGACATATCACACTCCCTCGCAGTCTAGTATTAATGGGGTTCAGCAGTTAAAATTTACAATACATGTTTCGAATGAAATATCATCTATTGTAAGTTGCCATCATTGTTTCATTCGACACATGTATTGCATTGAAAAGCAGTGGCACATCCAGACCTTCAGTTAAGGGGGGGAGGCCAGTCTCAAAAACAATTTTTTTCGGCCCTTTGGGCCTCAGTTTGGTTTAAAAAAAAGGAGGCACGGGGAGGCCTTTCCCTGGATCCACCACTCAAAAGTAGGCTAAACTGCTGAATACCCTGCATTTTAAAGCAACCCCTAAAAATAGGTGGATACGCGGATACGCAGAAACACAGATACTCAGTCACTACGAATCTGAGTATCCCCTTTGTCACTAAGCATATCCACGTATCCACTTAGTAAATATCTTTTAAATAACAGTCACTGCGTATCTGCATATCCACTTTGATATACACTTAAGACAGCATAAAAAGCATAGAGTATCACTATTGTCATTCTTAAAGCCACTGAAGGTAGAAAAGTGCATAAGAGGGATAACTGCATATCAAAGTAAGCAGCTCTTTCAGGGATACAGCTTTGAAGTGGCAGGGTATTCTGCAGTTACTCCCAAAAGTATATTTAAAAGGTACTAAAAAGTTTGTGAGAGTCTTACTCAAATACTCTGCTATCATTCTGGTCTCCCCAAATGAGAATCTCTGCAATTGAACGTAAAGTTTCCACGAGTAATCCTCTGTTGGTCTCGTTAACAGTAGAGTTCTTGGTAAGAATATAATGAAGATACCTAACACACAAAAAATGAAAGAAGAAAATCAACGACAGGGGAATAGATGTTGAAAATGAACAGTGCAGAAGGAATATATAACTAATATTCAGCCGTCAGTCAGCTGTTCAGCTGATTGAGGGCCTAACATTAAGCTTATCTTTTCTCCTTAAAAAAGAGCCGAAGACAGTATTAAGTATTGCTAAATATGGAGAGCACAGTGTTTATGTACTCAGTCGAAGTGAAAACGTCTTAAGTTTAGAAAGCAAATTTTAATAATAATGATTTCAAGTACTGTACTAGTACAGCTCATCGAAGGACTATGCCTAAAACGTATAGCGTACCGTAGTTGCTCCAAGGAATGAGCCTTTTTGGGTTTCCACAGAATATCAGATATCCAGTTCTTCTGGCGCTGGAACATTTCTCCGTCCAGCTTGCTAGCGGACCGTAAAATGTCAACAAAAAGTAAGATAGTTCGTCAAGTATTTCCAAAGGAGGCAGACATGTTGATCTTCCACGTCACGTGATGAAAATCGGTGTGCTGTTACATGACGTACGATGTATTTCCTTATACCGTGACAGTTTTGGCTCCAGCGCTGCGAGAATTGTATTCAGATTTTTCTTTCATTTTTATCGCTATTTACTTGAAGACTACAATGTCCCAGTCTGTTGATCGCCTCAGACAGTTAGAAGAGATCGAGAAGGTTCGTGGAATCAGTCCCATAGGAGAAACGTTTTTCCATGTAAAGGCTTGAGTCTTCTTTAATTCATTACTTACTTCATGTTATTTCATTTTAAGGATATCGTAAAAGTGATCAGAAGCGCAGGAGAAACTTTAGAAGAGCTCTCTAAAGAGGCTCCTTCAGAGGACCGGATCAACGCAACAGCCACAAAGTTTCTGAAATCATTAGAGGTACATTGTACAACTTCTTTAAGCATATTCCATTGGTGAAAGTTTGTACAAACTTTATACCTTCTTTTTCTTTTCACCTAGTAATCGTGCCACCTTATTAAGGGTCAATTGAGAGTACATTAAAATTAGCCATTTTAGGTCGATCGAAGCCTACCACAGTTTCTTCCCCTTTCTCTACCGCCCTCCCAACCCCGAAAGGTCAGTGGCCATCTACCAATAACATGGTTTGAACTCCAGCATTCTGCTGTGAGCTCCAGCTTACAAATATCTATGTAATAGCAAACCCTTATAGATCAAAGTTTTTAGATGTAGATGTAGGTAATCAATAACTTTCTAATGCTGACCGTCTCGTCTCACTTTCATAGTATTTTAGCCTGTCAGTGAGGAGAAACAGTGGAAACGTCACAACGTCACCACTGGTTGCCCTGTGAAATGACTTCTGAGGAACAAGTCCAGTATCTCCATACTGATGCTGTTTCACTACCCAGATCTGGGTGGTGCTTCTGACAGGGGTGTAACGATTAATCGAAATCTTGGTTAATCGCAATTATAACCATTCAGTTCAGTTAACGGTTCTTTGTTTCCACATTTCAATTTGGTTCGATTATAGTAGAAAAGTGCCCTCATAGCTTTAAATACAACTACAAAAACCCTTAGTGTCAAAATCTCTTGTAAATTTTTTTGTCAAATGAGCTATTCTTTCATAAAATAACACTGTTATAAAATGCTTTTCTAATTGGTGTTTTTGACTGAGGAGTGAAGGAGTTCACACGCCATTTTGTGTTGCGTGGTTAAAATTTTGCTTTTCTACCACCCCTTGAGTGTTTCCATGTGTCTGCTCTTGTCAGTGTCACGTTCTCAAACATGGCCGAACAAAGCCGTGCAGTTGATGCCCCCTGGAAGTTTTCAATCATTTGTGTGGAAACATTACAGCTTCTTTGTGAGTAATGGTACAACAGATTGGGTAATCGAGTCAAAATATTCAAAATCGAAAGACCATAATCAAAATCGAATCAAAAGGTATATGAATTGTTACACCCCTAGCTTCTGATTGATTAAAGCAAATTTCCAACCAATCAGAAGGACTGGCCAGATTTGGGTTGTTACACATTATCAGCATGGAATTTCTGCATTCATTCCTGCAGACCTTCCAACCCCTAGACCATGCAAATCTGGAGTGTTTGAAAGGAAGCCCCCAAAAATCTCGAGATTGGGACCTCAAACCTGGAGCTCTCCAAATAATATGTCAAATAAAACCAAAAAAATGAAGATTATTTTTGTCATAGTATTCTTTACCCTATAGCTATTAGATATGATTTACTCCACTCACTTTTAAAAGTTATAGGTTAATTGGCTGTTCCAGCCGTGGATTTTCTTTTCTTTGGAAGCTGAGGCCTTGAATTCTCAGAGTCAGTTTCAGATTCTGTTTCACTATCCACATTGATAGGATGTTTGAGTTTGCTATAAGGCTTTTCCACACACCGTAGATAACCTATGTTTCACACAACACAGGAATGAGGTTTGAATTGGATCCAGTTTTGAATCACAACATTCATACCGGAATTGTTTGGCAATTTAAAGATTTTTCAATTCACCATGAGGTTTGGGGCTAAATCATGAGATTTTTAGACCGTGAGTCGACAGCCCAAGTCTGATCCTAAGATGTCATTTAAACCAGTGGTGGTGTTGCAGAAGGTTGGCTGTTTTGTCAAGTTTATATCTTTCAATCCCAGAACAGTCCTACAGTCCTGTGAATATGTGACGCCAGCATAAGAAACTGTCATAGTACAATCTTCCAATAATGTTACAAGTATGTCATGAAGTTGAGTTCCACTTTAAGGGTGTTGTATATTTCTGGTGGCTTGCTCTTTTTATCTTTTGGAGAATAACTACTTGTAATTTAAAAAGACTCGCATCTTTGTAGGGTGTAGAGAAAGGTCTGAGTGAACAAATTGGATACCTGACACAAGTCGCTACCGGTCAGCCACATGAAGGATCAACATATGGTGCTGAAAAGGTATTTGAAGTTTTACAGAGATGTCCATCTTTAATTTGAAGTGTCTGTTAAGAAAGAGTCAACTGTAGACCTCATCATAAGGTTCCTGAAGTTATTAGCAACTTTTAGTGACATGGATAGCTTTCAATACTGAATATTGAAAAACTTGCCAAACTTGAGAAAATATTTCAGCCTGTACTTGGTCTTCTCAGAGCTTTTCTACAGTATTTTGATTTTGTATGAAAGGAATGCATATTTTACTCAGGGATTATTAGCCAATCACAAGGTATTTCTTGAGACAACAATAAGTTCTACTAAGGTGACATATATTTGCTTTTTCGGTGACACATAGTACGTTCCTTTGTGAAGTAGTGACAGTGATTAATCTAACAATGCCCTTTATTTTTTTCTCCTTGCAGGATTTTGAGCTGTTACGCTGTAGGACAAAGTCAGTTAAAAATCAGTTGGTAGCTATACGTGACCAAGGGACAAATACAGCATCACAAAGTTAATGATTTTATAAACAGTCCACTTGGCAAAACACAATGAGCAGAGCAAGGAATATATTTAAATCCCTTGAAATATGAAGAGCAAATCTTGTTGCATCTCTGTTTCAAGATCTCACAGAGACTAATGATGGCAAATTGCATTGCAAGCAATTGTTCCTTGGACCTTTTCAGTGCCTTGCTTCAATTTTGAGAATCAAAAGATGTGGCTGCAAGTCTCAATGTGTGACGTTATTGTTTGTGCCACAGCTATCATAATGAACTAAGGATGCAAGGATGCATGGCGGCTATGTGGTTAAGGAGATCTAAGGTTCAGATCCAACTTTGATTCTTAGCTTAATTTTATTCAAAGTGCACCCAAGTTTGGTGACATATTGGGCTTGAAAAATGGAACACAGGGACTATAATTGGACTAATTATTTGGTATTAAGAAAAACATTATAATTAACGATTATACCACGAGTGTGTCAGTGTTGGATATGATATGGTAGATAGCCAATGAGACGCTTAGTGCCGAGTTGGCTTAATCGACATTGTTATATTAAAAACGCCCACATAATATTGAAAATTCATTATTCTTCCCCACTTTAATAAATAATAAATATTTGTAAAAACAACCGATCTTCAGCTTGTTTTTACTTTTGAGCAGACACCTAGAGTTACCATATTTGGAGAACGTGGTATAATGGTTCATATACCATGATGGCTAAGGAGGGGGGCGTAAGGGGGGTACGAATACCGCAATACCGCACGTGGTAGCGCGAGAATACCGCAATACCGCATCAAAATTTAGCCAAATACCGAAACAGCAGTTACAAATGGGAAAAAGTTGACGTTGTCAATACTACAAATCCTCCTTTCAAATAGAAATAATACTTTTATGTCAGTGTTTCCAAATCAAGGTGCGTCGATGTCAAGCGTACGATAAACATAAGATCATCGCACTCGTTTAGCTTTGTTTATTACATGTATACGTTTACGTAATTATAAATGATACAACAGGAGTTTTCTCGTATTTATTCGAATAAGCGCCCAACCTCGAATTAGCGCCCACCTCGAATAAGCGCCCATCCTAAAGGCAGAAAAAGTTAATAAGCGCCCAGCCTCGAATAAGCGCCCACCCCCTCCTCCTCCCAATCAAAATCAAATAAGCGCTCACCCCCACCACACCCACTTGAGTAAATAAATTCCAATAGGAGACTTCCCCGAGGACGGAGTTTTCTTCAGAGTATTTTACAGAAACCTTGCTTTGTTACTTCTTCGCGTTTTGTTATTAGCATTTATTGTTTTGTTGCAAAATAGACATACTTCACTTGCTGAAGATGGTGAAAATTTAATAAGCGCCCAGCCTCGAATAAGCGCCCACTCTCAAGGTCCAAAAATTTAATAAGCGCCCAGGGCGGTTAATCGAATAAATACTTACTGACCTGGATCATAAACGGACGGAAAACAGTTGACTCTTATGAGGTTGTTTCAGATTCACAATTGGCTCGGTTCTGTGTTGAGGGTTTCAAAACGACGACCCGGGCTGCCTTTTGGATTCGAAGGGCACACAGTACACCCTAGCCTGCGTAGCATGGCGGTTTTGGTTAGGCGCGCTAAATAATAAGTCGAAATAAGGCGGGCGCGGGCGAGGAGATTAGGGCAGGAGCTGCTTCGCCGCTCACAGTGGTGCTGCCGACAAAACCATGTAAAACTGCCATGCTCGGGGTGGGGGCGGGGGGTACTTGGGTTAATATTTGGTTGGTATGTGCCGCTGGCCTCTCAGAGCCCCTACCCCATTACAGTCTATTCTGTGGCCAATTATAGACCCCATCTTAGTCATTTGAACAAATATTTAATTTTCGCGATCCCAACTTCGTCACTTTGTTTACTTTTCGTCTACAATACAAACATTCTGGTACCTTTGCTAACCGTAAATATGAAGAACTGTCTTACCCCAAAAAAGTAGAAAATGTGCGACCCCATTCTAAAAATAGTCTCTGAAAATGCGACCCCATTATAGTCAATCCAGTCGTGAAAATGCGACCCCATCCAGCGGCACATCCTCATTAGCCTCTTATCAGGAAGTACCCCCCCCCCCCCCCACCACCACCCCCCCCGGGCTGCTATGCTACGTAGGGTAAGCACACACGAATACTATGACATTCTATATTCCTGCATGCACAACGAGAAGGACAAGTGGTAATTTTCAGACCACACCATCTTCAAAGATTATCTTTCGACACTACGCAATTTATAACGATCTCACCACTGACCTCACTATTTGCTGGAATATCTGACTGATCTCTTAGTTGACCCTCTGGATCGCTCTCTATTGTTTGGCGACTGGCACGAAAGTGGTGGTAAGATTGGTATAAAGGAGGTGAACCAAGCTGACTATTCCCACAAGGTCCATGAAGTCATAAATAATGTGACATATTTAAGTATCATTGGATGAAAAAGTTAATGTCGTTAATCATATCAAGTATTAACTGAAATTAGAAGCCATACGATTTGTCTGCACTGTTTGCGCAATACAATCCCCGATTGTGCACACAGGTCACGCAGGCTAGCCAGGGAGACCTTTTAGGATTTGTATCCTCTTGTCGTGAAAAAGAAGCAGATCACCGCGACACAACGATTTTTTCACCGACTACCGCGGCGTAAAATTTAAACTTACCGCAAACCGCTTGGACTCTGAAAACCGCAATACCGTACTTTGAAATAAAAATTACCGCAACACCGCACCAAAAATGACCCAATACCGCAATACCGCAAACCCTTACGCCCCCCTCGCTAAGCCAATCAGAGCTCTAAAATTGCATTGTCCAATGATTTAGTTAAATAATAATTGTTATTCCTTACGAGCCCCCACTTAAATGCTATACCCTAGTAGCATTTTTGTACAATAAATACTAACTGAGGATAAGCAAAAGAAAGTTGAGATGTGTCTAGTTTTGAGAAATGATGTTGGTTCAATTACCAGCTGCTGTTTGGGAAATAAATAAGACGGTAGGGTGGAACAAAGATGGGACTCGATAGAAAGCAGTGGAAATTGAGGTTAGAAATAAATTGGAATGTATGTTTCCTAACATGTTTATTGGATGACTAAATCTAAAATTATGTGCGTGGGACTCTAGATCTGTAAACGAGGTTGGCGGCAAGTTGACTTCCTGGTGGCAATTTTGTTGGAGGCGATGTGGGAGGCTTTCCATTCAACAAAAATTCCGATTTGAAAGTTCAGAAATTCCGCGTAGCCCCTTGAAATGTGCCTATCATTATTTGGGTCATGTTAACTAGGCACAAATTGTCCCGAGCATCAGCTCAGGCTGAACTTGAATAAAGATTACGAGGTAAACCGTAGGTGAAAAGCGTAGTAGATTAACCACTGTTATTTTCTTTTCTCAAATTCTTTATTACTACCTAGCTTCCTCAGTTACCTTGTTACCTTCGTTCACTTTCTTAATTCAGTTTAATACATTGTTACCAATATTTGTTACCTTGTTACCTCGGTTACTTTATTACATTAGTAACCTTGTTACCTCTGTTACCTTGTTACTTCTGCTACCTTGTTACCTCTGTTACCTTGTTACCTCTGTTACCTTGTTGCTTCTGCTACCTTGTTGCCTCTATTACCTTGTTACCTCTGTTACCTTGCTACCTCTGTTTCCTTGTTACCTTGTTGCCTCTGTTACCTTGTTACTTCTGTTACCTTGTTACCTCTGCTACCTTGTTACCTCTGTTACCTTGTTACCTCTGTTACCTTGTTACCTCTGTTACTTTGTTACCTCTGCTACCTTGTTACCTCTGTTACCTTGTTACCTCTGCTACCTTGTTACCTGGGCGTGGGGGGAGTTACTGCCATATACAGGCTATACAGGTATGTGCCGCTGTAAAGGATATGGTTTTCAAGCAGTTTACTCTGGGATAGGGTATATAAATCAGAGAGTTTAGGTCTAGAATAGGGCATCATTTTCCAGGAAACTGATCAATTGGTTGAAGATTTGAGTCTAGACTAGGGAAATCGTACCGGGAATTGCCATTCAAAAATATGAAAAAATCAAATTGGTTTTGTTTTGGCTGGACTGTGTTTGTGACCTCTGGAAAACAGCTACTCTAGGATGGGGGGAATTTGCGAGTTTAGCCTAGTATAGGGTAGCAAAATTCACTTGAACGAGCTCTGGTATAGGCTAAGGGTTCCAGGCTCCCAGCGGCACAACCCCACCCAAAAATTTCTAAAGTACCCCTCACCCCCCTGGGCCTTGTTTCCACTGTTACCTTGTTACCTCAGTTACCTTGTTACCTCTGCTACCTTGTTATTACAGTTAGCGTCTCATCTTCGGACACCCAGGGGCAGATAATGGGGGCAAGGGAAAGTCTAAACGGGCGGGGAAAAAGTGGCGCGAAGAAAAGTAACGAACGAGGTGAAGAGCCCCTGTGGACAATGGTTGTTTACCATTTACATGGGCAAACCGGTCGGTTCACAGTTTGGCTAAATGGTTCGCAAAGGTCAGGACTGGTAACTTTCATCCCGGAATCGCGTTTACCATTTGTATAGCCCGTGCCAGGCTCTCAGATAGTATAGTGGGGACGTACTAAAACGAGCAGAGCGAAAATAAGACGCGCGCGACTTGGGAAGGGGGGCGGTGGTGGCGGGAAAAAGTTAGAGCCGTGTCTCTCCCCAACCCCCGCCCGTTTTTCGCATTTCTTTTTACACCTTTTGACTGAACGACTTTTCACCACTATCTTGGGAGCCTGGAACAGGCTATGATGACCCAGACATCACAGGACACAAATAATTGCAAATGATGATTTGGTAGTGTTTCAAACAGAAAAAAAATCTTTAGTGGACAACGATTGACTCACTGTGATGGACGTATTATTCAGGCTATGGGATGGTAACGACTCCTTTATGCACCGGTATTTTTAGCGACAGAGCCACCTTAAGCG